>JADLZN010006731.1:0-411891 GCA_018155175.1 Sinocyclocheilus anophthalmus | reverse complement strand
CCATTGACAGGTGTTCCCCCTGCGAGTGGGACGGGTACTCTGCAGATCTACCTGCTGGACATCAACGATAACGCACCTCGAGTCTTCCCTCAAGAAACAGAAGTGTGCGAGCGCCCCGAACCTAATGCCATCAATATCACAGCCGTAGACGGAGATCTCAACCCCAACGCTGGGCCCTACGCTTTCGAACTGCCCAACCGACCCTCTGACCTCCGCAGGAACTGGACACTGACTCGAATCAGTGGTACACCACATGGAAAAGATTTCTCTGGGATTAACAATTACTTAATTCTTATTGCCAGACTTTATCTCATGTGTTTTGTGGTTGGTTTGTAGGCGATCATGCTCAGTTAAGTCTGAAGATTAGTTACCTGGAAAGCGGGATATATGAGCTGCCCATCAGCATCACGGACTCGGGTAACCTGCCCATGTCCAACACCACCTACCTGCGCATCAAAGTGTGCCAGTGCGATCATCACGGTGACTGCGTGGACATGGAACGCATCATGGCAGCTGGGCTGGGCACCGGAGCCATCATCGCCATACTTATTTGCATCATCATTCTGCTGGGTAAGACACACTAGGCAGAAGCTATTTCTTCCAGGCAGTGGAGTTCTTATCAGTTGGTCACATTTCTGCCGAGCACATGTGATCTGCTTTTGGAGTCACAAAAGATTTCATAGTGAGGCTGTTGTAGAAAGGATATAAACAGTTCTGTTCACTTACACCAGTGTTATCAGTTGAATCAAAATCAATGCCTTTCTCTTTTCGGGTTGACTGTAGCTGGGCTTCCATCCATAGATTTTTATTTAATATTTAATATTTTATTTTTAAAAATGTTGGATGGAAACACCAAGAGGTAAATCCAATTTCTAAAATATGCACACAAAAAAAAAAGAACGTATAAGCTCTCTTGAGGTGGATGAATGTTTTATTCAGCAAGAAGACAAACAAACTACGATGGAAACACATTGTGCCTAGAGTCATGTGATTGAACAATTCACTTCAGACCAATATCATTTCATAAATTTGGCTCTGGTCTTCAAGAAACACTGGAGCCAAAGCCTGTCGTCAAAACGATTGGCTACGGTCACCTTACAAAACAGTTTGTTAGCTTCTGTCGTCATTCAAAAGCGATGACATTTTTCAGAATGTTTTGTCTCTGCTCTCTAAAGTAATTTATTACATTTAATTAAAGAGCCACGGTAGTTTTCCCAATAGCCACAACTTCCATTTCTGTTTTGCTCAAACTTCTGTGACCATTTTGTTCTCTCAAACACATGGGATGAAAAATATGTTTTTTCGTTAAATTAAATTTGGAATATGGATGGAAACATAGCTTGTGATTAACTCAGTTGCGCAGTCTCTGCAGTTTTAAATCACTTTACATAAAATTTACCTATTAACCTAAAAAAAAACAGCAGATGAAATACTTTGACGTGAATAATATCACAGAATAATTGCAGAATCCAATTTTTACTACCTAATGAGCTAATTTTATGGAAAAATTACACGAAAATATAACTCGAGCAACAGTAACTGAGGATGGCTGAACTTAGCGAAATGTCGATTTCGGTTTGTGGTGCTAAAAATTACACTGCACCTTTAACTGTCTGATCTGAAGTCATTTTGCTCTTTTTATATTGATCTGTATCTCACTTTCTGTCTCTCTGCAGTGCTGGTGTTGATGTTTGTGATGTGGATGAAGAGACGGGATAAAGAGAGACAGGCCAAGCAGCTGCTGATCGATCCAGAGGACGATGTGCGAGACAACATACTCAAATACGACGAGGAAGGCGGCGGAGAGGAAGACCAGGTACATGCACTCCCTCTCTATTGCTGCTGCTGCTGCTGGGCATACACAATTATTGCAGCTCAGAATTACTCAAGACAATCTAGCTTGTTTAATAAAAACATTTTTAAATGTTTCATTTTAACCAGTCGTTAAATGTTCACGATTTTAATTTGAGCTGCGTGGTGCAGTTTGAAATCTTGATGACTAATTTTCAGCATCCGTTTTGCAAGTCATTATAAAGTGACTATATTTAAATGGATGCAACAGTTCCTGCATTGCCTGGTGGTGTGAGTATGTGTGAGACTCTCAGATTTGCATTTGAGCCAAACTTTGGTTTTTGCACAACTAACACACACAAAACACTCAGATTTGTATTTTATCAGTTTGGAGACTTTTCTATGGTTTTTATGAGTTAATGATATGAACTAACTCCCACAGGTACCATTTGGCATTTTTAGATTTAATTAAAACATTAAATCTAAAGAAGTCCATTAGTAATGTATTTAAGCCTGGAGTACGCTGTTTTTTCCACCTGCTTCTACATCTTGCACATGGTTGAGTGTTCTAGCATTTTCAAAGAAATACTTCATAAACCATGAGCACTTACAGACGTGTCATCTTGTAAAAGGTAGGTATATTCTGACCTCCTTTCATATCCATTTCTGTTGTTTTAACCTTCAGCTATGGTTATTTTTATTGGCATTTTCTTTTTCAACTAATTCTTGAAAACAGCAGCTCAACTGCACAATGTATATGTATGTATCAGAAATCAAATAATATTTTTGGCTATCAACTAGCTAAGTAAAGACTTTGACTGTATACAAAAACTATTTTATACTCATTTTAACTACTTGCTTACCTAAAAGAAACAAACAAGTAAAATTGTTCCTGTTTTTTTAATTGTTTGCATATTTGTCACACTTAAAAGATTCAGATCATCAAAAAATTTTAATATTACACAAAGATAATGCAAGTAAAATGCAGTTTTTAAATGATGATTTTTTTTATTAAGGGAAAAAAGCTGTCCCAACCTGCCTGGCCCTACGTGAAAAATAATTGCCCCCCAAATCTAATAACTGGTTGTGCCACCCACCCTTTGCAGCAACAACTACAATCAAGCGTTTGCGATAACTGGCAATGAGTCTTTCACATCGCTGGAGGAATTTTGGCCCACTCTTCTTCGCAGAATTGTTTTAATTCAGCCACATTGGAGGGTTTTCCAGCATGAAAATGGACTGTTAAACATCTTCCATCATATCAATCGGATTTAAGTCCGGACTTTGACTTGACCACTCCAAAACCTTCATTTAGTTTTTCTTGAGCCATTCAGAGGTTGACTTGCTGGTGTGTTTGGGATCATTTTTTTGCTGCATAACCCAAGTGTGCTTGAGTTTGAGGTCACAAACTGATGGCCGGACCTTCTCCTTCAGGATTTTCTGATAGAGAACAGAATTCATGGTTCCGTCAATTATGACAAATTGTCCAGGTCCTGAAGCTGCAAAGCAGCCCCAGATCATCACACTACTACCACCACCATGTTTGACTGTTGGTGTGATGTTTTTTTTATGAAATGCTGTGTTGGTTTTACGGCAGATGTACACACCTTCCAAAAAGTTCAACTTTGTCTCATCAGTCCACAGAATATTTGCCCCAAATTCTTGGGGATAATCAAGATATTTTTGGCAAATGAGAGACGAGCCTTTGTGTTTTTTTTTGGTCAGCAGTGGCTTTTGCCTTGGTACTCTCCCATGGATGCCGTTTTTGCCTATTCTCTTTCTTATTGTTGAATCATGAACACTGACCTTAATTGAGGCAAGTGAGTTCTGCAGTTCTTTAGATGTTGTTCTGGGTCCTTTTATGACCTCTTGGATGAGTCGTCGTTGTGCTCTTGGAGTATTTTTGGTTGGCCGGCAACTCCTGGGAAGGTTCACCCTTGTTCCAAGTTTCTCAGTTTGTGGATAATGGCTCTGACCGTGGTTTGCTGGAGTCCCAAAGCTTTAGAAATGGCTTTATAATCTTTTCCAGACTGATACATGTCAACTGTTTGGATTCTCATCTGTTCTTGAATTTCTTAAGATCACGGCATGATGTGTTGCTCTCTAATCATGCTTTACTTTGTCAGACAGGTCCTATTTAAGATATTTCTTGATTTCGAACAGGTGTGGCAGTAATCAGGCCTTGGTGTGGCTAGTGACATTTAACTCAGCTTTCTAAAATAATGTGGTTAATTGCTGTTCTTTCATGATTTAACAGGAGGGGTCAATTAATTTTTCATGTAGGGCCAGGTATGTTTGGACAGCTTTTTTCCTTTAATAAATTAAATCATCATTTAAAAAACTGCATTTTGTATTTACTTGCATTATCTTTGTGTAATATAAAATTTGTTTGATGATCTGAATCTAAGTGTGACAAATATGCAAAAAAAAAAAAGAAAACCAGGAAGGGGGCCAACACTTTTTCACAGGGGGGCACTGTATTATATATTTAGGACATTCTAACATTTTCGACGAGGAAGGTTTTTAGCTAACTTCTGAAAAGAAAACCCACATGAATATCCTTCATATGGAACAAAACAAACTTAAATTACATTTCTAAGGTCAAAACGTTCTTTTTTCTCCATGCAGATGTTTCCAGAAAACCGAGGGCTTTGAGCAGACCTCTAACCCTATTTGTGATTGACTCTTCCCTCTATCTGTGATTCTTCAGGACTATGATCTGAGCCAGCTGCAGCAGCCCGATACTCTGGAGCCAGACATGATCAAGCCCGTCGGGATCCGCCGCCCGGCTGGCCATAGGGTTGGGGTTAGGGGGGGGTGGGGGGGGGGGGGGGGGCCGGGGGGGGCAGGAGGGCTCGGCGAGGGTCCCAACTATCCCATCCGCTCAGCCGCACCCCATCCTGGAGACATAGGAGAGTTCATCCACGAGGTACAAAATGGCTCGATGGTACCAGTGATAAGACCTAATGGTGATTGATTGGTTAATTGGACCATGGTCCTTTTAGTTTTGTTGATCATTAGCCAGGCTCAGGGATTCAATATCTCATGCTACAGTCTGTGGATGTGTGCCCTCCCACGCATACATGCAGACCTCACAGGCTCTAAGCAATGCGACTGCGCTCAAAGCAGTGTGAGATTAGCAAGAAACTGCTTAAATCAGGTAATGAATTAAACATTACTGCTAAATGTAATCAGCCTCACTTAAAAGACAGGCAGGCTCTGTAGACGGCAGCATTTGCCAATCTGTTTGACTGAACTGTGTTTTAAAGAAATCCGGCAGTTTGGATTTTTAGCTGTTTTTTAGCATTCCAACAAAAATGTTCACTTACGAGTTTGGTTTGTAGCCTTTTTATGTCTGCAGAAAGATTTGTTTGGACAAGCGACTTCAGGATTCAGAATTATGTCAACTGAACGTCTATACAGTGTTTAGTCTGTAGCACTCTGCCTGGACAGTGTTATGCCAAGAATAGAACTTTATTTGTACAATATGGAAGGCTTTCAAAACCAAGTGAGCTGTCTTCCTAGGCCACATTTTTGGGCACTAGAGGCATTTTAAACATTCAAATTGAATGTGCATTTGGGTGTTTGATTCACTACCAAAATTGGTTGGGCACATGTAAATCAAACATTTGAATTTGTCCATGCCCATAAATGTTGTACATATAGAAAGTTTGTGTCTCATGTTTTGTATCTAAATTCGTGTCCGAAATGCTGCACTTAGTGCTACTCATTTGCAGTTGGAAGGAAATGGCGTTTTAAATTTTAGCTTTATTAGAAAAGTGACCGTAACGACTGCTGAGTGTTCAACACATTTGATTTTTTGGCTAAAGAAGTACATAATTCAGTATTTGCTCGCTTGTATTTGCTAATGTTTTGTATAGTATTTGTTAATAATTATTACAGACAAGCATGCCAATAAAGCGCCCCCCCCCCCAAAATAATACAAATGTTGAAGTAATGGTAATATATTAGCATTTATAAAGTTTGAAGATTACCATATTCTAATAAATTCATAGTAATTATGAGATGGATCATAGATTAAACTTCAGAGGACCTTCTAATAGAGTTTTTTTTTTTTTTTTTTTTTGTTTTACTTGCATTAGCTTCCGCCACATTTATAATTTAAATATATTGGTGAATTCCAGAGATTCAACGGTTTCTTACATACTAGGAAATGGTCGGTACACAGTGGTCTTTCTGTTCATTCAAATTTTCGGATTCACCTGCACACATATATTACAAAACGGTACAGAACAGTGTGAAATAGGACGCACACACTCGTTTTACTTAATGGGTTTCAGTTGTATTGTCGCTCCTTCCTCCTTCCTTCCTCTTCTCACTTCAGTTGTTTCTCATCCAGTGCGCTGACAGAGCGTTCAGTGTTTCATTGTTTAATTGCATGAGCTCAGACTGTGCTTAGCTGTGCCGTTTCCAGAATGCAGCCGCTTATAAATAAACGCTTAGCCTGTTCCAGAGTCCAGCATCTGTTTGCATGGCGACCCGAATTCTTCTCCGCTTCTCTCTCGTCCCATCTCCCCTCCTCCTCTTTTGTTCCTACTTCTTTTTCTCCATCCCATCCCCCTCTGCACTTAAACAGCAATACCAAATGTGTAATTTAAACGGTTGTACTAGAGAACGTTTGTAATGTGTCTATTTTTAAACCACATCCGTTCTCGTCATGTTCCCCCAGGGTCTCAAAGCGGCCGACACCGATCCCACGGCCCCTCCGTATGACTCGCTGCTGGTGTTCGACTATGAGGGCAGCGGCTCCACGGCCGGATCGCTCAGCTCCCTTCACTCCTCCAGCAGCGGAGGCGACCAGGACTATGACTACCTCAACGACTGGGGCCCTCGCTTCCGCAAACTCGCCGACATGTACGGAGGCAATGACGACTAGCTTACGCCATCACCGCAGGACCACAGAAAGAGAAGGAGGAACCGGAGGAGGAGGAAAATTAAAAGAAAAAACATCAAAAAAACAGTGTGGCACTTTTTTTTTATCGCGGGACGTGGACAGTGTGCAGAATCAAAACAATGAAGAAACCAATATACCCTAGAGAGACAGAGAATGAAGACTGAGAAACGAAGAGACAAGAAAGTGGAAGGAAGATCACCATGGCAACAAAACCAGGTCTCTCCGAGGCCCTCTGTTAGACTGAGGGGGTCTATGATAAATCTGCCTAGTTTTTGTTCAGTCCAGGATTTTTGGCCCTAATTTTGTGAAGGATCATCCGTAAAGAAACGATTAAGGACGCTAAGAACGTTAGACTGAATGTCTAGTTAACTTGAATCTCCAGTACAGAAGACTGGGATATTACGTGCCTTTTTTGTACATTTTTTTTTTTTTTTCCTTTTTTCTTTTTCTTTTTTTCAGTTGATCTGTGATGTTGGTTTTTTCTGTTTCAATGCTTTGGTGGCTCAGAGTTTTGGAGTGTTTTTTTGTCGTGAGCCTGTTTATAACATTGATGCTTCTACACGCTTCTGTTTGCGTTTCTCACCGTCACGCTGTTCGTTCACGTCACATATGAAAACAAAGACTTTGGAAGAGTGAGAGCGTCTAGACAGAGAGAACAGCTTTGTACAGTATGCTAGAAAATAGATTTCAGTTTCTCGTTTTTGTTGCGTTTTCTATTTTTTTTTTACATATATATTCACCATTTTTCCACCAAAACGTTAACTTATGCAGCCGGTTGCAAAATGGGAGACGAGCGTTATTATTTGGTAGCAGAACTTTTTGTTTTGTTCATTTATTTTTCTCTCTCTCTCTCTGCAGTTTTTTTGAAGTGATTTAGTATTTTGTAAATGAAAATGTTCCAGTTTGTTTGTTTGTTTTTTTTTCAAATGTCATCTGCCTTAGTCATCCTGGTATTCTTTCATGCCTGGTATTCTTTCATTTTTTACTCCACTGTAAATTAAATGGTGTGTACATAGTTTTTGTTTTGTTTCTCCTCTTTTGATGTAGTCTACGAAGAAGAACAGGGCGTGAAGAACTTGTATATGTATAATTTGGACTACAGACAAAAGGATTTTTGCATGTTTTTATCTTTTCCGTATAAAACAGTCTTTCTGAAATTTATTTACACACAAATAAAGAAATGCCCACCTCAATGGAGACTAAAGCGAATAAGTGAGACAGAAGTTTGGTCCAGATCCCCGTTGCTTTCATTCCTCCCCTTACGTAACGCGTAACATTCCTTTTTGGTTAATGACCTTCCATTTGCCCGTTCTCTGATTTCATGGCTTGACGTCCTTCGTCAAGGATTCCGTGTTGACCTTCTGCTTCCTTTGTTCTTCTCAGCTACGTTCTGCATTTCCATTGTCTTCTCCCCGGGCCACTCTCATGGATCAACTGACGTTCGAGGCCATACTCCTAAATGCACGATCCTTCGGGATCTTCATGTTTGAGCTAAACTGTAAAGGTGGACCGAAGCCCTCATCATAATCGTCTCTGCCTGTTAGAGAACCGTATTGGTGTGTGCGTGTGTGTGTGTATCACTGGATGCCGTCAGAGGGCCAATTAAAAGAACAGGATGGAAGAACAAGGCCAGTCCACTTATGAGGCTCAGCCATAAGATGATTAACAGCTTTTTAATGAACGATGGCTGTCCTGAGTTCTGTGGGCTCTGTTTGCAATTACTTGTTGATATTATGACCCATTGCAGCCCAAATGACCAATAAAAGTCTAATTTTGGAAATGTTGATTTGTTGGTTTTCTTGCTACATTGGTGTTTTAGCTCTGTTCCAAAACCTAGCATGTCCCTAGATACTACATATACATATTTACATTTACTACATATTTACTACATAGATACATTCATTTACAAGTAAAATAATACATTTTTCATTACACAGAACATTTTTCATCAGCATTTTTCAGTATTGAATAAAATACTAATCTATAAAAAACATTCCTCTTGCCTTATCCACCATTTTGAAATCATTTTTCGAAGTGCATTATGGGATCACTTACTGCTGCCTTTGGATAAAATTAGATATCTTAATTAACTAGCCGACATTTTGAACACCCTTTGTGTCTGAAGTGTGTCTGTGATGCCCTAAAATGCTGCCTACGTATGCAGCTCACAAGGTTTTGGAATGAGATAATTGTATATATGCATGCTAAATGGGCTCCCATTAAATGGAAAAAGGAAATGCCGTTGCATACCTTGACCTTAAAAGTGATTACTGGCAGCTGGGTCATTATCTGGGTCTGTGCGTGCCTGCCTCCATCATTTGAGTCAGTCTACAGTCCACACACACCAACTTGTGTATTTCTACTCCCTTCAGGGCTATCATTTGCTCCGCCTTCTCTATCTAACGTTCTCCGGGGACTGAGATTATTGTGCCAACATCAAAGCCTGGCCTCCCCATGTCCCATTGTGTGTGACTGAGAGAATGAGAGAGCTAAAAAGTGGAAGTCTTGTTGCTTAAGGTCACATGAAGGATGGGGAATAAGCTTTTCTCTGTGCTGCTATCTCCTTCATGCCACACTCTCTACGTACAGTATATATGTACATATAATACTCCTTCCTGCGTTTTATATTTAGAGTTTCCTATTTCCTTTTTATACTCCATGTTCCATCCCCCTCTTTCTCTGTCCTTTGTTTAAAATTTTTTGTGCTTGGTTTTGTCAGTAATGGTCTGGGCAGTCCAGTGGAACACTTGATCCTTTGTTACGCCAAAGGGATACGTGTGTGTGTGTGTGTGTGTGAATATAGACGAAGGAAAGACATGAGTGCAGCATGGTGATTTACTAAGGAAATAGATTTTCAATTTGGGTTGAGATATAACATTTTCCTTTTCATATGTTTACATAAGTACCATTGTATGAGCATTTGTATCTTTTGTTTGTACGTTTTAAATAAGAGAAATCAGGAAATTTGACATAACAAATATATTCACAAATTATGCTGATAAAAACTTTACATATACCCTTGGTAGGCCTATTATTATTTTGTCTTATAAATAGCCTATCTGTTAAGCAGCTTCTTCTGTGCAGTACATTTTTATGCAGTGTTTTGTTTTTTTACAGAATACAGATATATGTAAAAAATAAAATGTCTTTAGTGGACAGGCTTAGCCCACACCTCTGCAGATGCTTAGGGAGTCATCCTTTGATTAAATACTTAAATATTATATGCCTACTTGAATGTTAAACATATACATTTATGTTGTGAAATTTTAGATCTGTAAAGAATTACAGTAAAAATTTACATTATATTTTATTTATTTTTTTAATTGGAGATCTTTTTTAATCAATCAATCAAGTCTTAGAACACATTACAAAAATGCGGTAGTTATGACAATTTTTATCTTTTTTCTTAAGTTATCAGCGCTATTCTTTGTTGCATGATTTACTCATTTTATCTTCAATTCTTTGTTACTTGTGAATTATAGAGCAAAGTACTGCTATGAATGATTTTACTTGACAAAAATTACGTGACTGACAAAAAAGTAATAAAAATTCGAGGCTATGCCCCGGAAGCCCATACCTAGCACCGCCCACAAAACTTGCCAGTGAGTGAATCAAGTGTCGATTCAGTTGATGAACCGCTGTGATCGATTCAGTTCAGAAAATAATACATTACACTGATTTAAACAGGTAAGTCGTCATTTTGTCCCGTTCATCACGGGAATCAGGTTATACTGAAAACTGACTCATACAGGTGCATCTCAATAAATTAGAATGTCGTGGAAAAGTTCATTTATTTCAGTAGTTCAACTCAAATTGTGAAACTTTTGTTTTAATAAATTCAATGCACACAGACTGAAGTAGTTTAAGTCTTTGGTTCTTTTAATTGTGATGATTTTGGCTCACATTTAACAAAAACCCACCAATTCATCTCAACAAATTAGAATATGGTGACATGCCAATCAGCTAATCAACTCAAAACACCTGCAAAAAAAAAAAGGTTTCCTGAGCCTTCAAAATGGTCTCTCAGTTGGTTCACTAGGCTACACAATCATGACTGCTGATCTGACAGTTGTCCAGAAGACAATCATTGACACCCTTCTCAAGGAGGGTAAGCCACAAACATTAATTCCCAAAGAAGCTGGCTGTTCACAGAGTGCTGTATTAAAGCATGTTAACAGAAAGTTGAGTGGAGGAAAAAGTGTGGAAGAAAAGATGCACAACCAACCGAGAGAACCGCAGGATTGTCAAGCAAAATCGATTCAAGAATTTGAGTGAACTTCACAAGGAATGGACTGAGGCTGCGGTCAAGGCATCAAGAGCCACCACACACAGACGTGTTTTGGCTACAGTTGTCGTATTCCTCTTTTTAAGCCACTCCTGAACCACAGACAACGTCATAGGCGTCTTACCTGGGCTAAGGAGAAGAAGAACTAGACTGTTGCCCAGTGGTTCAAAGTTCTCTTTTCAGATGAGAGCAGGTTTTGTATTTAATTTGGAAACCAAGTTCCTAGAGTCTGGAGTAAGGGTGGAGAAGCTCATTGCCCAAGTTGTTTGAAGTCCAGTGTTGTTTCCACCGTCTGTGATGATTTGGGGTGCAATGTCATCGGCTGGTGTTGGTCCATTGTTTTTTTTTTAAACCAACGTCACTGCACCCCGCTTACCAAGAAATTTTGGGATCACTTCATGCTTCCTTCTGCTGACAAACATTATGAGATGCTGATTTCATTTTCCAGCAGAACTTAGCCCCTGCCCACACTGGTGCCAAAACCCAAAGCTGTTAAATGACCAGTAGGTGTGTTGGTGTCTTGACTATCTTTTTGATTTATGCGCCCACCGGTGTTCAACACTGCACCAGACCTAACCGCCATTACAGAGAATCTAGGGGTATTGTGTCAACGAGGAAAGTGATGAAACCCATAGCGACCCAATAAAATGCACGATGAGCTGATCAAGCCACTGGTCAAAATAAAACCGTCTTCCATACCACCCAGCAGTGCCACAACGATCACCTCTCCAGTTGCCGACGTCTTGCCGATGAGGTAAGTTAATATCTTAAAGTAGTTTCTTGAGATTATTTTGCGGTATATGGTGTTTCTGTATCACACTGTATACAGACTGCGAACTCCCATTCACAACACAAGGTAAATAGGCTGATTTATTTTGCCGGGGTGCTGAAAAGCAGTGCAGGAACACTCTTTATGTTCTTTCCTATTTTTAACCAAATAGGTTAATCATCTTACTAGGGGATTGTGCAAGGGGTATGTAAATTTATGAGCACAACTGTAAATTGTGCAAAAGCTCCAGTAAAGAGAAAGGGAAGACTGTATGTGTATGTAAGGGAAAGAGTGTGTGAAGGGGAGTTTGAGTTTGAGGCTTTAAAAATAGGACTTAGTGCTGGCTGGAGGATGGAGATGACATTGATCAACTGATACATGGAGAACAACTCTCATCCCCCATTTCACTCTCTCTCTCTTTCTCTCTCGTTTTTCTTCCCCGAGTCTTACTTCCTTTCTGCTCTTTCTGGCCTTTACTTCCTGCTTTGCCAGGGGTTGCTGTCAGGGTCAAACTCACTCACACACAATAGTGAGTGTGTGCTTTGGGTATGAGTTTTTTGTGTGTCATGACTCTGTTTACCTTTGTTGCTGTAATCCAACTAAAATGTTTGTTTATTCTTTATTGTGAAAGGCCAAATTAACATATCCTAAAATGGTTAATTCAAAGTTATGTTTCATTTACGCTTATGTGGTTTCAAAACATCTGAAATTCTTTATTTAGGTAGAGCACAAAACTGAATTTTGATGTCAAACCTGGTGTAACCCATCAAAGGGGGAAATTTTCTGTCACAAATCCAACACCCCTCACGGCACACTCTGTTTTTTGGACATCCCAACCGACACTCGCATTCGTAGCTATTTATGGTTTTGGTAACTTGTGGTTAATTTCACATGAATTTGTACCGTCTCATTTTCATATGACTGCTTACACCCCAATCATCAAATCACCACTTCATAAAATAGTTAGCAAAAACATCTATTTTTTTCAGACAAACTTGTCATATGGCTTTAAAATAATAAAATATAACATATGATTCATATGGATTATTTTAATTGAATGATTTTAAGTTACTTTCTTTTTTTGTTATCTTTGTAGCTTGACAACCCCAGTCTCCATTCACTTCCATTAAAAAAAATGTTGTGCAAGATTGGTCTCTTTGAAACCATTTCTACGCCAAAAAATTTGCTAGGGTAAGTTTCACACTAACTAACAAAGAATCGTGTAACATTTAAAAATGAAATTAAAAAGTGCATTAGGGGGAAAAAATGGTGTAGAAACAGTATTTACTCAGAAACTGCTATTAAATTTCACAAATAATTACAAAGAAACAGCAAGTAGCTCTGAATTAAACATGTATTTAAACATAAATAGTATTTTCTTGCTAAATGTATTCCAATAATCTTTCAAAAATTCTCCTGTTGTGTTCATCCAAGGAAGAAAGAAAGCCATATACTTTTGAAATGACTTGCAATATACTTTTCAATAAATGTCATTGCTGGTTGAATTATTTCTGTAATTATAGTATAGGAGGGTAGCATGTTTGGTGAGTAGGCTCGAGCACTCCCACATACTGTATCTGCTACATTAATGAATCGGATTAATTGAAACATCCAGTCCAGGAATGATGTGTAGATTTATAATGTACTAGAAATCATAATGTACCCTTCATTTTGCTATTCAAATTTGATTACATTTGTGGATGTCAGCATGCATGTTACTTCCCCATGCTCGGACATTCAAGATCACATGACAAAGGGAATGATGTAGGACGTTACTTTGGCTTGTTGTCCACAGAAATGGCCTGAAGAGTCAACAAGAGCTTCTCTCTCCCTGTCTGTACTGATGTGAGTGGACATGAGAGGGAGATCGGGCCAGCTATATCATTGTACTGACAGGGTCTGTCCACAGCTCTGGGGAAGAGAGAGTCATTCACATAATGCATTCGGTCCCGTTTTGGATGTAGTCTGCTGAAATGCCAAGTAAATCAGAGCACTTTGCCATGTTGTGTCACAAAAAGAGGCTGCTTTAGACAAATGTCCTCTGATGATATATCATACCGCCTGTTTTCAGGTGGTTTAGGTGCTTCTTGAAATCAATCTTTCAACAGAATATCTTAAACCGCTTGCTTGTGGACACTGGAAGGAAAATGACAAATTAGATTTTTTTCCTCCTCAAGGAATACTTTACAAATATGAAAATTTGCTGAAAATGTACTCACCCTCCAGCCATCCAAGACATTGATAAGATTGTTTTTTCTAAGGACCATATTTGGAGAAATTTAGCATTACATCACTCGCTCACCAGTGGATCTTCTGCAGTGAATGGGTGCCGTCAGAATGAGAGTCCAAACAGCTGATAAAAACATCACAATAATTCACAAGTTATCCACACGACTCCAGTCCATCAATTAACCTATTTGGCTAAAATGAGTCCTCTATCCATAATATTGCTTTCTCCAGTGAAAAGTCTGAATTAGGAGAGAAATATGCACAGCTTAAGCACCGAAACAGCCCAAAACAGTTCTAAAAACATTTGTCAGTGGATTTTGATGTCAGAGGACAACAGTGTATGGAGTTTGCTAACTGGAGGAAGCATTATAATGGTGTATGGACTTACATCAGTGGTTTAAAATTAACACCTTAATGATGAATTTTCTTATTTTACAAGACATTAATTGATGAACTGGAGTCATGTTGACCCCACAATCTGAGATGTGATCTCAAAACAGTGCTCAGATTTTGTGAGATACTGAATTCTGTAATCAAAAATTAGGTTTCAGTATGAACTCTTGATCATTTTGGAAGACATTTTTTAAGACAATTATCTATCTTTATACTCATATTGTATGTCAAAATTGTCTCGTGTCATTTTAATCCTCATAAGGAATTTCAGAGAAGCATTTAAAAACTGAAAACTGCATTACGCTTTACTGAGCTATTAAAGAGCTTCTGAGCAGTATAAAATTGTACTCTCCGTAACCACATCACGCATATAAATGTGTGTGTGAACAGCTGAATAATTTTATGGCGTGTGCATGTTACAGCAAACTGCTGGGTCGGGAAATGTGGCTTACTGCTCATAATGATATAATCCAGCAATGGAAGCATTACATTAAGCAGACCCAAAGCAAGTGAAAGGAAAGAAAGCAGACCTACATCAAACTAGCAAGCGGAAATAAAGGCCTTGTGTCTGTGAATACTCCTGGAGAATAATGGACTTTTATAAAGGGATATACCACGGTACAAAAGCATGAATACCACTTTACGCCTCTAAAGCCAGATTCTGCTTTCGGACAAGAAAGATTCCCAGATGCTATTATTCCAGCTGAAGTGAAGAGCATGTTTGTGGTTCTACACATTTCGAAATGCTTGTTTGTCTGTGTGTTTGAATAATTCAGCCAGAGATGCTGAATGCCCACACCTAGTGCCTTTTCCTCTCATTTCTCCTCTTTAACTAAGAGATGGTCTCTTTTCATTACCTATGACTTGTCCTTTTCTCTGTTTCTTGGTTGTTTTTCTCTTCTCTGACCTACTCTGTTGTCCCTCTTTGTATTGCAACAGAGTGTACTCTTTAAGGCTGTACTCTGTTTGCTTTCTTAATGCACAATCTTGGTTTCATTGTGAACAGCTTATCAGTCTCAAAAACTGTTTATATTTGTAACATTTGATTAGGTCATGCCAGGAGAAATCAAATATTTCATAATATTTTGACACACTACCGTTTTACACTACACTCACACTATACTGTATAATGTTTAGAATTTATGATGTTACAAAATATTTCTATTTTAAAATGTATGCTGTTATTTTGATCATCCTGAAAAAGTGTCAGTTTCCACAAAAATATTAAGCAGCACAATATTGATAATAATAAGAAGAAATGTTTCTTGAGCAGCAAACCAGCATATTAGAAGGACTTTGCCATCACAGAAATAAATTGCAAATATGTTAAAACAGAAAGCAGAGACAAAAATAAACAATTCACTTTAATTTACTTTGCTCTCTAATTGACATTGGATGCCTGTTTCTGTCCATATTTTTGTTCCGACCTTATATGTTCTCTTTTTTTGAACTGCTAAATGCCTGAACAGTTAATGAAAATGCATGGCTTTATGAAAATCTCACACCACCATTTTCCTTTTTCTTCATCCTTCATTTCAAGGTACAATGGCGCCCAGTAAAGCCTGGCTGGAATGTGTGTGTGTCTCTCTCTCCTTCTCTATTAGAGTATAGCCTCTAGTCATGACATCTATAGCGTTATTCCACTGAGATATGGGGGAGGGGAGGGTCTTAATGCTCCAACATTACATTACAATCACTGTTACAGTTTTCTTCTGTCTGGATTTGTGTGTCTATGTGCGTTTATGGGTTTATACACAGTGTGTTTGTTGCTTTCATTCCACCCTGTCTTCTATAAAAGCCTCTAGCTACAGCAAAACTATACAGGTTCATGACTGAAACACTCTCTAGACATGGACACATTCAGTCCCACCCTACAGCTTGTCACAGACAGTGAAAGACAGAAATGAGCAAAAAAAATGAAGCAAGCCAGCTACACGTCAGGACATTGAATATTTAATACTTCAATACAGACCAGTGCGACTATCTAATAACTTGTTTAATTAGCGCTGGTTAATAGAATTTGCTTTCTCGATGTTTCATTGTCTGTCTCCCGCTCCCTTCTCTTTTCTACTTCATTCACACTATCCATCTCTGTTCTCTCGTTGCACCCAGGGGTTTTCTCTCCTTTTGATTGTGGGCTTTGGAAAACTGGGATTTGAGTTAGAAGACAATGAAGTTGGACTCCTTCTTGCGGCAAATCCCAGAGGGCAGGTGGTGGACCATGCATTATGGAGCATACCTTCACTTCTCTGCACCGCTAGTTTTTGCATCATTCGCTTACCTTCCACTGCTGCACCAACAGTCACTCGCACAAGTTCACATATCACCAACCAAAACGAAATTAGAGGTGGGCTTTTAAACAAATGGGCTGGCCTACAGGCAAATTGGTGTAGGAGTTCATAGAGGAATAATTGCATGTTTCTATTAGTACAGCGTAACATTTAGAACCACATTGACAAATGAAGTATAAATCCAGTCAGAGCAATATATGGTTTATCTATGCTCTCAACACGGCCTTGGGTATTTTCACAAGAATAGAACATAAAGGATGTTCATGTAAGAAATGCTCACACTCTGTCCTAACCAGCCATGACACGGGGATTCTATTTTTGGAATGGTTTTTATTTCTGTAACTTCATGGCTGAAAGCTCAATGATTATCTCCAGTACATATGGTTTTTATCGTATTAAAATGGTTTGAGTTCATATGTCATTCTTGTGTGAGCCATAATGAAAGCCACAATTAATTTACCTTGTATCTTAATAATAACTTAAAGAATAAAGCAGTGAACTCTGTGGACAAACGAGTGTTCTATGACAAACATTGTATCAGTCTCCAAGTATTTGTTCTAAATGTTAAAATTGTTTAATTTTCATAAATTTGATTATGTACTTACCCAGTTTGTTGTGTGTTTGAGACAGCAGCCCACATACTCTCTGACCTGATGGGCTGTTTTATATAAACCTTTAAATCAAGCTTGGTAATTTTTTCCATTACTTAAATGTTACAAATTACATTTTATGTTCTGTAGTATATTACATTTTAAAAGTATCCCTCCCAACTGCAAGGTTGATGTCTACAGTATTGTTCAAAAGTTTGGGATTGGTTAGATTTGTGTATGTTTTTGTGCTGAACAAGACTGTATTTATTTGATCAAAAATACAGTAAAAACAGTAATACTGTGAAATATTATTACAATTTAAAAGAACTGTTTTCTATTTTAATATGTTATAACGTCACTATATTCTTGTGATGCAAAGCTGAATTTTCAGCATCATTACTCCGGTCTTCAGTGTCACATGATCCTACAGAAATCATTCTAATATGCTGATTTTGCCGGTCAAGAAACTTGTCTTTGATAAATAGAAAGATCAAAGGAAATAAAAGTCTTTTTTTAAACTCTTTTTTCTTTCCCCCCCGTGTGATGACATTTTTATGTGTCCTTGCTGAATAAACGTATTAATTTATTATTAATACTTGCAAAAAATGTCCAAAAAAAAAATCTTACTGGCCCCAAACTTTTAAAGGGTAGTGTATATGAAGCACTCCAAATCCGTTACTTGTGGGATGCTGTCTTAGAAGGCAGTTGCTTGTGTTTTGAAAGAATGCTAGGCTTCCCACTCCGATCCGTACACAGTGTAGTGACTACTAGGTTTGAATCACCGTCTTGACACTAATCTAGATCATTACATAAGCTGATGTATTGTTTTGTGGGAATGTGAAACACCATTTGCCGGAGTGTTGGGGGTTGGAGCTCAGAGTGTGATTATGGGAGATCTGGCTGTGGGGAGAATACAGCAGAGGATCTCCTGCTGGGAGACAGTATGTCTGAAGAGCACAACAGGAGCCCGGGGGCTAGACACGGATGATAGGTTTAATGGTGCGTCTGTGCATTAACGTCACAATATGCTACTCAAACTCGCTTCTGTCTAATTGCCTGATGTTTGATACTTCTAAAATGTCCTAATTCCTGAAATTAGCCACTGTTACTTGTTTTGTTCCTCATATTTTTTGCAGTTTGCAGCGTGTGTGTGCTGTCTTACCTGACCATCTGGAGAGTATCCTCCCTGACCCAGCAGCCATCTGGGTCCAGTCCAGGATTCACGTCCGTTCTGCTACCTTCTGACGCACCACACACACAAAATCTCACAGCGGGGAGAAAAGTTTCAGTCTCATTTGCTTGATATCCTGATGAGTTATTGGAGTGACTAAGTGGATGTCAATATATGCTTATGTGAGCATGTG
Organism: Sinocyclocheilus anophthalmus; assembly: GCA_018155175.1. Lineage (NCBI taxonomy): Eukaryota > Metazoa > Chordata > Actinopteri > Cypriniformes > Cyprinidae > Sinocyclocheilus > Sinocyclocheilus anophthalmus. The sequence goes on along the minus strand of JADLZN010006731.1, from coordinate 393,264 downwards.
GGTGAGTTTGTGCATCTAAAGTGCTTAAAGCGCACAACCCTGGTGTGGTGGAAGTGTTTATCACACATAAGCCGTATTTGAACGGGACTAGTTTTCCCTGAGGTCAGGTAAATATGGAGTTTCACAGACGTAGGTTTAATTCTTACACAGCCTTGGTAAAAGTTACAGAGCTAATTACAGAACATTTCTCAGCTAACTCGGGGGTTCCTCGAAGAATTCTTAATTAATTCCTTCAGTTAATTATATTCTTAATACTATAATTATATTGCAAAAAAATTATTTCAATTGTTTTCATGAAGCGCGCATCCAGAGCACTTGACCTTCCAAAGCACCCACTTACAGACAACAAACACTCTTGGTAATAAAAACAGAATTCTGAATAGCATAGTTGCATACTATTATAATTTCTGCCATCATATCTTTTATATGGTGTTTCTTCAATTATAGACATTATTGGACCTTTGGTATTTATTTATATTCTTATGGAATGGTGCAATCTTTATAATAAATGATTTATCTTGTCATGTTTTATATTTAATAACTTATGAAAACGTATTTCTACGACATCTAAAATGATGTTTTCTTTTTAATAGCATTCTGTAGAGGAAATGATGGTGACAGAGAGGATATTTTAAAAAAAATTGGAATAAAACGGTTGCCTTTCACATATATTCTTATATATATATTCTTATGGAATGTTGCAGTCTTTATAATAAATGATTTATCCTGTCATCTCAAATTGTTTTATATTTAATAGCTTTCTGTGGAGGAAATGGTGATGATGGAAATTAGATTTTTAACATTTAAAAAAAGAATTTTGTCTTGCTAATTGCATAGCTAGCATATCCTTTTATTAAAATTATATATTTTTTTTTACTTCATTACTTATTTTCAGACAACTTTGTGGACAATTGTTACGGACAATTACGGAAATCAAATATTGGACAATTGTTTATGTATTTATTTTAAGTAAGATCAGAAGAAGTGATTTTCACATGACAATCATTAAAATAGTTAATGTATTTCACAATATTTTTACTCGCCTAATAATTCCTAATTGTTCAACCATGATTTAAGATTAATAGTCTCAGATAATGGTAAAATAGTAAACATAGTTAAAATGAATTACGAAGGCATGAAAAACTTCAAGATGCACTAAAGCCACCATGAAATCAAAACAGACCATTCTTATTTTCTTTCAATGGAATGTTGCGATGTTTATTATAAATGATTTATCCATGCACATCATCATTTTTTTCATTATTTTCATGCCAAATTTAATGTGACCTTCATATAACATAGTTGAACAATGTTTAGAAAGTCGAAGAAATGCCAAATTACAGAGATCCCTTTCCAGTTTGAGTCAGTACATGATGTCCTTTATAAATAATTGTAACTCTAGTAACGTCTTTCAGAAAAATGAATCGTGTTCTAGTGCTTGTAGTGCATGTGCTCATCTTGTGTAACCTCCTCTAAGGTCGCTATGACCCCGGGCGCTCCCGCCTTCTGTTTCCAAACCCTGACCACCGTGCCGGTTCTCTAATCAGCAGAGTTAAAGATAAAAGTATCTCCAATGGGACTGCATGTATCTCATTATTAAAAAAGCATTTTGAAATTTCCTATCCTGCCCCACAGCACAAACTGTTATTCTAATGAGATGGGTTTGACCTCTGTCACGCAAACTGCTGTCCTGAAAGCACATGTGCTCCGGGGGCATTCAGATCCTTCCACATTTGCTATGCTGGCCCGAGGAAAGCTTGGCCAATGCTGGCTTTCATCTCGGTTCCTTTTAGAAGACTGTAAATATTGAGCTCCCAAAAGAGGTATAGTGCCTGATTTTCTGTTTTATTTCAGAGACGCTGCACACACACACACACACACACACACAAACGCAAGACATTTGGATCCATCATTTGGAAATAGCCTGTAATGTATAAATATGTTGGCATGCAGAAGGTTATGTTTTAATGATTGCCTCTGTTAACGGCAGCGTTCACGAGTAATTGGTTCTAGCGAAAGACGCTAACCTTTTCAGAGAACAAATAAGATTGCGAGAAAGCGGGATGCACTGATCTGTGTGTGTATGACTGTGTAACCCCTCGCTACACGCGAGCCGAGTTATAAAAACAATTGAAAATATGCATCAGGGAACGCTAACCTCAGACAAGCACTCTTGCATTAGCTTCTCAACCACTGGAGAGAGCATTGATTGCTGCCACAAAAACTAATTAAAGAAGCATTTGCTGTGCATTCCCTAATCAGGGGAAAACTTTTTAAGAGAGCAGCTTTGCATGTCATTAGCTTCCATAAGAGAAACCCTTGCGAGAGGCTAATTGAACACAGTTGCCTGTGAGGAGACACTGCTACGACTGCGCTGGTGTTATTGAGAGATTTTAGCTTTAGCATTTATTTAGCCAGTGAAGGGGAATAAAGCTGCAGGAGACTGAAATCATCATGGGATGAGCTCTAATAACCAGGCCTTTGCATCTAGCTAATGGGCACCACGCACCAAACATACACTTATATGAGCACAATGCCTGACTAGCGCAATCGCACAATCGGTCACACACAGATGAATAAATATAATTTCATCCCAAAATTGCACATAATCCTCTTGAATAAACAAGCAGCAACACAGCAGGGCTTTAAAGAAAATTGGCAAGCTGTTCGAGCTAGCGGTAGCATAACTATGCAGCATTAGCAAAACACATCGAACACTGTTAGCACTGTATTTTCAACCTAGGCTCATTGGAAAAACATGCTTCTACCTACATTTTTGAAAAACGTTAAAAATGTACCTGTACGTAAAATTTACTTGGACATTACATCTACCTGTACTTCTATGTCTGTCCCGTAAGTAGACTCAAAGACTCCCTTAACTTGATCCTTCATTCCAATCAATGCAGTACGTACTACTTAATTATTGAGCAAATATTTTGACTGTATATCCAAGAAAAATGCCCCTTAGGTTGTTCTCCCAAGTTTTTTTTTCTCTCCGTCTCTCTTTCCCCCCCTTCCCGCTCTCCACCATTAGCCAAACTGGAGTTTTGTATTCTTTGCCTCATTAGCCTTTGGCTTGCACACTAGGAGACTAATGATATCATGTGCTGTGTACAAAGTGTTATATATTATGCAATGACTACTTTCAATTAACTCCTCAGTTGCAATGATAAGGGGTGGGTGATGTGATCAAATTTTTAATATTATTATTTTTAATATTTATTAATGATTAATATTATATAAATTATGTGGTGATTGAGATTTTAGAAAACTTTAGAGGTTCAGAGCAAGACATTGATAAATATTCTTCTTCTCACCATAGGCCCCGCCCACTTGCGTTTCAAGTCACTTAAAGGGTTAGTTTACCCAAAAATTAAAATTAGCCCATAATTACTCACCCTCAAGTCATCCTAGGGGTATATGACTTTCTTCTTTCAGACAAAACCAATCGGAGTTATATTTAAAAATGTCCTTGGATCTTTCAAGCTGTTTCATGGCATTCAGCGGGTGTTGCATGCATCAGTCCATAAGAAGTTAAATAAAAAGCGCCCATCATTAATAAAAAGTGTCTCACACGGCTCCGGGGCTGAACAAAGGCCTTCTGTAGCAAATCGATGCATTTTTGTAAGAAAAATATCCATATTCAAAACATAATAATCACTTTAATGTAGCTTGCACTCACTGTTGTACATGGAAGCAGTTCCGGGCGGATGACGTAAGATGTCGGCGTTGCGCATGTGCCGGTGAGTCTTGTGAAAACCAATGTTTGTTAACAGGAGCGAAGGAAGCAAAGTTTCTTTACTTTGGCAAAGGAAAACCAGTCTCCTTTTGGTTTATATCGAAATCCTCCGACATTCTTCTTTACAAATCCTCGTTTTGTACTTCTAATTAGTGACCGTGTTTTTGTTTTGATCTCTCCCCTGTGCTTCAGCGTTCGTCACTTCTGAGCACCACATGCGCAACGCCGACCTCCATACATCATCCGGCCGGAACTGTTTCCAGTGTACAACAGTAAACGCAAGGTACATTAAAGTGATTATTACGTTTTGAATGTGGATATTTTTCTTACAAAAACGCATCGATTCGCTACAGAAGGCCTTTGTTCACCCCCCGGAGCCGTGAGAGACACTTTTTTTTATGGATGGGCGCTTTTTATATAAGTTCTTTTGGACTGATGCATGCAACACCCGCTGAGTGCCATGAAACAGCTTGAAAGATCAAAGACAATTTTTAATATAACTCCGACTGGATTCGTCTGAAAGAAGAAAGTTGTATACACCTAGGATGACTTGAGGGTGAGTAATTTATGGGCTAACTTTAACGGCTTGATCACGCTGAATGTGAGTTTCGCGTCACGTCAAAAGCAAAAAGAAATTATAATCACTGCCGCTATCTTGTCTACACTGGATACAGTATACAGATGCGTATATATATACAGTATATTTTGATTATGTTGTCAAAACACTCACATGCAATAGCGAGGGAGCATTGATACTGTTTCCTATGCAATGATGTTAGCCAATCATAACAGTGGCCAATTACTGGCAAGCCCTAAAGGACCCGCCCCTTCAAAACAGGTAATTTTAGACAGAGGGTCAGAATGAGGGTTGAAAATAATTTTTCCACATTTTTTTTTTGTACAAAAACTTTATTAACACTATAAGTAAACCTCGAGGAACATATAAAAAAAAAAATGTTTTAATCCATGTCATGACCCCTTTAAGCAGTATTATATAACAAATCTCATCTGCTTGATTATATGATCGAAAAATGTAAACTATATTATTGCCCAGCGATATATTACAAATTGGAAAACAGTACATGCTATTTTACCTGCATATGTACAGTATACTCACATACAGTTTACTCGCAATATATACTATATAGCAACCCTTGGCTTTGTGATTGTTTATATCGTCATAAAATGTAAACTTTATTATCACCCAGCTATATACTGCAATATATGTAAAGCAATATATAGCAAATCTTAACTACTTGATTTTTTAAAAACTATATTAGTTTAACTATATTATGGCCCAGCTATTTTTTTAAAGGATGTCCAACTTTACCTGCAGTATACTTGCATAGGGCAATATACTGTATATTACATGGCATATCACAACTGCTGGATTGCTTTTATAGTCGTAAAATCTCAACTATATTATTGCCCAGCTCTAATGTTAAAATTTTGAGTATAAGACATGAAGATGTTAATATGTTATAAACATTAATATCATGATTTTTTTGCTTTGAAAAAAAACTGTATTATATGAAAAACGCTCTACAAATAAATTGAACTTGACTGCAGTTTCCCTCCAAAATGAACAATAGGGGCAGTAAAACACCAACGACTTTTATCACAAATTATGATTACAGGGGTAGATTATCAATTAATAAAGATTATCAATTAATGTGGCTCTTTGCACAATACTATATTATGACCTCAAAAATGCTTTTATCATGGTGCATGATTTGAAAACAAAATATATTTTGACATTTTCATCACATAACCAGCTCCATACGTATGGCTTTGCTGACTTAATAAACTTGCTTGTTCGCTCACCCGATACAACATTGTACTCATAATGTGGTACAAGTCCTGTAAAACGACACTTGATAAAAGAGATCAAAGAGTTGAAGTTGTAGAAGAGTTGGAAAATGGCCTGGTTGCTTTAGCAAATGTGTTTTCATCTCACGTTTGCTTTTGTTAACACTATTGGTTAGGTTTAGGGTAGTGTTTAGTGTAGGTGCTACATTATTTTTACACACTTTATTTAGCATTAACTTTTTAAATCTACTCACCAGACATTTAATTTTCAAACTGCCATGAAACAAACAACTTAAAAAAAATCACGTTTCATGTAAAACTGAACACACTTTTAGACCCCACTTACTAGAAAGTGAAACTCGAAATGTGCAGGAAGTAACATAATAGCATTTTGCAGAATTTTTGCAACAGGCCCGTTTTTCCAACGAGCCTGGATTGTATATTTCACACTTCCAAAGTCTCTCCTCGAAATGCTAAAGATAACAGGGAGAGATGTTCCAAACGCACATAAAACTTTGAACACTTTCCATGCTCGCTGGAGGACACAGGAGCAACATCTAAATTATAAACGCAATATTTGACATGGACTGCGCTTCATCTTCCAATCACACACACTTCAGCCAGTTTTGGAGCTCTTTTTGATGTTGAAACTTTGAACAGAAGTTCTTGGAGGCAGTTCCTATGGTGGAGGTAATTTCATTCTGTTTGAAAGCGCTAGATGCGAGTAAGCTAGAACAAGGGCAAAGATGGCTACTTCTGACTTTAAATGAGGAGCGCAGCCCTTTAAATCTGTTTGCTTGCCATTTTTTTTTTGCCGTGATTTAGACGTTCTTTGCGATGGGCAGTTCGAGATCTCTTGCGGTTGACCGGTTTAGCAGGCTTTATCGAGTTTCAGCTAGGCTGCAGTTGGAGTACGGCGTCAGCTGTCATAAAGTGAGACGGCTTCTTGCCCTCTGGTCACCTATCATAAGTGATGTATATCACCCTATCATTGTTGTAAGATAGCAGGATAAATTCTCAGAATAAAATCTATAATGAAACTCCTGTCAGAACAGTGTGACTCTCCAAAGGCTCTGTTACATCATTTCTGGTCTGGATTTCACCATTGTTTCTGCACCGCATGGCTGATGTGCTCAAATTGCTCATATCTCTCTTAATGTTCTCTGCAGTGGGCCGTCATCTCAGAAACCCTCATTAGATGAACTGCTTGTTAGTGTGCCTCCAACACCCTTGCATTCCCTGCTGAAAAATGCATTGCTTATGGAGGTAGTTCCATTACATTTAAACACACTGGGGTGGATTAACTAAACAGTTGTGGCATGCTGTATTTGGGCGCAAACGCCTGCGTCTTATTCACTAACCACCAGTTTAATCCAGTTTAATCAGCCACTAAATGTGAGAGAATAGCTCTATTTAAATGAAGAATTGTCATTCTTTTATGCGCAAACAATGCACGTTCTGTGCAAAAGGGGCTTATTATAGACAAATGTGCTTTATTCGCAAAACTCTGCGCTATTTGCCTGGTGCAATTAACTTTGTGCTGTTACTGCCTGTGGAATGAGAATTTTATTTAAAAGAGATGTTTGTATGCTTTTTCCGTTGATCTTAATGGCTGCAGTAAATCATCAAATGATGAGAATTATAACTGCATATATATCTAGATGCAGTCACGGTTTCTGTATTGTGAAGAATCGATTTAGGTACTTAATCACAGTGTTGCTGTATGGTTCCACTTAAATATGCTGGATCATGGTAGTCTGCCTACACTCTGGGTATTAACTGAGTATATGTCTTTTACAAAACTCCAGTTTGGGAATCCTTGATGTAATATAATTTTCTTTCTCTTTGTATTTTTATATCAATATGGTATAAGATTATCATATTTGAATCAATGTGAAAAATGAGTGACTGTAGGTCAAAGGTAATCTAAAAGTTATCAGAAAGTAGTCTGATTATATTACCTAAAACGTGTAATGTAATAGATGTGTAATGTAATTTGGAATCAGTGTCAGACTACAATTTGTAAGTAATCTGCCCAGCATTTCCTACAAGTTAATTTATATACAGTATATATAATAATTAACAAGCCTGTTAATTGACCCTTCACATGGAGTTTGATTGACAGGTAACAAGACCAATCATAACACCGAATCTGTTATTTTTGTCTGACAAACAAACTAGACCGGAGAGTAGATTAACGTTGGTGGACTTGAACTTCAAAAACGGTATATTGACGTCCTTGGTTGAAACAAGGTTACCTTCTGATATTCATTCATGTTTATTTTCGTGCCATAACTAGTAAAAAGAAAGAGATGATAGGTTCACATGCTGCTTAAACTGAGGCGCTACAGCGATCTGTCACAACACATTAAAGAGCCACAAAACAGTATTTATTGTTTGAATTTCTTAAAAAATTACAATTTTAAAGCTCAGACTTTGTTTCATACCAGATGTAACCTGCTCTGTCTTGCAATTGGTTTCAATTGGTTAACTGCAATTTACTTCAATGTATAAGCTACAGTGAACAATTTTAAATGATTTCACATAGATTTATATGTAATTTTAGTGTAAAATACTGTAAAATTTAAGGTTTGAGATTTTGTCAAAAATTGTCACCATTCTTACAGTGAATTTCTGACAGGATTATTTACATTTTGACAGCCTGGAATATGAGAAATTGTTCCATTGCTTTCAGCACTAATTTAATAATAAGTTAGGTATGACATTAACTGATTATTCTTGTAAATTGAATGCTAAACTCAGACAGCATGTGCAAATAAACAACAATCAGCAGGGCAATTCATTCTCAGTGTCTCTCACTATGTTTGATTCTCTCTTACTAATTTACATGAATACATCCATTATTTTTAAGATTCTTCTCATAATATACTCTCTCATTATCTTTAAGTGTATCTTTCTCTTTCTCTTTTTATAATCCTTGACCAGGAACTGTCTTAAGGTTACAGATTGTGAACATGTCAAATTGTTAGTTCCTGTACATTTGCCTGCTAATGTGCTCCGCTAGCTTTTAGCTGTGAGCTCCAAGCCCTTGACGCTCCTAGTTAGCTCATTTGAGTCTCAAGCCTGTGGATCCATTGTTACATTTTTAATAAACCAATATTTCATAATTAAAGTTAAATGGCGGGGACAGAATAATGATTCTGGTTCGTTGTTGGTTCCGTTAATGGTTCAGAATGCTTTTAAAAAAATAACATTTGGGGAAAAGAAATGTAATTCCATTGAAAAATAACAAATACATTTAAAATTTTCAGAAAATTCACAGTTATTTTAGATGAGGCATAAATGCAACTTTACCTCATGTAAACACTATACTTTGATCACATTCATGTGATTAAGCTCACAATTGTAGCACCCATAATCGTTGTAAAATGTGTGCCTATTTTAATTGCAATAATAAGGCACATAAAACGAATCTCGTCCACTTTGACCGAAGTATGCATGTGTTTATGACGTACACAGATGATGTGTCACTGTCTTCTAGTGATGTACAGATTCGTAAACATAGCAGTAAAAAAGGCATCAAATTTTTGGGGTGCTAAAGAAAATCTCGATTAACTTTTGAAATGGCTTGAAATATATTGCAGTATATTGATGGTATGTGGTTAATGGCGGTAAAAATAACCACAGTTTTTTGGGCAAAAAATCATAATAGGGAAATTTCCATGTAAACAGGAGTGAAGAGGTTTGAACGTATCATGTAAATATACAACTCTGTAATACGTCCTTGCTCTGATTATCGGAAATAATCACATTATTGGTGCACATGTAAACATGATCAGTGACCAGTGATTTATCTCAACGTTTAGTTGGTTGTTAGCTGTATGTGTTTGTTTCACTGAAAATGACTTATAAGAATAATTTATTTGGGAACCAGATTAGACTTTATGTCCTAGGATCTGCACTGTAGATTCAGTAGTGATGTTGCCGTAGTACTGAATACTAATGCAGAGTATTTTAGTACTGTGTAGGAATGCCCATCAGGATATTAACGGGGGACTTGTGTCAAAAAAAATTTTTTCGCAATTAAATATAAATGTGAAAATGAATGAAAAGTGTCTATTCGTTGAATTGCATATTGATACGCTCACACTGCATCAGATTGCTTTTTACGCATTGTATTTTTATTTTTTTTTTAAAGCGTTGAGCCTTATAACCAATCACACGTGTTTCCGTTGAGCTTAGGATTGTGATGGCCAATCAGAAACTGTGCAGTAACTCCGAGTTGTTGATGAGTGTACGTCATAAACAACACTGTGCAGATACAATGTAAATAAAAGATTAATTTTGTAGTTTCAGTGATTATAACAGGAATTTTTGCATAACTTGCGCTAGACTAGACTAATGTCATGAACTGACATGTTTGTCTGTAAAGCCATGGTGGTGATAAAAATGGCCCCCTTTGAATGTAAAAAATGCACCTGGAAATCTATTTCAGAGGGCAAAAATTGCCCCTTAATGGAAAAGTTAAGTTCCTTAAAATGTCCATAACATTAACAGAACATTTAGTTCTTTTTTAGGAATTAAATTTGAATAAAATGCAATTAGAAATGCAATTGCATAACACAATGATGAAATCATTTTAATAATAAATACATTTAAAATAAATCTGGCACAGAAGTTGTTTACTTTTTATTGATTTTATTGTCTTTATAAACAGCCTTAGCGACAACAGTTTGAAGTATTTTGATTGATTGAAGTAATTGGTTAAATTCAAGTATTTGACATTCAAGTCTACAAGACACAGTTAGTAAGGTGATGATAAAAATTTCCCCCACAAAAGTAAAAAAACATGCCCCTGGAAAAAATACTTATTGGTTCCAAATTCACGTCCCCCCAAATGTTTGAATTAGTGGTGGATCAGTGTGCCGTTTCAGTAACTGAATCCTAAGCGTTGACATTTACATTTCCAGATCTCTCCTATCTTGACTATTAGGTTACATCGTTGAATCTAAGTAAACAATCACATAGCAGCATCTTTCACACAGCCAACTGCTGTTTTTATTATCACAGTCTTGCCTTTCTTATACGTCCTCTAAGATAAAACTCTTCTGAGATACATTGGGCCTCTGTTTCCTCAGATAGGTACATGGTAGATGGGAGAAGATTAACTTGGGGAGGCTGTGTCTGCTTCAAGTTGTTCCGCTCTAGGTGTTTCTCCCAGTGCTGAAAAAAACTGAGGTGAGAAAAGGAGAAGAGCATGAAGGAATGCTGCAACACTGCAGCTCTCTATGAATAAAAGGACAAATACTCTACAAGAAAACACAAGCTGGTTCGCCTCAGCGTGCGGTGGGTGCGTGGGTGATCAGATGTACATATGCTTAGGGGGAAAGTGTTTTGAATATTTGACTCTGATTGCGATAGTATTACAGGAGTTCTGCAAGTATGTTTTTGTTTGAAGGTTGTGGTCATGACTTCAAATTATTCTTCAGGTTTTGTGTGTGTGAGAGAGAGAAAGAGAGAGAGAGAGAGAGAGAGAGAGAGAGAGGGAGGGAGCAAGAGCTCAGTTCTGCTCCAAGATCATGAACAGGATTTAAAGTCCTGTGGGAATGCTACCGCTTTGCACTATCACTTTGTGACACCGAGGGAGAGAGGGAAGGAAGGGCGCCAGCCTCGGACAGAACAGGCTCTAACCAGACACAAACACACACATAGTGCTAGTCCAGCTTCTTATCAGATGAGACTTTGATGGGTTAATTTGATCAGTCCTTGAGGATTACATACTGAATCCTCTAGTTTAGTGTAGTCTGCCAATTTGGAAGCTGCTTGCAAACATCAATCTGAAACAACCACAGTTGGAGTCTAAAGGTAACGCATGCCAACACTCGCACATGTGCACATTCACACACCGCCAGCTGCAGAGTTGCAATTTGAGGCACATCTGCAACACGCAACTGCAGCAGAGCTGCATCATTAAACTAGTTAGAAAGACATTTGGCTAATTGTCTTCATCTCCGTTGCTTGCTGTTCCTTTGCCCTCGTTTCCCTTTTTTATTTTTCTTTTTTTTTGTTAAATGTCTCTACTAACGAAGCAGCCCAGGTTTGGCCTGGGTTGCATCTCCTGCTGGGAGATGTTGTAACTACACCATTCTGAAGGCAAAAAGCATCTTTCTCTATTGACAGTCAAATGTAAATGTACACAGTATTCTTTTATTCTATCCTTCTTTCTACTAATAATTATATATATATATATATATATATATATTCTTATATATATATATATATATATATATATAGATATATCTAGGTCTTAGTAAGATCTTTATTCATTTTTATTGTATTAATGTATTATTTTTAACATGAACTTTCTATTAAACTCAAATATATTATATTTAGTATGATTAGGTTGGTTTTTTTAGTTTATAAAGGCTAAAATTTTATAACTTAGGGTACAACTTAAAATATGAAAATTTTTTCACTGTGGCCTTGGACATCACACATCAGGATGCTACTGTCTTATTAATAGGACAGAAGGACTTAATAATTCGGGTTCCAAAATTTTTTTTCATATATATATTTCCATAATATTTCGAGCCATTCGTTTTAGGAATGAAATTTGAAAACATGCCATTAGGAATGTTATTGCATAAAACAATGACAAAATAATTTTAATAATAGATACTTTTAAAATAATTCTTGCACAAATGGTGTTTACACTGACTTTTAATGTCTTTATAAACAACCTTAACTATTTATTAAATAATAATCTATAAACAAAATGTGGTAATATATAAATTCTTTTAATAAAAAATATTTTTTTAAAAGCACAATGTGCATCTTTAATTACTCGTAATATGAAAAACCATTCAGTAGCTGCACTGATCTAAACCTCACAGTTAGCTGTAAACTGCATGTGTTTGATTCGCTAAAAAGAATCGGCTCATTTGAGTCATTCGTTTGGGATTCAGACTAGTTGTGTTGCACATTTTTGATTGACAAAAAATAATCAACTTATAAAAGTTGTTCATTTGAGATATGAACTGCACTGTTTATGATTCATGAAAAGGAACAGGCTCACAAGAGTCATTTAGTTTGTATTCAGGCCACATAGTTCTCACTGTATTTTTGCACTGTAAATTTATTAGTGGTATTACGAAGCCAACGCGAGAACCATTAATAGAATAGTCAATAGTGAATAGTTATGTTCTAACCACAATATATCTGTCCTCCCGTCACTCTCAGTCTCATTCTTTCTGCACTGATTCGGATGAGTGTTGGTGGCGCCCCATGGCAACGCTCTCTCTGATCACATAGGCAGCACTAACAGCTGAAAAGGACTGATCCTGTGTCCTTCATGTCTCAACACACATGGACTCATGCGCTGAAAATAGGATTAGTTCTCACAGAGAGCGAGTGTCTATGTGTGATGTCTTTCATGTGGTCAGGAGACACACTCTGGACTATAGATGAAAGCCATCTTTTTGTCATATGTCAAGATAGGTTTTATCTCTCCAATGACATACACACACACATACACTTGAAACAGCTCTTTCCCACCAAATTACATATTCTACAGAGCAAGTGCCATTTGTTTCTGTCATGTGTGTAAGAAAATAACCGAATAAATCAGTGATAATAAGTGATGCCAGCTTGTGTTCATATATTGTAGATATTTTTTTCAAAATGCATCAACAAAAATCCAGTAAAACTATTTTATTTTTTGTTTTGTTTTCCCTTCCTCCTCCTTCATGAGGAATTTCTCCTTGATACAGTATATTAGCAATTATGCACATTTTGATTAAAACATTGCACTAGCATTCTTTCAGAAAGTGAACACTTCAAGGACAAGCAAATTTCTACTTTTTTAAGTAATCTAATTATTTTTTTCCTTTCTTAGAGAAGCGTTATTTAAGAGTAAACAATTGGTATTCGAAAAGTAGCTACATTTTGAATACATCAAGAAACACCTTGTAATGTCAGATTATGCTTGCAAAAACCTGTTATCTTTCTGAAGACATAATTAAAGTGTTAGGTCTCTCAAAAATGAAAATTCTGTCATCATTTATGCATTTAACACTGATCAACGCACATACTGTACATAGAGCACATCAAATATGGTAAACATGGAAGCTTTTGTTTACCATATGTATGTGTGTTGATTAAAACTTAGATTAAACCGCTTGATTTATACAAATACGCAGCTTTCGGTGGATGGACAAAAATGATGAGTAAATATAAAAAATATATTTATTTGTTTTTTGAAGATGAATGAAAGTCCCAGTGGGTTTGGAACAACATGGGTTTTTTTATTACATTTTATTACAAATCTCTCTCTGTTTTGATCACAGAATATACAGTATAAAGTCACACAAGGGTTGGATTGACTAATGGGTGAGCAAATGATCACGAAATTTAAATTTTTGGGGTGAACTATTCCTTTAAATGCATAGTTTGTCTAAAATGTACTTTAAATTCATATTCTCAAAATGGACAAGACAGCCGTTTCATAGCATGACCCATATACTGCCTTGCAATTTTGTACCATTGTATTTCCCTAATATGTTGGAGCTGCATATCGCCTACATATAGTGTTTGAAGATGCACAGATCTATTCGTTTTATTGGCTTGATAGGTTTTTAGTTTTTTTACAGTTTTGCTCACAGACAATATTAGCTCATAATCATACATTTATCCTATTCATTCTGCTAAGTCGCAGTAGATTGAGTTGCAGGCATTTATCGCAGGAGGAGTTTTCATGTCTTTGTCCTTCCTTTCTTAATTAAACCTGTCTTTAACATGAAGGCCTTTTCATTTCTAACTCATGTGCGGAAACGCTTCAAGTCAGACAAAAGAGAAGGATTGAAGAAAAATCATTTTGTCCCTCATGCAGACTGCATGAGACCAGCTCAACATTCTGACCGCATATGTGTCGCGCTCTTGCACGCTGTATGCAGATAAGAACTTGATCTTATCAAAGTTAATCAATTTTTAGGCAGTAGAGATCACAGCCAATTAAGTTGACATGCACAACACAGTCGCATGAGAGTTCATGAGCTTGTAGAATGTATTACAGGTCACAATGGCAGAATTGATTCATTCTTTGTTAAAGAAATAGTACACCTAAAAATGAAAATTAGCTGGAAATGTACTCACCCTCAGGCCATCCAAGATGTGTAGATGAGTTTATTTATTGGAACAGATGTGTAGAAATGTAGCATTACATCACTTGCTCATCAATGGATCCTTTGCAGTGAATGGGTGCCGTCAGAATGAGTGTCTAAACCGCTGATAAAAACATCACAATAATCCACAAATTATCACATGACTTCAAGAAATTAATGTCTTGTGAAGCAAAAAGCTACATGTTTGTAATAAACACTGGCACTTCTAGCCAACATAAATCCACAATCCATAATAATACTTCCTCCAGTGGAAAAGTCCATCTGCTGTTGGCCTCTCAAATCAAAACATATTTGTTTAGAACTGTTTTGGGCTGCTTTTGTTTGTAAACGATGCTGAATCTGTGCATATTTCTCTCCGACCTCAATAAGAAGACCTTTTCACTGCAGAAAGCAATGTTATAGATTATAGATTAAAAAATTTATTCTTTTTTGTTTTGTTTTTTACCAGAAACATTTATTTGAAGTTTAAAAACATCTTAATGATGGATTTGTTTCTTACAGACATGCAGTTTTTAGACTTCACAAGATGTTAATTGATGGACTGGAGTTGTGTGGATTACTCGTGGATTATTGTGAGGTTTCCTCTCATTTTGACGGCACCCATTTATTGCAGAGGATCCATTGGTGAGCAAGTGATGTAAGGCTAAATTACAAATTACAAATCTGTTCGGAAAAATAACTCTTCTACCTCTTGAATGGCCTGAGGGTGAGTAAATCTTTAGCAAATTTTTATTTTTGGGTGAACTATTGCTTTAAAAAGGGATAATGCTTGAGGTGAATCTGTATTTTGGTGCAAATGTAATTCTTACACAATTCCAAACACATTCATATGCACAAAGAAATAAAGCACCAATCTTATTTTGGGGTTGAAGAATAAATTGAAATTCACACATCCTCAAGAGGCTGCGAGTGTGAGAGCGCTTCACAGTCTCTATAGTTAATTGATCAGACTTTCTCTGCCCTGCGTAACGTTCTGGCATGTGGTTGCTATGGAATTAGCAGAACAAAGCAAGCCGTTCTAAAGCCTGATTACCCTATTTTGAATTATTAAGACTTGAGAGGAAACATACACACGCAAGATGACGAGATACTGTATCTGCCGCCTTTGTTCCTCTTGTGTCTTTTCTTCTTATTCATTTGTAATCTTCTAAAATGTTAGCCTGGCACATGCGAAGACAGAAAAAGCGTGATTGCGTTTAGGATAAAATATTGCCTACTCTAATTTTTTGAAATACTCTACAGTGTTTCACAGTCAATGACCGTTTAATGCAGGGTCATGCTGGCTGTTTTATAATAAAATAATTATACTAATGGCTAAATTGTCTATGAATTTATGTAAATGAATGTAATGATGGCAACTGTCACTTAACTAGATTGTGTGAAATGTTGTTCTGAATTGTTCGGCTAGCACTAGCCAATACAGAAACATTATTCCATGCAATCTACAGTATACAATATATGTTATGCCCATTCAAACATTCACATATGGAAAGAAGTGAATCAGGACTGTATTTGGCCTTCTCGCAACAAAAATATTTGCATTATACTCTTGACCTAGAGTTACGTACTTTACACGGACAAAAAAAATGCCATTGAATATGAATCTAGCAGTCTGGGTTTCACAAAAAATGCTACTTTTACTGTTAATTAGAGCGTCTGACATTTCTTACTGTTACATTCTGCTTTCTAAAGACCAAAATCATTAAATTAAATACAAATTCTGTTGACAGGACTAGTTTGGTGGGTTACGTGTATTAAATATTTGACTTAGTACACTCTTAAAAATAAAGGTGCTTCAAAAGGTTCTTCAAGCGATGCCACAGAAGAACCATTTTTGGTTCTACAAAGACCCATTCAGTCAAAGGTTCTTTAAAGAACCATCTCTTTCTTACCTTTTTATAATCTGAAGAACCTTCTTTCGCCCCAAAGAACCTTTTGTGAAACAGAAAGGTTCTTCAGATGTTAAAGGTTCTTTATGGAACCATTTAGACAAAAAGGTTCTTCTATGGCATCGTGAAGCACCTTTATTTTTAAGAGTATAATTTTAGTATTTTAGTATTTTATTTTATTCATTTATAATATTATAAATATTTATGTATTTTTTCACAGTATTATTTATACATAAAAATATACTGTATATGCTTACACAAATATAATATATTCTTTAACATTTTAGATGGTAGGTCTAATCTGAAAACCCCAGGTGTGCCATAAAAAAAGTATGTAAAGCTTTTTGGTAAAATTACATGCCAGTGTCTGGCATGTTCTGTAATAGTACACAGTATCAGACCATAAATGGTTTAAAATATAGTCGAATATGTATATCAGCGATTTAGACTCCAATTTATTGAAGCTAACCCAGAATTTTGATGATGAGTGCGTTGCATTTTAGGAAATAGCACAACTGCTTGATAGCAGGTAATGTACTGCAAGTGACTATGGCGAGTGTCATTATGTCATCTGGAAACTGCACATACTGATTTCCTTTCAATTTTTGTATGATAGCATGCTATTTCAAACACAGCAAGAGATAGAGAGACTGGTATCATGAGGTAGGAGACACAGACATTCGTCTGCAACTGACAAACTTTTTGTTGATCATAAAAAGATCACTTAAAATAAAATTTTCCTAAATGCTGTTCTCTCTTTCTGTCTCTGTCTCGGCTAGTAACTGTTCTTTTGTGATTCCACGAGCTTCTGTAAAATCTCTAGACATGCACAGGCTACGGAGCACAGCAACCACATCCCATAATTACTGCCTTTTCACCATGGTGAAAGACGAACTAATGAGGCCAAACAAGTTTGCTGTCACCTTTTTCTAAAACAGATGGTCTTTCTCTCACTTTTTCTATAGTCTCATTTTCTCAATCCATGATGAAAGATAATGTAAATGGAATAGTTGATCTCAAATCCTGCCAACATTTATTCACTGTTCCATCACCGTTATTACAAACTGGTATGACATTTGAAATGTGAAAAAAATGCACCGGTAGTTTCATATACAAATAGTCCATGCACTCTTTTCTAACATTCACTACTAATATGTTGCAAACTAAAATTTGTTACTCACTGAAAATATTGACGTGCACTAGCTCTCCGTGGTGCGTTAAGAGAGGAAGAAGCAGTAATTTCTGCTTAGCTGACTCATGAATGAATCATTCTTTTGAGGCAATATTTTCAATGAATCAGTTGATCCAGTTCACAAAATCAGAGTAATTTGTTCACAAATAAAGCTGATTTTCTTCTTAAGTTTAAGTTCAACACTGGCTTTATGATCCGGTCACAGCTGTTAGAAGCTCACTCGATTGGTGTAATATGAATAATGACATAAAATTTCAGTCTCTTTCTCACAGAAAGCGATTGTAGGGCTTCACAATACTTGGAGTATAGTGTAAATGTCATATGGACCACATTAATGGTACTTTCATGCTGCTTATATTTCCTTTTTACAGTTGAAAGTTTCAGTCTCCATCCACTTTAATTGCATGGAAAAGAGCCACCAGTACATTCTTCATCATTTTTTATTATATGATCTAAAAAAGAAGGAACTACATGAGGGTTAGTAAACAGTTACTGTATCTTCATTTTGGGTGAACTGTCTCTTTAATAGCCTTCTTGTACTAGAGGGTAGGAAATGCAGTTAAGCTAAAAGAACGGTCTGGAATATTTCTGCGAGTATATATAGAAGGTCGTGCATTTGTTATAAACCTCCCTGCCTGTCTGGAGATTGTTGGCTGAGGTCACTTCAGAAGAATCCATTAACGGCTTTAACATGTGGGTGTTTCTTTCTTGTTCTGTTAGGGTGGGTGGTGAGGAAAAACAGAGTGCTGCGTGTTTCTGCAGAAAGCGTCCACTAATCATTCAGCTTATCATGAGGAATTTGGAGAGGGGCAATCTTCCAAAGAGGAATCCACCCACACTCTCACACCACTGCCTCAATCTCACACTTGCTCTCACGCGCATATGCATACACGACGGGATCCTCGAATGGGTCTTTAATGAAGCAGAGTGAAGTGATGAAGAGGGGAAAGCAATAACTCTCTCTACCATCAATAGTAGGGGATGAAAGAAACAAAGAGAATGATGAAAGAACATGCAGAGCTTTAAAGAATCTGAGGTGAAAGATGTGGATGGCAACAAATTCTAGGAGTCGAATTCTAAGAAATGTGAATGTTATTCCAATAATACTCTTCCAAATGCTGTGCCAACTAGGATAATATTGTCATCTGAACAAACTGTTTCATACTGAACAATATTGCTGATTTGATAAGGGTTTGCGAGCTCCCAGCATGCATTTATGTGTGAATAAATGATGTGACTTTATGCTGCTGTTGTTTTTATTGTCCTATAATTTATTTGTGGAACTTTAAGAGCTAAGTGTGAACCACAGGGTTTGAAGGGGTCTGAAACTTATTTAAGTTCTTAACTACGGTGGCCCAGACACAACAAAAATCTCCACAACACAGCAGAAACAAGCCGCAACACAACGAAATTAGCACAACACAAAAGAAATAAGCTGCAACACAACGAAATTAGCACAACACAAAAGAAACAAGCCGCAACACAACAGAAACAAGTCGAAAAACAATGGAAACAAGCCGCAACACAACGAAATTAGCACAACACAATGGAAACACAACGAAATTAGCACAACACAATGGAAGCATGTAAAATTATGAATGAAAACACAATGAAATTAGCACATCACTGAAACATGATGCAACACAACAAAAATAATTCGCAACGAAAACTTGGCGCAACACAACAAAATTGAGCACAACACAATGGAAACAAGATGCAACACAACAAAAAATAAGTCGCAACGGAAACAAGCCGTAACACAACGAAATTAAGCACAACACAATGGAAACAAGATGCAACACAACAAAAATAAGTTGCAACGGAAACAAGCCGCAACACAACGAAATTAAGCACAACACAATGGAAACAAGATGCAACAAAAATAAGTCGCAACGAAAACATGCCGCAACACAACGAAATTAAGCACAACACAATGGAAACAAGATGCAACATAACAAAAATAAGTCGCAACGGAAACAAGCTGCAACAAAATGGAAACAAGCCACAACACAGGAAAATTAGCACAACACAATAAAATTAGTCGTATTTGTTGTTGTGGAGATATGGTTTGTGTTGTGCACTACTGGTCCACCGTACTTAACCTTTCTAAGGTGGTCAAAACAAAATGTTGGGGTAGGTCTTAAAGGCATGGCTCACCCAAAAATGAAACTTCTGTTTACTCACCCCCAAGGTTTTCCAAACCTGTATGAGTTTCTTTCATCTGCTGAAGACAAAAGAAGATATTTTGAAGAATGTTGGTAGTCAGTGGTCCCCAATAACTTCCATAGTGTTTTTATATGGACAACATCAACAGTTTGGTTAACTATTTTCTTCAAAATATCTTCTTTTATGTACAACAGAAGAAAAAAAACAATGTTTAATTTATCTTAAAGGTAACATTGCAAGATGTTGACGAATAAAAGTATGTTTGAAGAGGTAACCATAGCATTAGTACACTGCTTCAGAACATCATAAATAAACACTTTATAGATGCTTACCACATGTAAATCACTACCGTTGTTCGTCAAATTTTCACAGACAAAATCCAGTCATTTTAATAGGAATCCACTCAATCTGTAATTTCAAGTGAGGGTAAAATAATTCCCTCTGCAGATTTTGGAATGGGTCCAAATTTCCTTTTTTTTTTTTTTTTTCCAGCAAAATTTTGCTAATATTAATGGCAATGTTTGGGTTGCACAAGACAAACCAAAAATAAACAACCCACCTGAATGTCATTGTACAAACTGCACAGTGATAAAGAGCTTCTGTGTAGAATAATAACAATATCTAAAACTTCATAATAAAAGTCAAGTAAAACCATATAAGAATACCAGTTTATTGTGATACTTGAAAATTTGCCAGTCAGGAGTTCTACAGTTGCCTTACCAAGAATTTATTGGCTGAATGATACTTTTTGATTATAGCAAATAATACAATTATTTAAGCAGTATTTGAGAGAACTCCAAAATCACATTGCCTTGTTTTTTGTTTTTTTCAACAATCCCTTTCTTACAATGCATATGCAGATATGCATGTTTATGATTAGCCTATAATTTACATAAATTCGATATTATAATATTTTGCTTCTATTTATCCAATAAATTATGAGGGAGATTGCTGAATGACGTCTTCACTTGAGTTGCTTCCATAATGATGTTTACTCTCACGAAATGAGATTTTGAGAAACGTCTTTCATAAGCCCTACAATAACACTCTGACCTCTGAAAATATTCATTGCATTCATCATCAATACCGCAGTGTTTTTAATAAATTTGCAAGGACAACGCTACAAAAGAAGCTCTTTTTTCTCTCCAAGTAATTCGTCAGTGCCCGTTTTTTCACCCACCGACAATGCGGCTGTTCTTCCGGAAGCTTCCGCTGACCATGAAAATTAAACAGTGATTACACATTGTTCGGGTTTACAAGGCAGCATACAAGTTTCACCAGCGATATCCCATTTACAATGCTGAAAAGGCCCATTTTGTGGGTTGTCAGGATTGAAACATTATGGAGTGTGTCACTTCTAGTCATGACAGTACACTCTGCCTCTACCACTATCCATCAGAGCTGTCAAATACCCACAATGCCCGCAGGGTACCAAGCCATAGTGACTCCAAAAGAATCTTGCTTCACTGTTTCCCTGCCTCTCGACACACTTCTGCACTAGTTTGAGCTCTGTAACCCCTTCAGTGATGGACTGCACTGTCAGTCTGGAAAGGTGTGAGGGTCACTTTTTCACCGCACTGTAATTTATTCACTCCAGTGGTGACTTTAACAACCTCTGCACTTCCAGAATGTTCATGCAAACCCGTGCGCCTTCTCTTGATCTGGATTTCATTATTCGGGGACTAAAATTAATAACCATCATTGTGTCCCTGAGCCTTGCATATATAAGCATGTGTGTTCGTGAAAGCGTGTGTGTGTGTGTGTGTGTGTGTGTGTGTGTGTGTCCGTAGGTCTGTTGGCCCTGAGGCTGTTATCGTCTTTTTGAGGGACAAGAACAGGAAATGAATTCCTGGTGCTGTGGCTTGTACTTGGGGGAAAAACTGAACACCCAATCTGATGTGTGGTCATGATGTGTGTTTTACACTGAAGGAGATCTAGGGAAGTGGTTTGTTTATTTTTGCCACTGTGAGCGATCCTGAAGGTTCAAGAATAGTACATACTCCAAAAAATATATATATTTAATTTTTAAAAAAAGGATGTAGTTCCTCTTTTGGTTATTTTTGTGGTATGAGACATACTGGCTGACCCTTCATAACCGACCCGAGAGACAGAATGGAGATGGCTTCTGTCAAGCATGTACTGTCCTGCAGTAACACAATGGGCGGCTTTCACATGGTCACCCCAGCTGTCTCATCAAAAGCCATATGAATAATGCTCAAACTACATTCAAAGAGAAGAGAGCTTGAACAGACGTCTGAAATACTGAGTGTGTGTGTTTGGGTGTATGCATTCCTTGCTGAAACACTCAGCTGGTTTGTTAGTCTTGACTGGTCTCTCATTTCAGAGTTCATTTTTGCAAAACAATATTGAAATTTCATGTATACAATAATTAAATAGGGCTCTTCTTTGATAAGTATGTTTTTAAATTTATGTATTATTTATTTATTTATCCTTGTTGTTCGTTTTTGATTGATTGATTGATTGATTGATTGATATTTGTAAATATTTTAAAATTCCTATTTTGGTAAAAGTGTCCTGATATCATATTGGAGAAACAGTATCGTTAAAAGAATGAAATGTATAAAATAATAATGAAGAAAAAAAAGTGTCATTAAAATAATGCAGTTTATAAAAATTCAACTGTAAGTGACATACTTATTAGTTCCTAAAAATATGCTTCACTGCTTATTAATTTTTTTTTAAACTACTGTCCTCTAAGTCATGTGGTACGAACAGCATGCAAAAATATGCTCACAGGCATAGCTCACCCAAAAATAAAACTTCTGCCATAATTTACTACTCACCCTCAAGTTGTTACAAACATGTATGAGTTTCTTTCATCTGTTGAAGACAAAAGATGTTTTGAAGAATGTTTGTAGTATAGTCCCCAATGACTTCCATGGTATTTTTTTATATGGATAACATCAACAGTTTGGTTAAACATATTCTTCAAAATATCTTCTTTTATGTACAACAGAAGAAAAAAAAGATTGTTTAATTTATCTTAAAGGTAACATTGCAAGTTAGTTAATTATAATGTATTTTAATCTCACTCTAAATACTGAAGATGTTGATGAATAAAAGTACACTGAACAAAATTATAAACGCAACAATTTTGATTTTGCCCCCATTTTTCATGAGCTGAGCTCAAAGATCTAAGACTTTTTCTATGTACACAAAAGGCCTATTTTTCTCAAATATTGTTCACAAATCTGTCTAAATCTGTGTTTAGTGAGCACTTCTCCTTTGCCGAGATAATCCATCCACCTTGATATGCCACACCATCAGGTGTGGCATATCAAGATGCTGATATGACAGCATGATTATTGCACATGTGTGTCTTAGGCTGGCCACAATAAAAGGTCATTCTAAAATGTGCAGTTTTACTGTATTGGGGGGTCCGGGGGGGTCCGAAAACCAGTGGTCTGCGGTCTCTGAAAACAGACATTTTCAGAGACGTGAGCTCCAGGACATCAGCGCTCATTCAGCGCTCATAAACCCGCGGAGAGAGCGCCTCACCTGGCCAAATCTTCTGGAATTTACCACTGATGTGTCTAGTGGTTAAACATGAGATATAATTAATTTGGGGTAAATCTAATGGGCAGTCTTTGGTCTCATTAATCTATTATTTGTTCCAGAACAAATAGTTTTGTCAAAATCTCACCATGTTTATGTAAATTAATGCTGTAGCGCTGCCTTTGTACTTTTGACTGAATTGCCTAGCAACGTTTATGATGGCTGTTGTTGTTGTTTATTAAATATTATTATTCAATAATATTTTATATAAATAATAGTAGTGTTAGGAAACTCTGGTGTGTGGGGTGTTGTGTTTGTGTGTGTTGTGTGTGCTGGTTGTGGTTTTGTGTGTGTGT
Organism: Sinocyclocheilus anophthalmus; assembly: GCA_018155175.1. NCBI lineage: Eukaryota > Metazoa > Chordata > Actinopteri > Cypriniformes > Cyprinidae > Sinocyclocheilus > Sinocyclocheilus anophthalmus. The sequence continues at coordinate 369,457 of JADLZN010006731.1, read as the reverse complement.
GTGTGTGTGTGGTGCTGTTTATGTTGTTTATGAGTACCAAATTTGTATAATAACATGGGTATTACATAGGTATTACAACGAGAAGGTGAATTTTGAGGACATTTTCAGTGTCCCCGTACTTCAAAGGGTTATAAATAATTCAGAATTAGTTTTTTTGAAAATTTAAAAATGCAGAAAGTTTCCTGTAAGGGTTAGGTTTAGGGGTAGGGTTGGTGTAGGACATTAGAAAATACGGTTTGTACAGTATAGAAACCATTACGCCTATGGAGAGTCCCCATAAACCATAAAAACAAACCTGTGTGTGTGTGTGTTGCGGCGCGCGCTGCCTGCGCGCGTTCGTGATGGTGATTTTAGTTACACTGTTCCGCCATTAGATGGCGTCAAGAGACTGTTTTTACGAGTCAGCAGTAAAGACTTTTAAATTGAAAAATACTAAAGTGCAGTTTTGAACAAGGAAGTTGTTTTTTGTATTCTTTTTTTTTCTTCGAAAAGCTTGTATGCAGCCAACACAATGCAATGAGCAAGCGCTGTCATCAGGAATCACCTTAACAAATGAACATTCAAACTAATTTTTTGTTTAGAATATGAGATTGTTCTGAAGAATGAATGCTGTATCAGATGCAGGTAATCACACTCGCCGAGTCCATCTCTCTATAATAATGCTCCACATAATACACTGCTTTTACTACGGTGATACAATAAGCTTTTAATGAAACAACTCAACATTCCTTCGTTACTAGTGCTAAAGTGACGTTTTGGAATTAGCAATGGAGACTTGGACTCAGCTGTTAAACTGTCAACGTTACATTTCAATCCGTGGTGGAAGGAAATAGTTCTGCACAAAAGAGAGCTTTTAAAGACACTCCGTTGTTGTTTAGATTTGTTATGTATTTACAGACTCGTGATATCACACTCGTAGACATGAGATATGGCTGTATATCGGCCAGCTGTGATTACCTTATCACAAGAGCAGAGTATATCAGCATATATATATATATATGAAAAAAAGGAATTTAAACCTTACTTAAAATTATAATTGTATATACATTATATTGAAGCTTTTGAGGAAAGCCAAATAAAGCCAAGCCTAATACAAAGAGAACATTTCTAAGAACTTACATGTGTTTTAAACTAAATTTTCCCCTCATTTTAAAATATATTTCTGTTCTTTTTCTGACCAATTGACAATTTCCTCTAGCAAAGTGCTCCAAAACCCTTCTTAAACCAGCAAACCACACCACTATGACCAGCAAACCAGCCTACATTTTAAGCTGTTTTCTCTTTCTCTCTCTCTCTCTCTCTCTCTCTCTCTCTCTCTGTACGTTTATGCAAGATGTATGCGCGTGTGGAAGAAAAGTGGCTGATCATTGGGCTTGGGCTAATTTTCACCATAACAAGCAGTTGCTGCATTGCTGTGTATGTGTGTGTTTGAATGTCTTTCATTCAAATGGATCTACAGTCCTAGCCTTCACAGATATTAGAGAGGTTTAATGGTGACAGCTGCGATCCTGCTAACATCCTGAAACTTCACATCCAATAAGAGTAAGATAAGAAAAAAAGTGAAGCTTTTTTAAATTATTGAGTATTTACGCATCCCACCTCCATTCATACTGCGCTCGCTTCATACATCAAAGATGTTAATAAGTGGAAATACGCTCCTGGAATTGCTTTATATTCAGCATGTAAATCAGATGAAGACCTCTACATCCACCCCAGACATTAAACATTTTCAGTTTTAGCTTGAGCCTTATTTCCATTATGTATTCACATGTGTTTGCTCAATAATAAAATAACTTAATAGAGAGTTTGAGGCAAATGGATATTGCAGAGATTGAGTTCTAGAAACCAAGAATGGTCTAAATGGATCGCAAAGAGGTCTGTAACGCTCGTTAGCATTCCCGTTCATCTCAATGGCACTTGTTTGGACAAGTATGCGATTTAAAAAAAAAATTTTAGTGTAAAAGCATATATTAAACAGCATTTGGACAATAATCTTCCTTTCTCTTTTTCATCTTCAGACAAAGACAGAAGCTTTTAGCTTTAGCATTTTAGCTTTATTGATAAAACAGCATAATGAATAATGAAAAGGATGCATATTTATTTATTAGGCATGTAATTTGTTTTATCTGTGGCTGAATTCAGAACCTCATACTATTATACTACTAATATTTTTACCATATTTTTCAATGGCAGAAATAGTAGTATGTTAGTATGTGGTTTCGAATTATTCAGCGAGAATGATGGGGAGTAATTGTGTCACACAAAGATGTCATAAATGAACAAAATGAATTTTCTGCATAATCACAGTTCAAAATCATATTATATGTTGTTTGAACTGTTATAATGACCATGTCTGTTTTAGTTAGCTTACATACTAGCATAGCATGATACCTGATAGCTTAGCTTATGTACTACGCATTTGCACTTACCCTACATGTATCCACCACAATCTTTAATGTAATTACATTAAATGTCCAAATATTTCAGTTATTAAAATAACAATGTAATAATGTTTAGTTATCTTGTTTATTTAACAGCTTATTGAGTGAAAGAAACTACGTCAACACTTTGTTTTGTTATAAAATGCACTATATAGAAAGCAATTATATACATATTTTAAATTAATGTAATTTGTGTGTACTTAGTATAACTATTAACTGATGAAGACCCAATTTCTCACAACACTGCTATAAATCTTTAAATGAAAAGTCCCCAAATTAAAGTCTTCTACTAGTTTACAAAATTGTATGATGTTATTCTCAGTAAATGTTTTTTTTTTTTCATTTTGGGGTAAACTGTCCCTTTAAAACAGTAGACAGGGACAAAAATATATCTGTTACCTGTTAAATAACAAAATTATTGCGATTTATATTTATACTGCTGTTTTTGAACAGCTTGTCAGTGGAGAAATATCCTATTTACCTGTAAACTGCTGCAGTTTTACCAGCAGGGGTTAACTTTGCCGTACTAAATTGCTAAACTCCTAGATCCCAACCAATCAAAAGGCCTGCGGGAATGTATTCCAACCAATCAGCTTCCACATCTCATGATGGACCATTGGTCTTAGTCTCATAGTATGAAGTGAGAAATGTTTTTCCCCTGATATTCAAGCAAACTTTTCAGTAGTTTTTCTCCAAACTTTGTTTAACCCAAAGGTGACCCTATTAAATGCAACAGCATTTGTTCTCACCGGGGTGTTAAATGTTTAATGTTCTGCATGCAGCATAACCTTTGTGCGTCTGAGAGCTGAGTTTGCACCAAATGGCACCGGACAGGTTCAAGAGAGCAGGTGCACAAACACACAAACGCCGCAAAGAATTATGTGCAGCTGCTCTCTGCCAACCAGATAACCTCATAGTTGTTCCCAGAACACAATCAGATATATTTACCTTATCTCCATTGGTACAGCTCTGTCCCACAGGCTTAAGCACAAAACCTCAGATGTTTGAAGTATTAGCAAGTTCTAGAAGAGAGGAGGACAATCATATATTTACTTTATATGCTGCTTCTTCTCTTTGCTGTTACTCCCCGTAGAGGGAGACAGACAGAAGTGAAGCGACACAGCCAGTGAGTTTGTAGAGTTTGCTCTCACTCCTTTAGCTGTGGGATTTGAAGGATGAGGAATGCTGAGTTTTTAATGGAGCCGTGAACAGATTTTTTAAAAGGTTAAAGTTTTGGAAGTGAGTTTGAGCTTTCCACCAAACCGTCCTTGGTTATTAGGACTTGCGTAATCAGGGCACTCAGCATTCAGAGCAGTTAATTATTAACAATAATAAATAAATTACTGGCAACAGAAACTCATGCCCTAACCCTGACCTTTGACCTCAACTCCATGCCAAATGTTAGCACAGGAGTACAGTGGACAAATCCCTCATAGAGCATACGATAAATCTCATGCTCTGCTCAGACTGACTTCCCATTGACATAATAATAATAATAATAATAACAAAATTCATCTCTTATTTTCCCTTAATGTTCTTGGAATATTAGTCCGACCTAATCAGAACCCAGAAGGGCGATATTATTGAAGCTTTATCCTTCTGTTGATCTTTGTAACTTTATTTCTCATAATTGTAACTTATTATCTTCAAACTATTACTTCATTAAAATATGACTATATAGCAAATGGCAAATTATATAGCAAAATAGCAAACTATTTTTTTTGTCCAACAATGTGAATCACATTATGATTTTATATCTTAAAAATGATTTCTCATAATTGCACAATATAACTGCATATTTAAAGTGTTTATTTTTTGTAATTGCAACTTATTTATTTCTCGCAATATGACGTACTGTACGTATTTAGAAAATGCAGACCTGTTTCTTGTAATTGTTACTTTATTTCACATAACTGCAACTTTATTTCTTATTGACTATTTATCAAAAGGTGACTATCTCCCTATGACTGATCTTGAAAATGCATCTCACTTTATTACAATTTTATTTATTGGAGTTGCAACGCTATATCTTACATTGTGACTATGTATTTTGCTATATGACTTTGTAATCTTATTTCTTTTAATTGTGACTTTAAAACTCGCATGACTTTATTATGACTTTATCTTGATGTTGCAAATAATATCTTGTAATTGCAGGTTTATCTGACATTGTGTCTTTATATCTCATAATATTACTTTATTTCTTTTAACTGTAACTTTATATTTTCATTATTGCAACTTGACTTTATTTCTTATTTTTAAACTTTATTTTACATTTGTGTTTTTTTCACTCTGATGTGCAAACATCAGGCTTAAAGAAATTGAACTGAGCAAAAACACATAGTGAAAAAAACACTTGTTTTAATGCTTATCTATTTAGCATATACACCACATTCATTGCATTTGAGACCCCAAACATATGTATGATGGCATTTTTCAAAAAACAGGCTGAAGAATGTTACGAAGTTCATTTATCATCTGTTCTCCTAAGATTATAATAGCCATGAATTATCAACCGGATATTATTGAGTATATTTTTCTGCTATTAAAATGGCCTTAGGATCTCTCAGACCCCAGACAGAACATGAGAGTTAATATAATCCTCATAGACACCCACAAGACGTCTTAATTAATTTGGACAACTGCCTGAATTTTTGATGTTCAGCCACATCATCCAATTGGAGCATTTTAAAACATTACGTTAAAAGAAATGACAGCACATTAATGGGTACTTTCATAATTCCCAACATTTTTAACCTTAACAGTGTTTATGGCTGAAAGGAAGATCTCACAAATAATGTCGAACAGCTGTTACTTATGAATATTTACGTGTATAAACTTGTTATGGAGACAATGTCTGCATTAATGTAACATGTAAAGCACACGCCCTTCAAGCTATCAGTGACATTTAATCATTTAATTGTGTTATCGGACCGCACGCTCCCCCTGGACACACACACACACACACACACACTCGACTGCTGGTGAAGAATCACCAGTCTCATCGGATTTACACAGTGTGTTTGAGCTTGAGTTGTTTGTTCTAGGACTAGGGAGTTAAAAACATGCCCGTGTTTGATTAAAACATGGATGTGCATTTACTCTGAGTGACAGCTGGATGTGGACTGCAGGGAATAGATGTTGAGAAAGAGGACCATGGGATAGAGGAAAACACACACACACACACACACACACATATAGACGAGGTTTGGACTCACAAAAGAACACACTTACAGGCACCGCTGCAAGTCTCTCTAGGCCGCACATCAGCTGGAACAGAGAGACATAACGCCTCACCGTAACCAGGGAGACTAGTCCAAAAGGGACGTCTCCCGCCAAGCGTGATTGATGACTGATACGAGGTGATTGATGGTGTTCGCAGTTTTCAAAGTGTACGTGCGTGCTTACGCTTGTTTGTCTGAGGAAATATGGCATAAAATCAGAAGTTTGCGTGGATGCGTGCTGTCATGAGGTGTTAGCAGATGCAGAGGTTTGACTGACACTCTCTTTGACCTCCGTAATGTGACAGGGTTAAATCAAAGATGCTGTGTTTGGCTGAAGAGCTGTGATGTAATCGTTCTTGTCACGAGGAAGTTTACTTGTTGAGTGGCATTTAACTGAGGTGATGTGGACAGAGAGCTAGGAGAGTTTTCCCAAAAGTATTTGGACGCTTTGGGACAGTCAAGTCGCACTGAAAAATGTATGAATTTCATCGTATTAGATGACAAAATGTCAAAGCAATTGGCATCTGCAAACAAATGCTCCTAGAGCTTTTCTCATACCTAAATACAGTTTTTGGAGAATTTTTTTGCAGTGATTTTTGAGTAACTCATTCCAAAGTCTTCTTTAGTCGATGCATTTAGTGGAAGCAGCCACCAAACCAACCAGCTCTGAGACATTACGACATTATAAACTTTGATTTGAAGGGAAAAAAGAGGTATATGAAAGGTAGAGAAAAAAGACAAAGGTACTAAAATTAAAGGTTTTTATGAGTGAATATACTACAGTCCTATGAAGCACTGCAAATGATAAATGCTTAAAGAATCATAGCTATTGGTTATTAGTTATAATTATAGTCATTGGTTATCATTTTAAACATCTTTTAAAATGTACTTGTATTCACATATTTGTATTTAATATAATGTTTTATAAACACTATACTGTTCTTAAGTTTGTAGTGAATACGTTTTTTTTTTCTAAGAAATTAATACTTTTATACAACAAGGATGCATTTAATTGATCAAAAGTGATGGTAAAGACGTAGTTATAAAAGATTTGTATTTCAAATAAATGCTGTTCTTTTAAACTTTTAAAGTCCTGAAAAAAAACCTTTTATATTAAAATATTAAGCAACTGTATTCAACATTGATAATGAGAGGGAAAAAGGGTCTTGAACAGCAAATATGCATATTAGAATGATTTCAAAAGGATCATGTGACACTGAAGACGAGGAATAAATTATTTAATATATTCAAATGTTAAATCGTTTTTGAATTTTAATACTAATTTGCAATATTGGTGCTTGTCTTGGATTTTAAGGGACTAGTTTCAAAGACAAACTCTTATTAAACATCTTATATACAGTCTATATAGCGTATATGTAGTTAAAGTTACTCTGACTGATTGCTTCAATAGAAGCATATACCATTGATTAACAACCTCTAAGATTCAGAGATCATGGTACATTTGTCTTGGAAGCTTTAGACAGAAAATACATTTCTCTATGGAGAAAATAAATTAGATTTGTGCTCACAAAACCTGACTGTTGCGGTCTATTTCTGTCACATTCACAAAAGTTTCCTTGTAGAGTAATCACTACAATAACTTGAACATTACCTAATACTAACATTTGACAGCCAGAAAGTGTCTTCATTTGGATTTTTTTTAAATCATTTATTACCTAACAAATATTTTTAAATTGTTTTTTTTTGACAAATCGTTCTTTAAAATAAATACCACTTTGTTTGGTATTTTGCCATGTAATGCAATGAAAATAGCCTTATGATTAATTATTAATTTTTTCTGTAGCTTAATTAAGTGTCCAAGTTCGTATTTTTGTGACCAACCAAATAAATACTAAACAATTAAAACTGGGGATTTTATCTATAAATTTCGATTTCACATGTAGCTTAGCACTAGTATTATAAAAGCATGGACAGTCTATTTCTGGATCTGCTGTAAGGTGCTTTTAATGAGACTTCCAGATACCCTGCAATGTTCTCCACGAACCCAGCATGGCAGCACCTTCAGACCAAGCAGAACACAGACCGCAGTAATTGGGCTGCAGTGAACTCCACAAGCAACATACAGAAAATCTTCTACAGTAGATGTGATGACCATTGAGAGCTAATGGGGATATTAAATATGATTCATTTCAATTATACACCGCTGCTAAAGGAATTAGCATCACTTAGCGTGCCGTCAAAGGCACAGAGGAAGAGCCTTACAGGCTTAGAGCCGAATGGATCAAAGAACACCTGAGCAGGTCGCATGAATAAAAATGAACATTTATATGTATGAATGAGAATGAAATATTGATATTTTCTGTGGAAAATTTTAGTGAAGTGCTAGCAAGTATACATTGCTGGGCTACTTTGAAGCAGGCATCTTTGAAACAAGAGCTTTGATTGGTCGGCGTACCAAAATGATGGTCTCATCGTGTCGTTCCATCAGCTGTGAAGAGCTGCTGTAGAAAAAAGCAGCCTGCATGTCGACTTCAAACAAGGCTTTAAACATCACGCATACAAGCACACGAACGTGCACAAACAGATACGCCTACATTTGTGCGACTCTTTCCCTTTAAAGACCTTTAAGCTGCATACCGTATAAACACACGATGAGGCAATGATTTATACGCACACAAAAAACGCTTTTTCTCACATATATGCATTTAAAACATGTACACGCACTGTCTTGTTCATTTCAATCAATCATGGATAGCTACAGGTTTCGAATCTGAAAGAACTAGCCGTGAAAGACAGCGGAAGACAAACAGAATGTGTGTATGTGCATTTAAACTAAAAGAGGATGCGAAATTACTCTATTGAAAGACTGAATGAAAGGGAGAAATGAAAGAAAGGAGCTGTGAGAGGGCTTGGAAAAGAAACGAGTTCCATTGATCATTGTGCTGATTAACAGGAAACAAGAAGCATGAAGTCTTCCACGCTTCCGTTCACTTTATTTATTTCTTTGTTTGTAGTTTCTTTTCCTGATGGACCTGGGGATGCAGGAAGATTGTGACTGTTTCCGATTTTCTAAAAATTCTAAAAGAAGTTTCATGAAATTCTAAAGTGATTCAGCCATAGGAGGAGGCCTATGTGCTATATATATATATATATATTATAATATATATATTAGTATCTCACAGAAGTGAGTACACCACACACATTTTTGTAAATACTTTATTATATCTTTCCATGTGACAACACTAGTGCTGTGTTCAAAATATCGATAGACGTACGAGTATCGATACAGTGGCCCTGTATCGATATTGTGGCATGGTGCCGCAGGGGACTCCGACGCTAATTTTTAAACTTTACTACCTTTTAAAATTGAGTAGGAAAAGTGTGAGTTTCTAAAAAATAATGAATAGAGCAAAATATATAGGCTACAACAAGGTTTAATCTGGCCGCAGAGGAACACAACTGGGTTGCCTGATATAAAGAGACGTAATCCCCAAAACAGAGCTTTACACTTGCGCAATACGGAAATATCTGCTAAATGTGCTACTTATCTTTGTCAACCTGGCAACCATGTGCACGCGCTCTCTCTCCACTGTGGATAAATGCGCTTGCTTTCTGAAAACACTGGTTAGCTTGCAGTTTAGCGATCTCCACTTCAATATTCTATTCTCAGAAAAGTGTGATTCATCAAGTGTTCATTTCGGACACAGAGAGATGAGAGAGAGGAGAGAGAGAGAGAGAGGCTGTGTATGTATGAATTACCACCGTTTTGCCGCGTTTCTCTATTAACAGTAACGTGTGGCTTTAATTCTTTATGAAAACATGAGCTACCAGATATGTTGAGGATGAGAAAGATAATGTAGCTCTTGAGCGATTAAGCTATTTAGTTGATAAACTGTGGGGCAGCGCTAAAAAGTTTGTTCCTGAATGTCTGAGTTCGGCCGCAGTGTGATCTGTGTGTGTGACTGAACTTAATATTAACTGCTTCTGTTTCACACAAATGCTGGTACAGACGTGCATGTTCGGCTAGAGTCGCTTTGAACTCGTGCATCTTCGGAAGCGGAGCTGCACGGAAAGTTACAAAAAATGTTGTGCACAACGCCACGCGAAACGACGTCGCGCGCACTCAAAGCGAACTTGCGGACGCGTCGAGTATAAATCAGCCTTGAGCGTGTGTGCGTTAGATACAGTGAAGACAGCGCGTTAGTTTAGAACTCTTCTAATTTTTTTTTACTTGTGAGAGTGTGTTTATTTGTGCAATGATAACCTACCAGCAATGTAAATGATTTTTTAATATATTAGAATGAGTACATTACAATTTACAGGTATTTAGAAAATTACCTCATTATTTGTGGTCTTAAAAACATAATGAAACATCAGAAATTGTACCTGGTGGGGAGTGCCAAGGTAAAACCCATGAAAAATGCATTACCTATATGGACTGTGGTCAGTATGGAGGCCCATTCATAATGCAGAGGTAAACTGACGCTCTGACAATAGTAGAAAATGGCACTATAATGTTTAAAAACGCGTTTTTACTCAATTCTGTGAGGTGAAAGTCAGTGAAGTCAGTTATCGTTGATATGTATCATATTGTGGACCTTGTATAGTGATAAATATCGTATAGTGGACTTTGATGGTGATACACAGCCTAGTGAAAACAATGAAGACATTACACTTGGCTACAAGGAAAAGTAGTGAATGTAAAGCTTGTATAACAGGTAAATGTGCGGTACTCAAAAATAATATCAACCACAGCCATTATGTCTAAAACACTGGCCATAAAAGTGAGTACAACCCTAAGTGGAAAATGGCCAAATGGGGCCCAAGTTAACCTTTCTCTCCTCGGTGGGTTTTTTTCCCCAGTGTGGACTCTTGAGTGTTACAAGGTCTAGGGGTGAATGGGGAGTAGGTGTGTTAATTGGTGTATCGCTCTCACGCTCTCTACGTCACTGGAAGTGCAACTGGCACATTTCATGGCAAGACTCTCTGAGGATCTGAAAAAAATTATTGTTGCTCTACATAAAGATGGCGTAGGCTATAAGAAGATTGCCCAGACCCTGAAACTGAGCTGCAGCACGATGGCCAAGACCATACAGCGGTTTAACAAGACAGGTTCCACTCAGAACAGGCCTCAACATGGTCGACCAAAGAAGTTGAGTGCAAGTGCTCAGCGTCATGTCCAGAGGTTGTGTTAGGGAAATAGACGTATGAGTGCTGCCAACATTGCTGCATAGGTTGAAGGGGTGGGGGGTCAGCCTGTCAGTTCTCAGACCATACGCCGCACACTGCATCAAATTGGTTTGCATTGCTGTCGTCCCAGAAGGAAGCCTCTTATAAAGATGATGCACAAGAAAGCCCGCAAACAGTTTGCTGGAACCATGTCCTGTGGTCTGATGAGACCATGATAAACTTATTTGGTTCAGATGGTGTCAAGAGTGTGTGGCGGTAACCAGGTGAGGAGTACAAAGACAAGGGTGTCTTGCCTACAGTCAAGCATGGTGGTGGGAGTGTCATGGACTGGGGCTGCATGAGTGCTGCCGGCAATGGGGAGCTACAGTTCATTGAGGGAAACATGAATGCCAACATGTACTGTGACATACTGAAGCAGAGCATGACCCCCTCCCTGTGGAGACTGGGGCGCAGGGCAGTATTCCAACAGGATGACACGCCCATGACCTGGGCTAAAGAAGTGAGGGTTACAAGGTGTGGATGGCAAAGCATGTCTCCCGACTAAAACCCTATTGAGCATCTGTGGGGTATCCTCAAACGGAAGGTGGAGGAGCGCAAGGTATCTAACATCCACCAGTTCTGTGATGTCGTCATGGAGGAGTGGTAGAGGACTCCAGTGGCAACCTGTGAAACTATGGTGAACTCCATTCCCAAGAGGGTTAAGGCAGTGCTGGATAATAATGGTGGCCACACAAAATATTGTCACTTTGGGCCCGATTTGGACATTTTCACTTAGGGGTGTACTCACTTTTGTGGCCAGCGGTTTAGACATTAATGGCAACTTGTGTTGAGTTGTTGGGGAAGTTGTGGCCTAATGGTTAGAGAGTTGGCCTTTGTAACCCAAGGTTGTGGGTTCGAGTCTCGCACCGACAGGGAGTAGGTGGGGGGAGTGAATGTACAGCGCTCTTCCACCTTCAATACCACGACTGAGTGCCGCAGCAAAAGCAAGGCACCGAACCCCCAACTGCTCCCCGGGCGCTGCAGCATAAATGGCTGCCCACTGCTCCGGGTGTGTGTTCACGGTGCCCTGTGTGTCATGTGTGTGTGTGCACTTTGGATGGGGAAATGCAGAGCACTAATTCCGAGTGTGGGTCACCATACTTGGCCATGCCACTTTCACTTTATTTTGAGAGGACAGCAAATTTACAGTTATACAAGCTGTACACTTTACATTGTAGCACAGTGTACTTGTCAGTGTTGTCACATGAAAAGATATATAAAATATTACAAAATGTGAGGGGTGTACTCACCTGTGAGAACATATATATTATATATATTATAGTAATTATAATCTATATATATTATTATATATATAGGACATTATCCATTAATTCCTTGGACATTTCTGTTAGCTCCAAAACTAAATTCAATGTGCAAAAAACATTGTGCCCTATTTTATGGATTTTTTTAGATTGTATGTATGCACATGTTGCTTATTATGGCTGATTAGGTTTTATTAATTTGAATGCTCATTTTCACGTGTCCCAGTTCTGTTTGTTGCAGCCAAGATACAGTTCATGGAAAAAGTAAGGGATTTAGAATCTAAATATAGTATTTTTTTATGTTGTATTTACATCTAAAAAGTGATGGGGAGTCTCTTATGCTCACCAACACTCTTAAAAAATAAAGGTGCTTAAAAGGTTCTACACAGTGATGCCATAGAAGAACCATTATTGGTTCCACAAAGACATTCAGTCAAAGGTTATTTAAAGAACCATCTCTTTCTTGCCTTTTTGTAATATGAAGAACCTTCTTTCACCACAAAGAACTTTTTGTGAAACGGAAAGGTTCTTCAGATGTTAAAGGTACATTATGGAACCATTTAGACAAAAAAGGTTCTTCTATGGCATCGTGAAAAACCTTTATATTTAAGAGTGAAGGCTACATTTATTTGATCAAAAATACAGTCAAAACAGTAATTTTGTGAAATATTATTACAATACTATATTGTAAAATTTAATTTAATCCTGTGATGCAAAGCTGAATTTTCAACTATCTGTCAGGTGATCCTTCAGGCCATCATTCTGCTATGCTGATTTGCTACCCAAGAAACATATTTTATTATCAATGTTGAAACAGTTGCTGATTATTTTTGTGGAAACCAGGATTTTCTTCTAGGATTCTTTGAATCGAACGTACAAAAAGGATTTATTTAAAATAAATCATAAATGTTGTCACTTTTGATCAATTTAATGTGTCCTTGCTGAATAAAAGTATTAATTTCTTTAACAAAAAAATAAAAAATAATAAAAATAACACCTTACTGACCACAAATGTTTCAAAAGTAGTGTATCTTTGTTTTAGTAACATGCTTGATGCAGTCTGATTCGTAAACAAATCTTTCCATTTCAACCAATTCTTTGGAAATATGTGAATGTTTTTGTTCACAGCTAGCTAATAACTAATATAGCACTGTCATTAGAAGAACCTTGACAACATCAGAATAGAAATAAAAGGGACACTCTCCATTTCTTTTTACCACATATGCCATTTGAGATTTACAATAAACCACCAGCGGCAGATGACAGCTGACCTCAGTGTAAAAAAGTCATGCTTCACAGCTATGTATATGTGTGCTATGTGTATGTCTGTCTAAATGCTATGTATGCGTATAAAAATGTAGTCAATGCGTGACTGAATTAAATACTAAATGCATTTGAGATGCAATCACTTTAGTGACATATGGCTTCATTGCATCTGTTGTAAAATTAAATGAGTTTTAATGTCATTCCAAAGTGTCACACACCATTACACACATATCAATTCAGTTTCCAAGACAAATTATAACACTAGAGTATTGCGAGTGTATGTAAACATTTCAAGATAAACAGACTCACAGTTCAACTTTTGAGTACTTTGTATTTCAGACTCTATAATTAACACAGCAACAATGAACTTAAAACAGTGCACCAATGAAATCCACAGAAAACTGACTGAAAATGGGCTGATTGACTTTGTTTCTCTATCAAAAAAAAAGATTAAAAAAATAAAAAGAACTAAGGGTAACAAATCTTTATTTTCCCTTCTTTTCAGATATCCACTGGTGTGTATTTTATGTGCTTTTCCAACCGAATTGCAAAAATAATGACTGTTTTCCAGCAGGTTTGAGTTGAAATACAGTAGCTTTTTGTCATCTTTAAAAACACAGAAAACCAAGAGCAACCTCTAAGTAAATGGTTTTGTCTGTTTTATCTTCTCTTCCTGTCGCCCGATCAAAAAGCAACCCCTTCAAACACTTCTGCTGCTATATGAAATGTGTATGTTTGTTCATGTGTACTGTATATGTGTATAAGTCTGCAGAAAAGTCTTCCTTCAGATGTGTTGCATCAAAACAAGCTCTTGAAACTTGCCACTCTTCACACAAAGTAATTATTTTTCCAACCAAAGGTGTAGAAGATTGTTCAATTAAAAAACTTGAAGGTTAAAGCAGCTCTTCTTTCTGCAGCACAGCTTCAACTGTCCCTTCAGTAACCTTGATAAAAAAAAATCCTTTCAGATTTGAATTAGGTTCCCTTTCAGTCGGTCACTCTCGACGTCACGTCGGATGACCAACGAATTGGGATCATGCTTAGAGAGACCAATCCACTTTGAGTTTAACTAAACGAGCCAATGCACATTGGCATGCGAGTATTGCATCCAGCTGCCGCTGATCACAAAAAGGTAGCAGGTGCAACACATACCAGCTTTTCGCTTCGGAGCCGAGCGGTTCTATCGTTCTGCTCCTGACCTTTACGTAGAGTAAAAACTACAGTCAAGCACACTCTTCGAAGTGGGCATATGCCGTGGACTGTGGTACGAGCTTCAGCGGACGCGCCTGGTTTTTTTTTTTCCTGTGTTGAGTGGGTTGCACACAACAGGCTGCACTAACCCTGTGTGTGTTGCAGACGGCCATCACCCCTGTGCGCTTCAGCACACTAAAAAAGCAATTTCCATTCTAAAAGAGCTTCACAGGTGGAACATCTTTTTAAAGACGGTTTTTTAAGATGTCGTAACATCACCGTGTGTTTCTGGGTGAGGCGTTTCGGCGCGGCGCCGTGATGGACCCACGATCGACGCTCTAGCGTTATCGGCGACAAGCCACGTTGAGGGGCTTTAGCCGGAGGTACTAATGACTCCTACCATTGTGGGGTAGCCACATATAGGAGTTGCGGACCAGACGCCGTTTACTGCAAGGCCGGTTTAGAGTGCCAGTGCCACTGCTAGATCTGGAGTTAAAGCTGGCGGGGCACAGCGGGGGCGCCCGTTTCTGGCGTGGGTCGGAATGGTTTCCAGTCACGGTGAGGACTTCCACTCCGAGGGGGCGTTAACCACCTGTTTCTTTCCGAGCGCTACCCCCGCGACGATAGTTCTTGGATGTCGGTTGCCACCGCCATCGGAGGGTGCAGACACGATCTTATCCCCTGCCCGGGAGGAAGATCCGTCAGCGTGCCGCCCTTGGCGCGGTCAGCGGGGCCGGATACGGACCCACCAGAAATGATGGCTATGCTTTCGTGCCGCCGTCAGAACGTACCGGGCTCGACCGGGTGGCACGATGGTTTCGGGGGGGCCAGAGCTGTTTCAGGCCCGCAGCGGTCTGCCTTTCTTCAGGGATGTGGCATGAGGGAGCTCAACGTGGTCATCGCGACGGCACCTTTTTACTCCAGCAAAAACGATTCTGCTGGTTCCCCTTTCCTCCCTCACCACCCTCGATTGTGGTGCAGCTAGGGGGTTACAAGGGTCTCCCCGGTGGAGCGGTCGGTTGCGATGTAGTTGTGTCCAACCGGCAGGGAGAACTGTGCCTCACCTCTCGGATCTGTAGGTACTCGACTGGCCAGCGACGCTTATACAACCTGTGGAGAAGCTGCCTCCGACCTTACACACGACTACCACCGGCGTGAGCCAAACGTGCCAGGCCAAGGCACTAAGGGACTTGCACGAGGGTGGTCACGAACCGAGGAAAGTTCGCCAGCGAACTCCACAAGCGGCGGCAAATGGCGATACGAGCGACAAAGGGTACCCACCCGCGCGGCTATTTGGGTCGTGCCGATGTACATGATGGAGTACAGGAGCGCCCATTTCGGGCTTGAAGGGCTGGACATGCGCGAGACGGGACAAGACACAATTCTTGCCCAACTCCAGCCCCCCGTGTTACAGCCGGCCTTTGCGGCGAAACGGTGGAGAAACTTGCCCAGCATTCTCCGATGACCAAAGCTAGACTGAGGCTATCAGGTACATCATGCTGCCCCGTCGACCTGAGGCGGCCCCCTGCCCACCACCCCGCTCCGCCAACCCAAGCTGCGCCGTGAGCCGGTCGCAGGGCACGCCAAGCCCCATCCAGGCCCCCGCCAAACGGGGGCAAGCGAAAGAGCAGAGGCCATGACGGACCGGGAACCCAGAGTGTGGACGGGGACCTGCATATCAGGAGAGATGGTAAGCACCCAATCCTCCACCAGAGGAGGGCAGGATCAGAGTATCTTTCATCTTTTACGGCCAATGGACCTCTCGGTCGGGGGGTACCCAAAATCTCGACAAGAAGCAATTCCTCTATTTTCTGGGTTCCAAGAGGGGAAGTGGGGGTTGTGGAAGATCGCGCGGCGTATTCAAACATACACCTTATCTCTCACGCAATGAGCACGCAGTGGGCGGATCCCGACGAGGATGAACAAACGGGCGATACTACCCACGCACCCTCTGCTCAAAGCCAGCAGGTCAGTGTTACACCACACCCCCCCCCCCCGACCCACAAAAGCCTCGGCCCACGGATACGAGAAGCACGGATAGCGGGCTGGGTAAATGCGTTCCTTCCGCACTGACCCACTGGGGTTACGACTTTGTCTCAATGATGACACTTGTTCCCCGATGTCTGGGAGCTCCGGATCTACCCAGCCCGTCTCGTGGATCCTTCTAACCATCAGGCTGGCTATTGCGATTAAGTCGCCCGGCGGTTCCCCCCAAGTGAAAGTGGCCTCCGAATTTCACAACCCAGTGATGCGCGGACCGATGGTCTGTTCTTGCGGGGCGAAGGGCGCAGGATACTACTGGCGAAGGATGCGATTAAGTGGTCCCTCAGCCGATATGAAAAGACGGGGTTTACAGCTCATACTTCATGTACCCAAGAAAGGTGGGGGTACGGACCAAATTGGACGCGTGTGCTGGAACCGAGAGGGCCCTTAAAGCGGACCATTCAACGATGTTGACGCACATGAACGCATCTTCGGGTGCTGCGTGTCAGGGGTTTTGGACGGCCCTGGCCCAAACATGCACTCCGGATCAACTGCCTAGAGTTGATGGCAGTTGCACCTTGCCCTGAGCCGTCCTCTCAAGGGGCGCTTGCGATGGCATAGCATGTACTAGTCCGCCTTCCCCCCCCCCCGGACCACATACGTCGACAGTCCTGCGACTATCACCCCGACAGGTGGTTCTGCTCTCCAGCTCGCATGTCGCCAAACCCAGCCCGCACATTCCTCGGAGCCAGAAGCATCTGAGGGTTGCTGCGTGCGTTTTTTCACATTCTCTGGGGCTGCTCAACCGGGCAGCGGAACGCAGCTGTACTGAGCTGGCTCCGGAGAATGGCGACTCCATCCAGACGGTCCAGCTGGTTTGAGGCGTTTCGGAGCCTTCGTCCACGTCGACCTGCTTGCCTTCCAGAAACCTCTCACCTGCCAGTGTTCTTCTCCCCACGGCCGAGGGAAACAATCGGCACAGAAGCACTGGCACATAGCTGGATGCCTGGGCCTTCGCAAGTATGCTTTTCCCCCAGTGAGCCTTCTTGCACAGTGGCTGTGCAAGGTCAGGGAGGACGAGGAAAAGGTCCTGCTGGTGGCACCCTATTGGCATACCCCCCCTCCCCCACCCCCCGGACATGGTTCCCGGGAACTACATGCTCATAGCGACAGCACTCCTTGGCCGATTCATTGAGGAAGGTCTACTGACCTCAGAGACGGCCCGGACCCCTTTGGCACCCCAACGTCCGACTCTGAGAACTTCATGTCTGGTCCCCTCCTGGAAGGCCGCGGCAGTTATGAGTGGACCCTATAAAGAGATTAGTTGACACCATCATTCAGCCCCGAGACCGCCACCGTCTACAGGGGACACGCCTAAGCTTTGAAGGTGAACCTGTTCGTTGAGTGGTGTGTTCTTCTCCACCGAGGAAGAACCCCCAAAATGCACGATCAGAGTTGTGCTGTCCGGTTTTGCAGCAAGGGTGGATGAGAAGGATGCTCTCCCCTCCACTCTCTAAAGTTTATCGTCTATGCAATGAAACCAACGACCGTATAAGGGAGGTCGCTGGGGAAGCATGACATGGTCGTCAAAAAGGTTCCTTAAGGGGGGGGGGGGGGGGGTCCTGGGGGGGATGTGAGGGCGCGAGAAGGTTAAATTATCAACGGGCCCACACCCCTCTATACCCTCTTGTGATAGACTCTAGTGCTCCACGGCCACCCACTACAGCATGGCCCATTTGAGCCTTTGCAGACGGTCGAGCTGAAATTTATTTTGATGAAGACTTTGCTCCTGCTGGCATTGGCCTCCATCAAGAGGCTGTAGTGCGACCTGCATGCCATCTTTGGGCCAAAGATTCGCCTGCCTTAGAGTGGGCCGGCCTGATTCCAAGTAACCATGATGCCCCGGGCCCCCCGGCTATGTGCCCAAGGTTCCTACCACTCCCTTCAGGGACTAGGTGGTGAACCTGCAAGCGCTGCCCTCGGGGGAGGCAGACCTAGCCCTAGTTTTGCTCTGTCCCGTCCGAGCCTTAAGGTGCTACGTTTGACCGGATGCAAAGCTTTAGGACCTCAGACCAGCTATTTGTCTGTTACGGAGGCTGGCAGAAGGGAAATGCCGTCTCTAAGCATAGGATGGCCCACTGGATAGTGGATGCGTCACCCTGGCTTATCAGGCACAGGGTATGCCCTGCCCATTCAGGTTGCGAGCTCACTCAACAAGAGGTGTTGCATCCTCCTGGGAGCTGGCTCGTGGCACCTCGCTGACAGACATCTGTAGGGCTGCGGGTATGGGCGTCCTAAAACGCTCGCTAGATATATTATCCTGGTGTGGAGCCGAGTATACTCCTGTGTTTCCACCCTCAAAGGGCTCTAGAAGCAATGAGAAGCCCAGGCTTCGGGTCGGCTTGCAAAAACCCCTCCAGAGAGTTCATATGGTAGACCCTGTTGAGTTCCTCTGTCTCCTCGGCAGCCAGACGTGGCGGAGCGTCCGGCGCCAGGCCTTCACTCGTTGAATACTCGAGAACCGGTAGAAGGCTGGGTTACATATGTAAGACCTAAGTGGATCCCATATGTGTAAAGTACACAGTATAGCCTCAGAGCCGTGTTTCCCCGGCAGACTTCTGCCAATCCAAGAGGGTTCAATCACCTCCATTCTTCCATATGCAACTAAGGGATGTCCATATGTGTATTGCTTCCGAAACCTCCTTCACCCCCCCCCAAAGAGGCTTGGAGCTTCCGTAACGCCCCTGTTCAAAGTAGAACGGGTACGTTTTCCTAGTGTTATCCAGTTTTACTCATTGGGTAGTGCCATAGTAGCAGTAGCTGGTCCTCTTGTGCAGGCCCTAGCCTCCGCCAAATAATAGGGGCACAGGTGGCTTCCACAGGACACAGGAAGGGGCAGTAGCTGTGGCCCTTTAGTAGGATCCCAATTTCGTCGGTCATACGACGTGACGTTGAGAGTGACAGACTTGAAAGGGAACGTCTCGGTTACGTATATAACCCTCATTCCCTGAAGGAGGGAAAGGAGACATCACATCCCGTCGCCACGGCTGCTGTACCACGGGACGCCCCGGCGGGTCACAGGCTGGCTCATCCGCACGCCAAAACCCCGGAATACTGTTCCGTGCATCTGCTGCCGCTTATACTCACGCTGTGGACAGCAAAGCAGTGGATGCAATCATAGCATGCCCATTGCGCTTGGAGCATTTAGTGACACTCGACGTGGATGGTCTATCTAAGCGAGACTCCCCCCCCCAACAAAATTTTTTTTTCCATGTAGTCTGTCCATCCGAAGTGAAGTCTCTGTTTCCTCCTTCAGGGAACGAGTGTTACATACGTAACCGAGACGTTTTTAATAAAAAATTGACAAATTTTTGTTTTCTTATGTCTAAAAAGGAAGTTCAGGTTTAGCTGACAGTGCATCTGTTGCAGATACTTGTAATATTTTGCCTGTTCTTCATCTTGGTTTGTGACCTTCACGTGGACAAGAAGAAACTTTGCATAACTATTCCTAAACAATTATACATATCTATAAATGTTCCATCAGTTAAGTAGTTTGAGATTCAGTGGGCTACAGAAATGTGAATGGAAGATGAAGAATAGTCATCAAGACTGAAATTGATCGTCTGTAGGCCTTCAGTCCTCTTTCATATGAACAGACAGAATACATACAAAAAGCAGTGAATTTTTTTTTCTATTTCTCAATCTTTTCGTATTTTTATCTCTTCAAACAGACTGGTTATTATAGTCATATTTCAAATTTAAAGTATGTGTGAAGCCTATGCTTATGTTTTTATAATGTCCAAACTCAAATTGGATGGCACCCCTGTCCTTGCTAGTCTGCTTTCACACTGTTGTTCCGAACTTTGTTTTTTCTCACATTGCTTTCAGGGTCATTGTGAATACCGCCGAAAGCTTTTAATCACAATCGCCAGACATCAAAGCTATAATATAAAAGTAAGTCCATTCACACTGACAGGGACCCCACAAAAACCCTACACCCCTAAAACCAAAAAAAAAAAAAAAAAAAAAAAAAAACCACAAAAAACCCAACCCAAACCAAAAACAAAAAAAACCCCCCCAAACAAAATAAACCCAAACCCCCCATCCAACAAAAAAACAAAAAAAAAAACCCTCCCTCAAAAAAATAACAAACCAAAAACAAAACCAAAAAACCCAAAAAAACTCTCAACAAAAACAAATAAAAAAAAAAACAAATCTCAACAACAAAACAAAAAAAAACAAACACCCCACAACCAACCCCACCGAAAAACAAAAAAAAAAAAAAAAAAAACAAAAAAATAAAAACCAAAAAACAAAAAAAAATAAAAAAAAAAAAAAACCCCAAAACAACCAAAAACACCCAAAAAAACCACACAAAAAAAAAAAAACTTGTCCAAAAAAAAAAAAACAAAAACCCAAAACCCCACCCGGGCTCAATTATTTTCAATGAGCTTTGGCGATCGTCTGGCAACATGAGCGGCAGTGACTGTTGCCAGCAACAAAGTTGACAAAAGTATAACTTTATTAAATTGAGCCTGCAGATTTGATGCCACAGCTTTTAGTGGAATTGAAGGCAGTGGATAAGCATACAGCAATAATTAAAATATGATTCATGGAAAACTATAAAAATATTTGATTCATGCATTGATAATAATATGTGACCCTGGACCACCAGTCATAAGGGTCAGTTGACTAATAAGATTTCCTTGACCTGTCAGGTATTGTTGGACAATTGACAATAGTTCAGATGAGAGTTACAGCTATTGAAATCTTGAATCTGGAGGTGCAAAAGACTGAAAAATACTGAGAAATTTCATTTAAAGTTGTCCAATTAAGTTCTTAGTCAAAGGCCATATCTATAATCAAATTAGTTGTGATATATTCTCCCAGTAGGATTAATTACAACAGATCTCATGGAACACGGAGTGTCATGAAAAAAATCGATCAATTTTGACCAGCCAATGTTATTATTGGATATTGTACCAAATAAGAAGTTATCGGTTTTTCAAATGAACTTTTCCACGTAATTGTGCGACTTACTTATGATGCGTTTTGTGGCTCAAGGGTTACATCATATACTGTTAGGATTACGATCCATCTCCTGCATTCATTTTGCCAGCCCACGAAACTCATGATTTCTGCATTGTTATCCAGAACTTGTTCATGTTGAATGTTAAATGGTATCTAAGTATTCTTTAATATTTTAGTTAGTATTTATTTATTTAGTTAGTTATTTTTTAATAGCTTATTTAATTTTTGTTATTTATTTATTTTGTTGCTATTTACTTATTTAGTTACTTTGTTAGCTAGTAAAAATTGTGCAGTTCAATGTCAAAAATGATGGCAGCTGTTTTCTATACAGGCATTAGGTAAGTACATCTCCTATCTATTTGACTGAGAAATAAGTCTCTGCTGTGCTTCCTTGGTGTAAACCCTAAGGTAAAGAGTTGGCTTTCACTCGAATCAAATGTACCAAATGTTATAGTTTCGATCTCAGGTCAGCACCAAAATCTCTGAAAGCAGATTCTTTTACCAGCTGCTGTGTGTTCTCTATGCAAAACTCATTACTGGTGAAATCAGCCCTCACCGACAGAGTCCATAAAGACTTCACACATACACACACACTTATGCAAGTGCAAAGAAGTTATTTCATTGATCTTGCCTTGAGGTCCATTCATGTTTGGCACAGGTACACAGGTTACATCCTTGTTTGCATATGCGTATGTGGATTGCCTTTGATGGTGCAGATGTCCAACTACTTGGTTTGAGAGTGAACCACTAATACACTTTCATGTTAACAAGCATGTTCCTTCAACAGCCCTTACCAGTAATGAGGCAGTGAAACCCTAATCAGACTCCGTATTTGTGCATTTCATTGATCACCAGCTCCAGTATACAAACAGCATACTGTAAACACAGGGACAGATATATGCAATTTTATTAAATATATATGATATACATTTATTATTATTAGAATGGATAGATAGTTAGATAGATATTAAAATGATGGGATATTATGGGTAGAATATGCTATCTATGATGGTCAGCAGGAGGCGGTTCTCCTCCAGAGGCTTGAGGTCCATCTCAATGACAGAACCTGTCTTCTGATGTGCTTCAGTCGGCTGGCATCACAACACAACTTAAGCATAAAACACAACTTTCTGGGAGATGGATTTGTTTTATACACTTGTGACTTTCATGCTTTATTGGAGGATTTGTCATTTCTGACTACACAGGATTTATATTTATTAATTTTTTCTTCTGTGAAAAACTTTGGCTCTCTTTTGTGGGAGGTACAAAAAAAAATGACAGAACAAGAATTTATAACACACACCTGGACTGCAAGCTGTGCATTCTTCTCTATCTAAACCTGCCAAAAATGTGTAAAGCCCCACATGCGTGCCGTTTAGACAGCCAACTCTCAGTCAGAATCACCTCCCTCTCTCGTTCACTCTCTCAGATGCGAGAGAAGAGGATTATATTGATGAGAATATGAAGGCAGGAGTGTTGGACTTGAGAGAGCAGGAAGCTTATATTCTGCATACTTTTTTTCAATACAGTTATCCAATCACAGATGTATTAAGCTTATGTTTAAATCTGTGAGTTCAATGAATTAAACGTTGATATCTTCATAGATCTGCCTGTATCGTAATTCAATAATGGAAACATTATGACACATTAATGTGAAGTGGAAGCCATTAGTAGAACAAGATCTTTATATTTTCTGAAGACAGTGGCTGCGTCCGAAATCGCATAGTCTCTGAGTAGGTACTTCTTTTGAATAATATCTTAGCAGCCATAAAAATGACATAAAAATACATGCAATAATTTTTAGGCCTATGGAAACTTCTCCAGGGAAGGTTTGTATATCTCGGATGGTGTTGCCAACATTAAAATGTATTTATTAAAGAACTCGTGGCAAAAAAAATGGATAATTCCCAAGAATCTTCAAATGCCTGACCATCAGCTGTGAGAATGAGGTCACAAAGAGACCGTGTGTCGGTTGCAGAAGCAGAGGGCTTTGAGCTTCGGCTCTGCAGCCAAACAGAAACGTGTGGCAGAGAGTTCATGTAGAATTCATAGGACAGAGGTCTCTCATGTTTCTACTTCTGAAGGGAGCAGGACAGATGTCTGAGCGTCTGTCGCCCTCCGTCCCTCCTGCATGATTCAGACATATAGTAAAGCCATTCCCAGATGGGACCGGAGATCTCTCCTGCTCATCCTTCCAAGAAGCGCTAGAGGAATTGAGATGGGGAATACCTGTGTGTTTCATAAATATAAACCGAGAAACATCAATCAGATACTATACCGCAGTGAGCTGAATATTGACCACACGTTAGTCTTTTCATCCTAATGGATGTTTTATAGTGTGTAGGTTGTTTTAAGGGCGTATGGGGAAGTATGTTTTTTTAATTAAGGTTGTGCAAGGTCTGAACTTTCTTAATGGTTGAAGTGCATGCCAGTCAGAAGTAAATGAACCATTCACTGCACAATCTCTGAGTTTATGCAACACAAGTGTGGCACAACTTGGTTTACCCCAGTAGGATCTGGATCAAAATCCTTTGTTGTTCCTGGAACATGCATGCATAGCTTTAACCCTATACCTACCGAAACCAGAGCACAAGGGCTGGTTACTGGGACTACAGTTGTTGCAATCAGGGTTATTATTGTGAACTTAATTTCCTGTTATTTTAAACTTACTTTTCATTCCTTGAAATAAAAATTCAATTCAATTCAATTTATATGATATTATAAATATATATATATATTTTTTAGGGCTTAAATATTTATATTTAACACAAATTAACTTAAAACAATGGCATGGTGCTATCAAGTATTTTCAGTAAAGTAAACACTTCAGGTTGTGCAGTTAATTGCTCAAGCAGTAATTAAATAAAGAAACAAGTTACAAGCAACAAAATAAAAATTAATTATAAAGTGATTTTCAGGTATCTAACAGCAGTTTCAAATCTTCAAATATTCAGAAAATGAAAATAAAGTAATCCAAATTAATATTGATTTGTTGCCGTCAGAGTTTGACTAAAACCATTCCTGTATTAAAATATAAACATTCATTTTCAATTGTAAATGACTAATTAAAGCTACTAAAGTTATTCCAACAAGAGAAGAGTTTTCAAAGTAGTATTGTTGTGCATTAGAATAAAACGGAAAGATCTATTAGGCTGCATTTACACTGCAAGTCCTAATGCACAGATTCCACATTTTGACATATATACAATTTATTTTTACTCTGCCTCATTATGTTTACTTCTGACCAATCTAGACCTGTGTTTACAGTATAAAGTGCATTTTAAGTCGTTGACCCTGCACAGCCACATTACAGTGAGTGCTCTTCACAGAATAAAACATTGGAAAGCAGCTGTTAGCCGCATATGGCCAATGGAAAGTAACCGCATGTCAGTCAGATGGCACTCAGGAAACTGAGACCACACTCTATAATGGTATCAAGTGCAAAAGGTTAGGAGTTCACTTTTTTTGTTATTATATATAAATAAAAAATATTCAGATAATAAAAAATATTTTTGTTGTTTGGTTTTAATATATTAGTAATTAATGCACACACACACACGCACACACACACACACACCACATAATCGCTCATATATAATATTTTATATAATACTGTATATATATACACTGCTGTTCAAAAGTTTGGGTCAGTAAGATTTTTTTTTAATGTTTTTGAAATAAGTGTCTTATGCTCATCAAGACTGCATTTATTTGATCAAAAATACAGGAAAAATTTAAATAATGTGAAAAATTATTTTGTAAAATAAAGTTTTTCTATTTGAATACATTTTAAAATTTGTAATTTATTCCTGTGATTCAAAGCGGAATTTTCAGCATCATTACTCCAGTCTTCAGTGTCACATGATCCTTCAGAAATCATTCTAATATGCTGATTTATTATCAGTGCTGGAAACTGTTGTGCTGCTTAATATTTTTTTGGAACCTGTGATACTTTTTTCAGGATTATTTGATGAATAAAAAGTTAAAAAGAAGCACATTTATTTAAAATAGAAATATTTTCTACAATATACACTACAGTTCAAAAGTTTGGGGTCAGTAAACTTTTATTCTTTCTTTTTTTGAAAGAAATTAACTTTTATTCATGCAAGGATGTGTTAAATTGTTAAGAAGTGATAGCAAAGATTTATATTGTTAGAAAATATTTATATTTTGAATAAATGCTGTTCTTTTTATTCATTAAAGAATCCTGAAAAAAGTATCGCAGTTTCCAAAAAAATATTTGCCAGCACAACTGTTGCCAACATTGATAATTCTAATAATAAATCAGCATATTAGAATGATTTCTGAAGGATCATGTGACACTATACTGGAGTAATGGCTGATGGAAATTCAGCTTTGCATCACATAAACATATTATATTTAAAGGAGATTCAATGGGTAACACTAATCTTTTATATGTCCTAACATTTTGCAAGATTACTGGTGTTTTCTGTATTTTTGATCAAATAAATGCAGCCTTGATGAGTATAAGAGACTTCTTTAAAAAACATTACAAGTCTTACTGATCCCAAACTTTTGAACGACAATGTGTCGATACCCCTACGCCTCTGGTGTCCCCGGTCCCCAGTTTGAAAACCCCGTTCTAGATTACAGTTCCTCCTTAGCTCTGCCTTGGTCTGAAACTAACTAAAGTGAATAATAAATCCTAATATAACAAATTTTGACATTTAAAAAAAATGGTAAGAGAATTGTTGTTCCAGGATCTACAAAGGACATTTAGGAACACATCCTACTTGTGTATGCCACATTAAACAGTCAGTGTGAGTGCTAGAGATCTCTATTTTTCTTTTTTTAAATGTAAATCATTTAACTGTGACTGTGAAATGGATATTAAAAATGCAGAAAGATACATTTACAATAGCAAACTGAAAATACAGTCATATTTAAGAGTGAAACTGTGAGAGTTTTGTATTCAGGTCATAGGACATTGACAAATAATGCTCTGTGATCATCTCTGGTTTTTGTAGTAATGTTACCGCCACAAGGCTGTGTGAGGTTTTGCTTTTATACTCTGCTTTTGTATCCGGGGATGACTGCAAGCACACAGTGAGTGGCAGCTCAGTGGATGAACACATGTTACACACCTGACACACACACACACACATTGTATAAGGTTAAGTTTGATGTTTTTGAAACCATCAAAACCATTTGTTTTTTATGCTCCCCAATGCTGCATTTATTTAAGAAAGAAAGAAATAGACATGGTTTTAATTTCATTCTAAGGTAGATAATTTATACCAGGGCTGTCTGTTAATCACATGATCCTTCAGAACTACTTATAATATGCTCATTCTGTGCTTAATATTTTTGTGGAAACCATTAGAATCTTTTTCAAGGATTCTTCAATGAATAGAAAGTTCAAATGAAGCAGCTTTTATTTGAAACAGAAATCTTTTGTAGCATTGTATTTACTGTAACTTTTGATGAATTGAATGTGTCCTTGATAAATAAAATATTAATTGCTTTCACACACACACACACACACACACACACAATGGTAATGTACTTATACTTCTACTTAAATCCATGCATCCAACATACAGATTTTCCACATCATGCTGTTTTCATAAACACCAACATGTTCGAATGTTAAGCCCTTATCAACCGTTTACAATCAGAGGTTCTGCAATGAAACTCTAGATGGCGCAGCAGTCCCGACAGGCTACCTCCATCCTGAACCTACTGACATCATTACACATGGCACAGCGGATTGGTTCGCTCCTGTATCGTAGCCATGAGCTCCGCTGCTCCAGCATTCAATATCTGACTACTTGCCGTATCAGCTGCAGC
This sequence comes from Sinocyclocheilus anophthalmus, assembly GCA_018155175.1. Lineage (NCBI taxonomy): Eukaryota > Metazoa > Chordata > Actinopteri > Cypriniformes > Cyprinidae > Sinocyclocheilus > Sinocyclocheilus anophthalmus. Next base: position 342,058 of record JADLZN010006731.1, on the reverse strand, counting down.
TTGCTTCAGAGACCCTCCACCTTCCCCAGCTCCACCTGTATAGATCTGCTACGATGTATTCATGTATGCTGGGGGATATTTCATGTATGTTATATTTGCAGCAGCAATATTTCTTACATGCTCACAGCAGCATGTTGTGGATGTATTGGCAGTAGCAAGTCTCAGTACTTGCTCTGCTGCAGCAGCAGCAGCGTAGCAGATCTATTCCGCCAAGACCAAATACATTAACATTGTCATGTACATTACCATGCCAATCCCTCCGAGAGTTGTCATGACACAACTCTAATTTCTCACAATAAACAAATGAACTCACTAAAATCAATAAACTCACACACGTACACATTAAAACAGACATAGCTGAGCCTGACATAGAAAGTCGCAAACACAAACCCAGCAGCCCTACCAGATGGCATGTGTGTGTATGTATGAGTGTATGTGGGATATTTAGCAGTATTTCTCCTCCCTCAGAGATGATTTTCAGGGATATTTCCCTCCCTCTGAAATGACAGATTGCGTGTGAGTGTTTCTCTTTATGACAGCGAAAGGGTGTGTGTTTCATTATTTAAAAGTATGCTCCCGTTCACACTGACAGCAGATGAGAGAGGAAAGAGAGGAAGCATTGCTTTCAGTGGAGGCTGTGTCTCTTTTTTTCCAAACAGTGATTTGCATTTCAGTGTGCTGCCAAGACGCATGTAAACACATGCACACACACATTACCAGCAGCATCCTAAGTTCAAGTGCAGCACTGCAATTTAAGTAGCATTTAAAGTTTTGGGGTATTCGCTCTAAACATTTTTAGCGCACTGGTGTTTATCGAGTTTATAGCATCAAGCACCGATTCAGATCTGACGGACACGCACGGTCACGTATATCATCCTTCATCACGTCAACAGATGATTTCAGTCCTATATTGAAATCTTTTGACTTAAGTCAACTCATATTATGTTCTAGCACTTGTAATACAGGGAATATAAATGAGTTTGGGGATTACATAAAATGCAACAATGATTACAGCAGGATTTCTAAAAGACCTTAAGATTACTTCTTTCATGAAAATCAGACAAGGACTGAATTTGTTAGCACAGACTATTAACTCTAAAATAGCAAGCTGCAAAGTAATCTAAAAAATTAATTTGTGTATAGATGTAGTGGAGAGCCGATGGTGCGAGTCGTGAGAGAGACGAGGAAGTGAGGTTCAGTTCCACAGGGTGGGCCAGAGCTGGGTCAACTGTTCAGCACAGCCCACGCGCTCCTGGGGTCTGGGGGCCCGCCTCCACCTTGATCTGGAGGGGTCGATGGTGACGAGAGATCGGTTACCCTAGATGAATGTTCAGTTAACATTAATTAAAGGGATAGTTCACCCCAAAATTTTAATTCTGTCATTATTTACTCGTCATTTCTTTCTGTTTTTTGCTGAACACTGCTGGTAGCAAAAAATAAATTTCTTCTTTTGTGAAAAAGTCATACAGTTTTGAAATGATGACCATTTTTGGAATAATACCTTTTCAGCTATTATTAATCTTGATTAAAGTAAATTTCTTCATATGCCAATGAGTCAATGATGTGATGCTTTTTTTTTATCTTTTTTTTTTTCTTCAAGATATATTGAAACGTTATTCGTACATGACAAATATGCTGTTAATTTTTTAATAAATTTATGTTTTAATATTTTTGTTCGGTGATAATTAAAGGGAAAAAGCCTCATTAAAAGGATGAAATTCTTGGAAAGAAAAACTTATTAAGTAGTTTGGTATAATATTTGAGAATTTGTTTCTTAGGGAAAAAAGGTAAAAACAAAACCGTTTAACTTGCTTATTTATTTATTCGACAAGAATAAAGATCACCAAAATAATATGGTCCATCCAACATCCAAAACAAAATAAAATAAGTAAAAAATACTGGTAAACCGAAAAAAATATGTAATAGAGGAAACCTCTGCAGACCCTCATGACTTAATGTTAAGGTCGATCGAACTCTCTTAAAATATAAGGTAATTCGATTTTTTAATGACAAATCAAGGTTAGTTTAGGTTGTAAAATGCAAGGTTGTAGGGTTATTACCTTTATAATAAAAAAATAAAAAAACATGTTCATACACTCTTTTAACCAGTTCTGGGTGAAATATGGACAAACTCATACAAACCCAACCTTCTGGGTAGTTTTATTTAACTAAACTATTGCTTAAAAATGACTATATTTCTTGTTTAAAATGGTTGGAAATGAACATTTATTAATATGTTCATTAAATGAACATTTATCAATAAGCTGAATAAATAATAATTAAATAATAATAAAAACTATTGTTTATTAATGTTCACCTTTTGATTATTGACGATGCCTCTAGTAATTACGTGTCTGATTTATTTTTGGGGGGGGGGTTCATTTTAAGCCAGCCATATAGTAATGTTTAAACAATAGCAGAGCTAAATAAAACTACCCAGAAGATTGGGTTAAACATTTAAGCCAACCGCCGGGTCAAACCAACCCACTGGCTGGGTTTGTCCATATTTTACCCAGCGCTGGGTTGTATTTAACCCAGCTTTTTTAGAGTTTATTAACGTAGATTAATAAATGCTGTACAAATTGTTCATTGTCATTTCATGATGCTTACTGCCTTAAATTTTACCAAAGAGTTTAAGAAAATGTATTTTGTCATGGTAAAGCATTTCGACCTCTTCTCTGTCATCTCCCCTCGGACAGCACGGTCGATTTCTAAGTTATGTTACAGTAGCAGAGTGCATTATATGCTAGTCCTGCTGCTGAGTTCGGCCTCTGCTGAGGACATGGGTGATGTGGTGCTCCGCACTTTTGGGCAGAAATCCCATTACAGAGAACAAGCTCTCACCTCAGACACTCTCCAACAAACTGAAACTCAATATCACAGGGTTACAAGCAGTGTATCATCCACACTCAGTAGGCATGCGCATTGGGTGGGTGAGCTGTGTGCATCAGCGGATTGTACCGTAGTTCAACAGACACGGCAAACGGCCCACCTGAAGTTCTGTTTACCGAGAGAGACCGGAATAGGCAATTTAGAGAGGGGCGAGTGAGAGAAAGAGAGGGAGTGAGTGAAGGATGAAAAAGTAAATCCTTATTCATCTCGCATCGATTCTTCTCTGTTTCATCATCTCAGGCAGGAATATGTCTCTCTCTCCCCAGTTACGAGTTCCTCTGATGGCAAGATCTCCCTGTAAGGCGCAGTGTTGCCAGCGATTGGGTTGAGCTCAAGGATGGGAAATGAGAGCGCAGCTGTCAGGCTGACTTCTCTTCAGTGCGCCTGCCAACTGATCTCAGAACAGCGACCTGAACTCTCTTCCAGTCAGTCTGGGAGTCAAACAGAGCTTTGGATGCCTAATTGAAACATGTTGTCCTCGAGAATACGCTTTGAAATTAAAAGAATTGTTCATCTGAAAGTGAAAACTCTGTCATTGTTAACTCCCCTCCATATCATTCCAAACCTCTAGCTGTAATTTTTTTCTTTTTCCAAAGACGTCTTTAACACCTTGAGAAAGATGTCTGTTAGCTTTCCTAATCATCTCCTCAAAGATCAATGAGGTCTGCAATACCTGAAGGAAACGAACTATTAGCATTTCCAGTCTTTTCAATGGAAGTTGATCGGCTGGTGCAGGATCCTCGGAATCATGTTATTTGAAATCCTCCATCTTTGCTCATGGGTGCTTAGTTTTAAACAAGTTTTGAACCAGATCAATAAATGACATGACTGATCAATCTGTTGTTTCAATGTTGCAACATCTAAAACTACTTTTGAATCTGTACATGGATGTACTTGGGAAAAAATTATAAGTGAATAATGACTTCAATTTCTCTTCCTTGCCCAAAGCTGTCATATGCCATACGAAGATTCGAAATCTAGGTCAGAAATTAAAGCGGTGCCTAGGGTTCTTGGTTTTTGTTTTATATTTATATGATATATGAAACATGATATGATGTAGTTAAGCAATATCATGCAAATAATATTGTTTTTTCCCAAATGTTATTTTATTAACAAAGTTCAGGAGGCACATGTTCAGATAATCAACTAATTCATCACAGGTGGAGCAAGTTCAGGTAATCAACTTAATTAGCATCATAGTAAATACAGGCTATACAGCCAACTTGCCTCTGTCCCATGGCTAGGTTTTTCCCCAGCCATCCAGCTTCTTTCCACATGGAGAATACACTCTTAAAAATTTTGTCCAAATGGTTCCATAAAGAACCTTTAGCATCTGAAGAACCTTTCTGTTTCACAAAAGGTTATTTGTGGCGAAAGAAGGTTCTTCAGATTAAAGAGATGGTTCTTTAAAGAACCTTTGACTGAATGGTTCTTTGTGGAACCAAAAATGGTTCTTCTATGGCATCGCTGTGAAGAACCTTTTGAAGCACCTTTTTTAAGAGTGTATAGGGGAGTTCTCTGGGTTTGGGCTAAATTCTGAGCTTGGAGCCCTCCCCTCGGACAGCACGCCAAATATGCTTATTTACTCAATCTGATCATATGTAAGTGTGAACTCGTGCAATATCAGCAATAATATTGCCAAATGTGATATAATTTCCAACAACAGTTGCCATAGAGCCAAAATTTCTATTGATGATTCACATTTTAGCCACAATACTGTCTTTGCAAAAATATTTCCAGTAACACTTTATAACATAGGGAACACATATTCAATATTAAGAATTTTCCCTGACAACTTGTTTACTTGCTGTGTAGCGTCTGGACCATCAACACACAATTTTTCCCTTTGATTTAAACAAATCATTTAATTTCATTAGATACAAATCGTCACAGTCCGCATCCCCAATAACGGATGCCATTATGCTGCACGCCACAGGCCCCCTGGTTACCATGCAACCCTGACCACCGATACTTTACTAGCTATGGAAATGCGAGCGTCCCCCCTCTCCTACAATTTCCATAGAAATCCACCGTGCACAGTAGAATTGACTTTTCACTAATTATTCAGTAGAAAACCTCTTCTTTGCAGAACAATGTATCCGTCAGTCATGGTATGGTTTTCTTTGATATTTTTTAGACTATTTATGCATTCTTATGTATGGAACCCATTCCTGTCATCCGGGCCTATATGTAATCCTACCTTGTTGAGATTATGAAAATCGCCGTTCTGAGGATACGCAACAACAAGCGTGTATATTTTATGTTGGTACATAGGCAATATATTCGTGTCCTGAGAATCTTTAGTAATTTCGATTCAAGTGCCATTTGCAAACTACCCCTACCATGCTTATAGACACAGGGTCATCAAAACCCTCCACCATTGCCACCTTCCCGCCGTGGAATTTTTCCGTCCTTTTCCCTCATTTGGACCAGCCCATTTGGAGAGGTGTGAATCTTCTCCGACCTTAAAGGCCCACACTAGGGACCCTCCCAGAGTCTGTGGTTTTGTTGTATTCTGAGAAGATGAAAATGTGAGTTACAATGCTCCAGGAAACTCTAAGTATGTGCCAGGCTTCGGCCTTGACCTTTCCATTGATCAAGATTCTCTGACTCAAATCTGGTTCTTTTCATCTACCAAATTCAGCAAAGATCAACTGGAACCTTCATATTACATCAAACCTCTCTTTCATACAGATGAGACATGCAAGTATCAAACATAGTCTTATTAATTGATACATTAAGTATAATTTGCACCTTTTTACAGAGGTGTGTTTGAACTAAGAATCTGATGTTTACTTCAGGTGTAAATCTTCTGAATATCAAATGGTTCCATAACTTAATTCCTTATTTCCTCTTTACTGCTTAAGCTTTAACCCTTCCTATACCAACTGTATGCGTGTGTATGTTAGACCAGTTTAAGTGCTTATGTAGTATGTTAGACTAGTTTAAATGTTTATGTAGTATGTTGGACTAGTTTACGTGTTTATGTAATGCAATAGGCTTTATCACACTTGACGTTGTTCATTGTTTGCTCATAACCGGAGTCAATAATCATGCTGATTTACGTTACAAACTTATAGAATTTTACAGTAAGAAGGTTATTTCCTTTAATCAGGAAATTAAAGTTCTTAGAACTGACAGACAGTTGACCCTGAGAAGTCAGCTAAATATCTACAGCGGATCTAAATATTTATAATTAATTATAACTAGTTATGATTATTCATATTTCTTCTCCCCCCTGAGCTGCTGTTCGTCTAACAGCTGCTTATTCATAGTTAGTAAGGTGGTTGTTAAGTTCAGGTATTGGGTAGGATTAGAGATGTAGAATATTGTCATGCAGAATAAGGCAATAATATGTAATGCTAATAAACAGCCGATATGCTAGTAATATGCATGCTAATAAACAAGTAGTTAATAGTGAGAATTGGTCCTTAAAATAAAGTATTGCATACAAATCCAATGCAGAACCATTGCACATGTCCAAGCAACACAGTGGTGTTTTGTTGCTAAATAAATCTTTGTTTTTGAGTGAATCGGTTGAGTGAATGATTCAATGGCCCATTCATAATAGACGGTAATTTGCTTCATTCCTGAATTAATTAGCCGTTTTGAATGAAAACAGTTGAATGAATGATTCATTGACTCACTCATAAAGACAGTCACTTGATTCATTTCTAAACATCCATACATTTTTAAATCATTGCCTATTTCTTATATTTAAAATGTTCTATTTAAACATCAATCACATATTGCAGTGTATATACTGCTGTGTAAGTGCTTTTATGTCACCTCTGAGCTGCATTAAACCTGTCTGTTTAAATACATCTAAATGCCACTATATAATACACTATAGAACTCATTATAATCAGTGATGCTGTCTACACTGGATGCGGCACGACATGACAAATTCCCAACAGAAAACTACTGTAGTATTGACACAATACTTTGTTCACTTTGTCGCGTGTCACTTTGACTTTAGCTGTTGCGGCATGGCATGACAACTGTTGCGTCCGGTGTAGACACGGTGTTACTCACCTATCAAGAAGAAACAAAGCAACCTTGGCGTCCGATCAGGTCCTACTTCTTGCCTTATCGTAAGCCTTCTTTTGTTCCGCAGACGTTTTCCTCTTTTGTTTTTTATCCACCATCTCTATCTTTTTGTCATCGCTCGGCTAATGTCCGTCCTGTGCACTGAGCGCTCTCTCCTCCACATCATGAGTAGACACGCCCCTTACTGCTGATTGGCTACAAGTTTGTTTTGGTACTTGGCCAGACTCAGTTTTCTAAAGCGTTTTTGAAAAAATACATACCCCACCTTTAATAAAGTTAGAAAAAAATGCCCAGATAAAAGTAAAAATGTTAATTTAATGGGAAAATTTTGTTTCTTAATACGAAAGTTTCAAGTCTTATGGGCTACTTTAATCACATTTTTGTTGACAGTTAATGCTAAACACGTAATGGCTATCAGTTTCACTGAATAGTAAGCAACAGCTTAAAAGATTCTCCCTTTGTGTTCCACGGGCGAATGTTGGCGACACGAGGGCAAATAAATCATGACAGAATTTTCATTTTTTGGGTGAACTATTCCCTTGAGCAAAATACAGAGGCATTATGGCATATTTTAAATGATGTTATGCATCATTTAAAAACAGGGGTGAATCGTTTTTGGACGCTGGAGCAGTGCAGGACACTACCAACTATGCATGTATTGCCTAGAGCTGTGATTAAACCGTAATCATCCATGGAGAGAGTGGGTGCTCGGTGTGTGTGTGCATCCAAGCAATTTTTGAATTCACCAAGGAAAGAAGATAAACAGCAACTCCAGGATTAAGAGATTTGGTGGACGAAAACAGCCAACGCCGTGCTAATGCTGAAAGGTGCCCGTTTTTGCTTAAATCCTGAGAAACAATGTCCACATCCTGCAAACAATGGCAGTGTTTTTAATCCTTCTACTTCAGTCTGAGTACCACTCATTAATATGGTAATATCAGTCATTTAATATTGGACAGAGAATTATATAACTTGCTGTCAAAAAGCTGCAGTGCTGTGCATGTGTAAAAGGCTGCGTGTATTTGAGTGTGTTCTAATACCACCGTGAAAAATGCTGATTAGCTACGGTCTGAGAATGATTAATTAATACCAAACACACATTTCCATTTTATAGTTTCCTATCAATTATTGAGGTAAGATGCATTTTAATGAACTGCGGGTGGAGGTGTGTGTTTTCGAGTGTGCCGTACACATTTGCACGCTGTGTGTGCGTAATGCACTGCGTGAGGAAGGTCTTATTAAAACACACTTTTCTCTCAGCTAATGTTTATCTTGAGAAGTTGAAAATAATGACTTGATTCCTTCTATCTTTCACATACCACCCACATCCAAATACACCACCACACCAAGTCTGATTAGTTGTGTGTGTGTGTGTGTGTTGTGTCCATGCAACCTCATTACTTCACAAGGTTAATTAATTAATGTCCTTTAGTGCAGCTTGTGTGTCTATATGTTGGATTTCCCAGTGTATCTAAGTGTGTTGTCTTTGGTGTGTGGAGTTTAATTGTTTGATGGGTGAAGTCTCTTTTGAACTATACACTAACCACCCACAATCAGGTTTTACCAGGCAATAGCTGCACTGAAATAGCAATGAAGCAGCTGTGTAATAATAGAGATTGGAATACAGATTCCAGATTGGATTAGACTTATTTTCATAAATTATTGTTTCAATTCCAATTTGATTTTGACTGGATTCTGATTAATTTAGATATATTTCAGTTTTTATGTTCATTTTGCTTAGGCTGCATATGAAATAAATTCTCTGCTAATGCTGTAAATTATACAGAGCAGTTTTTTCAGACAGATTCAAATTCTTTTTAAACTAATCATTAAAAGACCTGGCCCATAAGTTCATTCTTTTCAAGAGTTGGGCTACATGTTCACACTGAATCTGTTTTTCATTCACTAAAAAGACCCGACTCATGAGATCCATTTGTTATTTGTGAAATGAGCCACACTGTTGGGCCTGTGTGTTGTTGATTCACTAAAAGTAACCAGCTCATACAAGTCATTTGTTAGTGAATTGGACAATACTGATTGTATTGTATGTTTTTGATTCACTCATGAGAGTCATTTGTTATTTATTTATGGATCGGGCTACACTGGGGCCACTGTATGGTTTGATTCACTAAATAGAACCTGCTCATAAGAGTAATTTATTTGTGAATTCATTTGGTCACTCTGTCCTGTATGTTTTTGATGTACTAAAAGTAATATGAGTAATTTGTTAGTGAATCGATAGTAAATCGAGTAAGCACTGGTTGCACTGTAGTTCTCTTTCCTGGTCACTACTATGACTTGCTCTGAGAGTCATTTGTGATAATCGGGCTACACTGGGGCCACTGTATGGTTTGATTCACTAAATAGAACCTGCTCATAAGAGTAATTTATTTGTGAATTCATTTGGTCACTCTGTCCTGTATGTTTTTGATGTACTAAAAGTAATATGAGTAATTTGTTAGTGAATCGATAGTAAATCGAGTAACACTGGTTGCACTGTATGTTCTTGGTTCACTAATAAGGACTGGCTCATGAGAGTCATTTGTGATTAATCAGGCTACACTGGTGGCTCTGTATGTTTTTGAGTCACTAAACAGAACCAGCTCATAAGAATCATTTGTTTGTGATTTGGATGAGTTGAGTTGTACAATATGTTTGTTTTTGAAAGCAGCCCATAAATACAACTCAGTGGAGTTGCTAGGGTGTTCTGGAATACATGATGTTATCAATAAGCACAATTTATTCTTAGTGAATTCCTCCTTAGTACTGAAGTGTGAGTGTAGTGTAGTCTAGTAGCTGAAAACTGAAAGGCTGGAGGTTCAAACCCCTCAAGGCTTGATTCATGTACTTTGACCATTGTGTCCTTGATAAAACACTTAACCTCACCTTGCTCCAGGGGAAATGTCAGTGTAATAAGTGTACTGTAATTTCACTTTGAATAAAGTGTCAACTAAATGACTAATTAGTGTGCTTTTGCAAATTCTTGTGAGGGACACATTTCTGAAAATTTTACTGTGCATTAAACTCCTAAAAATTTGTCCTTGATGGTAAAAAGCTTCATTAAGGCACAAAATAAGGTTTTATTCCACATCTAAAATGCCAAAAGGTTAGGCATTATTAACTTTCACTAAGAGCTAACAGGAAACCTTCACAGATGTTTGGCTAATAATCTGGCTGGTTTGTTCAGAGTTTAGTAATATTCTCAAAATGTTTGCACAAAAACATTTATACATTATTCATGAAACATTTTTTTCTTAAATGTTTTAGCTGGACATTTGTCTAACATGTTTTTTTCTACTTGTTTCAGAATGTGCAGAGAACATTCAAAAGTAACATTCCCATAATCTTCCATTAAAGGATTAGTTCACTTTCAGAATAAAAATTTCCTGATAATTTACTCACCCCCATGTCATCCAAGATGTTTGTGTCTGTCTTAAGTTGCTGGGGTATATTTGTAGCAATAGCCAAAAATACATTGTATGGGTCAAAATTATAGATTTTTCTTTTATGCCAAAAATAATTAGGATATTAAGTAAATGTTGTTCCATGAATATATTTTGTAAATTTCCCACCGTAAATATATCAAAACGTCATTTTTGATTAGTAATATGCATTGCTAAGAACTTCATTTGGACAACTTTAAAGGCGATTTTCTCAAAAATTTGCACCCTCAGATTCTTCAAATAGTTGTATCTCGGCCAAATATTGTCCCATCCTAGCAAACCATACATCAATGGAAAGCTTATTCAGCTTTCAGATGATGTATAAATCTCAATTTCGAAAAATTGACCCTTATGACTGGTTTTGTGGTCCAGGGTCACAATTACGGTTTTTGAGGAAAACATTCCATGATTTTTTTCTCCATATAGTGGACTTCAATGGGGCCCAACGGTTTGAAGGCCCAAATTGCAGTTTCAGTGCAGCTTCAATGGGCTCTACATGATCCCAGCTGAGGAATAGGGCTCTTATCTTGTCAAAACGTTGACCTTTTTCTTAAAAAAAAACAAAAAAAAAACAAAATTATTTGTTAACCACAAATGCTTGTCTTGCCTAGCTCTGCGTGCACATGCTTCCCACATTATGTAATCACTTTGGAAAAGTCATGCATTTTTTTAGTTTCTGTCGTCTGTGCACTTCGGGTTTCAAAAAGGAAGTAAGGCGAACCACTAAATTTCTCCTCCAACGTCAAAATTGTCAACATTGTTGTTGTAACCTTGTTATTAAAGGGCGTTGACTCTCGTGTCCTTTTGTACCTCTGGTTGGTACTAGTCCACCTATTTTTTAGAAATGACTGACGTTTCATAGTAAGACCCTTATTCCTCGGCTGATAGTCTGGGTAGAGCCTTTGAAGCTGCTTGAAACTGCCATTGGACCTCCATCATTTGATGGAGACAAATCCTGGAATGTTTTGCTCAAAAACCTTAATTTCTTTTCGACTGAAGAAAGAAAGACATGAACATCTTGGATGACTTGGGCAGGGTTGGCGAAACGCGTCCGGAGAGCGCAGTGCCCATCAGAGTTTTGATTCAACCCTATCAAACACACTGAACAAGTCTAAATCAACAAGGTTCTGAAGGGTTACTTTAAGAAAAGCTAAAAACCAAGCAGGTGATTTTAATTGGGTTGTAGCTGTACTCTGGCAGCTGCGGCACATGGGGGTGAGTAAATTATCAGAATTTTATTCTGGAAGTGAACTAATCCTTTAACCTTTAATCCTTTAAGAATTTTGAACATTCAGAAAACATCCAAGTTCTTAGAACATATTTTTTTGCTGGGTCCGTGGAAAATTTCAGTGTTGGTTCAAACTGGTTTGTGATGATCAGTACTGTTTTGATGCTGTTTTTTGGTGTCAATGTGTGTGTTTTCTGCGGAAATCTAGGACGTGGGATGGCTGTCTATGGTTGAGCTTTACCAATGAGGGAGGCATAAATGAGTGAGTCGTCATTGAGTCTGTAAAGATGGGATGACAGGTTTAACTTTCGCCCGCTGTTTTATTTAACAGCACAAGCTAGAGTGCAGCCAAGCTTCACTGTCAAACCAAATCCACTATGAATGAGACAGATGGGTAGATTTAGCCCATACTAACGAGAGCCCTGATGGTTCTTACTGCGCATGTGTGTGTGCAAGAGCTGGAGAAATGGATGACCCCTACTTGCCTTTATCATTCTTCTCTCTCTTTTTCTCTCTCGCTCTCTCTTTTTCACTCTGCAAGAATTGCAAGTCTTTGTTGTGAACTATCTAATATTTGTTATCATGAGATTCCACAGGCACAGCTCGGCCTTGCCATACACAGACATAATGAATCCAAATAAATCCCTTTCGCTGGATACTGCCATCCTAGCGCCCATCCTCGAAAGCAGAGTGTGCAACAGCTAGATAAGATGAGCCGGGGTGGTAGAGAAGGGATGAGGTGGAATGGAGGGCGGCAGGAAAAGGGTTTAGAAATGTCTTCGAATTCCAGGTTAAAGCTTTTTCACCAGGAGAATGAGGTCTCATGGGCTTTATGGGTTACATGACAAATCCAATGCGATGTAGCTTCTCCTATCAGTGGCACTGCTGTCATAGTTCTGTGAATGCGTGTTTAGGCCATATCTGGTGCGTTTTGCTCCACTTAAAATATGTTAGGGTCACTGCCACATGGAGCGGAAACATCCGTGCAGAAAAACTTGTGTTGTGTTCACTTATGAGTGTAGCTCTGGTTGTGCAGATTGGATGCTGATAATACACTACTTGTCAGTAATCTGATATTTTACAGGCAGAATAATTCACCTTAAATAGTGAAGATTCTGACATTATGTACTAAATTTTAAAACATGTATGACATTTTTTCCGGAGGAACACAAAAGGAGAAATTTTGTAGAATGTCCAAGTTGCTATTTTTCATAATGAAAGTAAATAATGACTGCATCAACTAATCAATAAACTAGTAGATCATCGATAATGAAAATAATCAAACAAACACATTTGAAAGTAATCAATTATCAGAATAATCATTATTTGCAGCCCTACTGTCAAGCATTAAGGCAATATTTTCAAAGAACAATAACTTCAATTATCGTTTGACTTCAAGAGACTAAAAAATATAGTTGTATTAACTACTTTTATCATGCTTTTTGGTGCTTTTTTGTTCTTTTGGGAGCAACCCATGGGCCCCATCCACTTTGTTTTATAGTATCTTGGATATTCTGTTAAACATCTCTTTTGGTCTTCCATGAAAGAACGAAAGTCATACCGGGTTGCAACGACATAAGGGTGGGTAAACAATGACAGATTTTTAATTTCTATGTGAATTATCCATTTAAGAGCCAGCTTTATTAACTGTGTGGGTAATAATCATGCTGCAAGCTCTGGTGATGAAAATATAAAATAAAAAGACCTCCAAACAGAAAACTGTTTAATTAGACTGAATAACTGGGATCAATTCATTCCACTATAAATGAAAACAAAGTCTTAGAGGCAAATGAAAACACTGCTATTAAACTCATGAACTCCCTCACTGACATTCTTCAATGTTTTAGTCAGAAAATAGCATCTTTCGTGTTACCCTAAAGTTCATTAGCATAGCAAGTTAGCATCTGGCAGTGAGGAGAAAAAGGTGTGTGGACAACATTAAAATGATCATTAAAGAATCATTGCAGGTTGAGAAGCTCTACCACATGCCCTACCTTCACCGCAGTCTTTCATTATCACAGCATTTATGCCACCCGCTAGCGCAAATGCTAATGCTTTTTAATTACGCCATTATCCATCAGGGAGACGGGCCATGCAGAACACAACTGAAGTCATTATCTGATCTGAACCTGGGAGCGAGACCAATGTCCATCCATCACCTACCAAATACACACATGGCAGTCTGAAAAGGGCATTCGTCTTAAAGATTAAACTGGTTAGAAATACCCAGCACACACATTTATACCGCTGTGTTAATGTATCTAAGAAACATTGTTAAATTGCAATCATTTCTTTCTCGAGCAGACAGAGATATTGATGAATGCTTTTATTACTAGACTGCTGTAATGTTGCATGAATGCCAGAAGGTAGACTAGGGAAGTTCACTTTATACTTTGTTTGTAGTCCCTTCAATGGCTTCCTAATCACTTCAGAATTTATTTGAAAAGTGGTGTTCAAACCCAGTGAGCTTGCAGATAAATACATATCTAATATGCCCCAAACTACAGGCTGCCTTATCCAAAGGTCAGAGGATTTATGGGTTACAGTCTTCATTGCCTTTAGTCTTCACCAGTGTAGGGCAGGTTATCACAGTCTGACAATTTCTGTTTAAAGAATTCAAATGGCTTACCTTTGTGTATTTTTCATTGTCATCTGATTTCCTTTTCAAATAATTTCTTATACTTTTATGCATTAAAAGAAGTTAGAAAAAGAGACATAAATGAAGATTCTATCTTTCGTATTATCATATGTAGAACACAAAAGGTGAGATTTTAAAGAATATCCTGGCCACTCTTTACAATATTATAAACGTGAATGAGAAAAGGGCTTTTAAGCTGCTCAAAAATGACAAAAAAAGCAGTACTAAAAAAGTTATTTGTGTACAATATTCCAAGTTTTCTGAGGCCATACAGAAAACTTTTACGGCATTTACGGCATTATTCACTGAAAATTATTGTTTTTAGTTGAGAAGTAGCCATGTCAGATTTAAGTTAAAATTTGAATTAAGAATTAAGTCAGTCAAAATTCAGAAATCAAAATTAAATCAAATAATTTCAAAAAATCTGTTGATCCAGTTTAGAAAATTGGTCCAAGTGATTTGTTTACAAATTGAACTGATACGGTTCTTGAGTTCAATTCAATGACTCATTGACTCAATTCACAGTTCACTTTATTAGAAGATTATCAGTGGATTTAAATTTTGGTCTGTTCTTCATTCACGTTCATATTCATTTTTAACTAAATGACTTTTGGAATATAATCATTCAATCATTCAATCTATACTGATCTAATTAATTTTTTAACAATTTATTTGTGAAAAATACTGTAATAAGATTGCAGAATTAATTAAGTTGCTATTTTACTTTTTTTCTAAAGTTTTTTTTTTCCATATTGATTCATTTAAATATGTTTGTTTTATGTCTACATTAGTAAATATGTAAAGTAAATCTAAATTTTATTACCACAATTGTTATGCACATTGGTTACCGTTTTAAATTAAATAGTGTGATATCATATAAATGATCACAGACTTTCCATTTTAGGCTAAACTAATCCTACAATATGTTCATGTCTGTGTTAATTAAATTACTAATCTTTTTATTAGGGCCCAAGCACTGATGGTGCAAGGACCCTCTTGGAATTTTATCAGTTTCTTCTTCTTCTTCTTCTTCTTCTTCTTCTTCCCCTTCTCCTAAATGAATCACATTTGTGATGGCCTTAACATGCTTGAAAACTCATGAAGCTGTGCACACTCGTCAGAAGTGGCGAAAATTTACATCTGATACAGGTTTCAGAATTCAGTGTGGCAAAATGGCTCAATAGCGCCACGTACAAAAGTTCAACGATGCGCCACTCACGCTCCATTTCACAAACGTGAATGCATTCGGTAGGCACATGTAACATCCCAGTACCTACAAAAAATGTCTCTTGAAACAAAACCCTAAACCTAACAGGAAGTCAGCCATTTTGAATTTTTTTAACAAATTTTGTGCAGTTTTTGCCATTTCCAGGCATCGTATTTTAACATACTCCACCTAAAGATTTAATCTGATCAACATCACATTTGGTCAGTCTAATCTAAAGGCCTTTGCGATGTTAAACTAGGAAGATCTTGAGTTTTTGTTGAAGGGCGTGTCCGAGATGGCCTGACAAAGTTTGATGTTTTGGCATTAAACAAGTTGTTGTAACTCAGGCATATAATGTCCGATCTACCCCAAACCTCACATTTGATAAGAGTCCTGGCTTGAACACATCTACATGCAAAATTCAGTTACAGGCATAGCACCACCTGCTGGCAACAGGAAGTGACATGTTCACACTGTAATGCACTCCCAGCAACATATTAAAATATTCCAGCAAATGTTCTAGCAGCGTGCTAGAAACATTCTAAACCATGCTAGTATAGTCATAGCGCCACCTGCTGGCAACAGGAACTGGCATATTTTACACTAACTCGAACATGCATTGTTCAATCTGCCCCAAACTTCAAATTTGATAATAGTCCTGGTCTGAACACACCTAAAGGCCAATATTCAGTTATAGTCATAGTGCCACCTGCTGTCAGCAGGAAGTACAACACATATAAGTGACTCTGACAGGTTCCTTCTATATTTACCCTCTTAAATGCATATTGTCCACCGTTCACTGTTTTCTTGGGTGCGAGGGCCCTTTCATCGCTGCTTGCAGCTATAATTTAATTTGTATCTTTTTGCTTATTTACTGTCCATGCTGTTGATCTTTCATTGTGTCACGCCGCACATATCAAGACCTTTGTAATGCTTTGTTTGCATTATGTTCCGTAACTAAACCTTGAACAAACCAAACTGAATAGCAGCATGACATCAGTGTCTTAATATTTTATTCCATTTCACAACATACTCATATTCACCATGACTTTCAGCAAACCGACTGGGCACAGTGAACCTTTGAAGTACCTCGCTACTCTTCAAAAGAGAATTTAAACTTCAGTAATTCTTCATTGGCTGACTCACTTCTTTACCTGAGAGACCCTGGGATTCAAAGCTATTACCTTTCAATTGGCAACTAGGTTATCTCCACCCCCATAGACGTCCTTAATGTACTCATTGATTGGACATAACAGCACAGATGCGATAGAAAGCAAGGGAACCTTAACCTCCTCGTCCTCTTCCTATATCTCACCTCGCTCTCTCCCTATAACCAACCATTCAGCCAAGGATAATCACTTTTGTACTCCAGACAGAAAATTATGTTCAATAGAGAGCAAAAGCCTGCAAGAGGAAGAGGAGAGAACACTGATATTAGGTTCCTGCAGAGCATAGCAGGACACTCATCTCCTCAAGTGGAAAAGATGCAGTGGGAGTCGAGGTGCGCTCTACCAGAAGAAAAATGGGGGATTTATTGACAGAGCTTTTAAGGACAAGTAGAAAACGGGCGACTAGGGCAGGTAGGAGGTCTGCAGAAATGAGAAGCAGAAGTTTTGCTGTCGAGTACTGAGCTTGTCCCTATGGTCACAGTGCTTGTGGCTTAGAACGCCATGGGGAGTCATGAGTCCAATGGGACTAGATTACCTGGGCCCTCTTATTATTATCTGACCATTCATCTCGCCTCACACACATAAAAACAGCTCGTGCCTGTGCCTGTCTATTTGAGAGTAACCCTCCGAAGCACCCCCTGCAGAGTACATAGCCTCTTTACAGTATCGTTAGATTCACAGGAAGACACACCTCGCATACTAGGGCCCATGTTCAGATTTGTTATGTGGACTCCAGAAGGGATTAAGAAAGATGCTGAATTGTGAACCGTTTTATTTTCTCAGGAAAGGTATTAGGAGAAGGACTTGACTGAACGATAAGTCCACCAGAGGCTTTTTCAAAAGGACAAGTGTAAGCGGGGCGGCTTTATCTAGAATGTGGCCTGCATAAACAACCAGAAACCCATACACATGAACTTGAACAACATCAAATTTTGTCCACAATTAAACAGACCAAGGTTCTGAAGCGCTCAAGACATTGCTCGCTATCTTTAAGTGCTTTGTTCTTTTGTAGTCTGAAATGTTTATGGCAGAATAATACACCTGTGATGATTTCTCTGGGCCTTGAAAATTAATAGTTATGTACTTTGGCAGTTTAGTTTGGCCAAAAAATATTTATGCAATGTGGGGTAGAAGGAGAGATAAGATAAGCCAAAAGCAACCCAGGCTCTTTAGAAAAAAACATGCCTGTGGTGAAATTTCTGTAAAATTATCAAATTTGCATGTTTCGCAACACTTTAAATGTGAAGTGTCCAATGAGTGGTGTTAAAACTGCTTACAATCGTGCTTGAAACAGTTAAATGTGAATCTAGCAATGTTTTATTACATTGGTTGTTGTACGTATTATGGCAGTTTGGAAATTAAATGTCCAGTGAATGGCGCTAAAGGGTTAATGCTCAAAAAAATAAGCCTTTGTTAATTGATAATCTGTCCTTGTAATCATAATTTGTGTGAAAAGGAATAAAAGTTGGTGTTCCCTTACCAAAAAGTAGTATACTTCAAGTTTATTTTAGTAAGTATATTTAAGTAAAGTTCAAGTATATTGTAAGTATACTTTATGTAGTAAGTATACACATATCAGTGTACTAGTAGTATACTTGTAAGTGTACTATTTCAATACTCCTTGGGACTAAATTGGCCCACTTTCTAGTATATAAAATTATACTTTTAAGTATACTTTAAGTATAACAGTAGTAAACTTTGAGTACACAACTAGTTTACATCAAAATGTTTAGTTTGTACTGCAACTATACTAAAAGTGAACTTAAAGTAAACTATCAGTATACCTAATTAGATACTTATAGCATTTTTAGTACACTTTGAAGTAAACTACTAGTTTAGTAGTTTTAAACTGCAAGTATACTCATAAGTTTTCTCTAAGTGAACTTTACATCATACTTTAAACATACTACTATGTCCCTATTTAGGTATTAATTTGTATATAGTTTGTCACATGAATATCTGAACATACAAAACATCAAAACAACAGGGTATCTGCTTGTAAACAAAAACTTTTGATTCTAGCTTCATGCATTCTTTTTTTAAACACTTGAATGTGGATAAGTTTCATAAATAAAAAATAAAGAAATAAACAACATTTTGAACAAAAAGCTGAAAAAAAAAGACTATGAATTGGATTCAGAAAGATAATCAAAACGTAGATAAAGTCGATCAACACCCCAAACCCCAAAGCTTGACCGTATATTTACCTCTTCATTGGTCGACATTTTATTCCATAATGTTACATAGTTTTGATACTGTTTTATGTCTGATGATCGTGTTAGAATACATGTGGAAGCATCTGTTGTTTCGGTTTCTTGCTCACTTGTGTTTTTTGGAAATGCTGTACAGAAGATGTGTACTACAGTATAACAATGAAAACACGGATTCTAGGAACACAAGTATAGCTCAAATATATTTAGACTTTTTCTAAGTATAAGTCGAGTATACTTAAATGTCATTTTAAGTATATTTCTGAAAAATATGTAAAGCCCATTTCTGAGACGTACATAAAAAGTAGACAAAGTATACTTTCCTATTTTTAGTTTAAAAGAAGTATACTAATAGCACACTTGAATAAACTTATTTTTCGTAAGGGTTTTTCTGCCACTAATGTCCATTTCAGCCGGAAACTGCAGTGAATTGTATGTATAAGTATGTTTTTGGAGTTTTGCAGAAATGTAGGTAGAGGCACGGTATTCCAATGAGCCTATGTTGGCCAAAAGAGTTTGAAGAAAGAGCACACGGATCGCCACAGTGAAAATAATGAGGGAAATACACATGTAATGATACAAACAGAATATAAATAACTCAAGAGCGTGAGGAGAAAAGAGTGTTTGCCAACAACTCATCAAAGCTTTGGAATGAAAGCTTCCATGTTCCATGGGTTCACTACTGGAAATGGTTTGATCACTTTCTGTCTTTTATTTATACATTTTTTTATTTTCACTTTTTAGGTGATGAAAGCAATCAGGATCCCCTGTGATCGTAACTTGGAGTTAAGCATGCAGGTTACCCGAATCATGAAAGGAGCCGTGCGATGGCAAATAATTAAACCATCCCTGCACTTCATAAAGGCCAAAGTAATGAGATGCAGGCTTCTTGAGCTGCTTAACCAGATTATTAAGCAGTGGTGTAGCAATAATAGAAACCAGACATCTACTCAGAGCTACTTTACATATTTGCAAAATTGCATTAGTCGACAGAATCATGCATGCCCTCCAATTAGCGGCAAAAGCACAAAGAAAGAATTCGTGTGAATGCTGTATATTTCAGCTGTGCGTGGGGTAAAATAACGCTCTATATTACTGGCTATAAAGGGTTACAAAGCATTAGAGCAGTGAACCCAATCCTGCTCAAAATGAACACTCGCAAACATGAGTAAAAAATTGGCTATGGTGGGTTAATAGGGTTCTTCACCAGTTGACTGGTAACTTTGTTAACTTTGTAACTGCAAAATAATAGACAAAAGTCGAACCGTAACCATGATAATCAGACCCTTGCTGATGGAAGTGAATTGAGTGATTCCAATCAAACTGTCTACTAAAGAAAACAACTGTCATGACACATCTTCTAACATTGACATTAATATAACACTTATCATCAAAAATTTATCTAGGATGACTAAACAAAAAAAAAAGTTACATCTTAAAAGATTCATTATATCATTCATTATTCACTATGAGTCATACAAGAGTCATAGCACTGGACCTTCATATATTTGTGAAATAGCATATTTACAATAATTGCACATATTATATATTATATATACACATATCAGTTAATTTATTAAAATAATTCCTTTCTTATATTAAGAAAAGAAATCTATTCAGAATTAAAATATTTTAATAATTTAAAATAGATCATAGGTATCATTTATTTTTATTATTTTTTTTTAATTTAGCTTGTTACATTATGGACCCTGGGCCACAAAAAATGAAATCATGTATCGGTCAATTTTTCTTTATGCCAAAAATCATTAGGATATTAAAGTAAAGATCATGTTCCATGAAGATGTTTTGTAAATTTCCTAACATAAATATATCAAAACATAATTTTTGATTATTAATATGCATTGCTAAGAACTTCATTTGGACAACTTTAAATGTGATTTTCTCAATTTTTTGATTTTTTTTGCACCCTCAGATTCCAGATTTTCAAATAGTTTTATCTCGGCCAAATATTGTCCTATCCTAACAAATCATACACCAATTCAAAGCCTTAAAGCTTATTTATTCAGCTTTCAGATGATGTATAAATCTCAATTTCGAAAAATTTACCCTTATGTGACTGGTTTTGTGGTCCAGGGTCAAAAATTGTGCATGTGCGCGGGTTGCGCGTGCGGCGTGCACATGCGCGTGGGCGTGTGTGTGTGTGTGTATATATGTATAATAGAATCCCAAATGCAGTTTCTTGGCTGTAAAGAAATATTCATGTCTGGTAAAAAATAAATTTAAAAAAATCTCAATTCACTCGCCATTAGCAGGTAAGGTCAAAAAGGTAATTCTGGCCCCTGATCCTGCTTGTCCCGAGAAGGGTTCTCAACCCTACACTCTATAATAAGACCTAGAAGTTGGACAGGGGAACAGAATGAAGAGATGAGGCGCAGGAGGGAGACAGAGAGAGAAAAGTGCAGAGGGTTGGGGGATGAGTGTAAGCTGGCAGCATTTGCAGCGCTCTGGCAAACAGGCTGAGCAGAATTCCATCAGAGTCAGGCCTGCCCAGAGACTCCACTTACTATAGAGAGCAGGGTGTGTTGTGTGTGTGGGTGTGTGTGTGTGTGTGTGTGTGTGTGTGTGTGTGTGTGTGTGTGGGGTGTGTGTGAAGCATGAGGTATGAGGTATGAGTCAACAGGGAGTGTGCTGTTCCCTTTGAGCCATAGCTTGGCGAGGAGAGCAGAGCAGAGCAGACAAAATGTTTTTTAATGCTTGGTAATCAGGCAGTCAGGTTTTCTCTCATAGCTTAGCAAAAGATTTCCATGTGAAATGAGCTGCAATCTTCATCTAGAGTGCATCTATCCTCAACCACATCCGCTCTCCCTAACCTAACGCACAGATTTTCTCTCTTATATGCACAACTAAAGCACATTGTCTTTTCTTTGATGTTCACTGCATTTAGAACGGCCGATCGTAAGGATAAGATGCAGAACGGCACTGCAGCTTAATCTTCAGATTGATAACTGAAATACAATTGAATTCATTATATATTTTAATTAGATTGTACATCTCAATTTTTTGAAAATTAAATGAAAAGGAAATATTGAAATGACTGTCAACAATGCAAAACTGGCTAATCTAAGAGTCTATATATATATATAAAAAGAACTAATTAACCCTCTTGATCTTCTGATTTACTTTCTTTGGTTATGTTGTTTGCTTAAAAATAGCATTTTACAATGTTATTTTCCCTTTCAATTATTCTACTATGTTTCTTTGATGTATTCAAAGCAGATTTATTCCAGTAGGTGGATATTATTGAAACTTTAACACATCAGATGTACCACAAAGTAGACATGCTGTATTCAGAAATGTGACCATTATCAAATATAGTCAGTTTTGACTCAGTTTGACCTTAGGAAAATATAACAATAAAACAAATCAAAATCCCTAGCATGTGAAAACATATTTAGTATTGCATTTAGTCAAGCTTTACATATGGGGACCCCAAGCATACATTACTATTCAAAAGTTACTATTGGGATTTGAAAAATGTATTCTAATGTATTTGAAAGTCTCTTATGCTCACCTAAGCTGCATTTATTTGATAGAAAATACAATAAAAACAGTAAATATTGTGAAATATTATTACAATTTTAAATAACTGGTTTTTATTTGCATATATTTTAAAATGCAATTTATTCCTGTGCTGGCAAAACTGAATTGTGCATCTCAAGAAACATTATTATCGATGTTCAAAAAAGTTGAATTGCTTAATATTTTAGTAGAAACCATGACACATTTTTTTTCAGGATTCTTTTATGGTTCAAAAGAACTGTTTTTTGTATCAATGTAAAAGTCTTTACTGTCACTTTTGATCAATTCAGTGCGTCATTGCTGACACTGTGTAATGCGTCCTTGCCCTAAACTTTGAAATGCATTATAAATAATGTAATTTTTCAGTAGAAAGTTTTGTTTTAATTCTCATAAGGTTAAGAGAAGTCATAAATATTGTGGGGTTTTTTTTAGCTGTTGGAGCATGTGGGTTAATCAAAAGTAACTTATACAGCACTTAACAGAACAGAATGTATAGTAAGAGCTGAAGGCCACAGGTGCTGCTGCAGTCTGATGGGAAGACCAACAGCAGCGACTCATCTGCATAGAGCAGAAATGTGCTTTCTTTGTCTTGTAGAGTGAGGCCAGGGGCTGTAGACACTTCTGCAATGCTAATGTATACGTAATGTAAATGTTGAACAATGTTGGACTCACTTCTGAGTTGAACTTTTTTCTGAGAAAAGAATTCTGTACATTCTGCTGGCAGTTTTTATTGTATTGTCAGAATGCATTGATTTGATTGCCATCTTTACCCCTACGCCCACTTCTTGGCAGAAGTTGTAATATAATCCATCATGCCAAATCGAATCAATAAGGCATGAAAATATTTCTTCATTTTTTGTGTGGTTTAGTTTTCCTGACAGTAAAACAGTCTGAACTAAGTCCAAGGTTGAATCATTTGAGCTCAGCCCTCTGCTGCTCAGGTGTCTGTGTTAGAGCATTTCACCCATCATGCTGTCAGACCAAGACGTTTTTTTTAACATTCCTCAGTTTTCATGCCAGGTTTTCTTATATAATCGGCAAAGCAAGTCATTTTGTGTATTCACCAATCAAATATTTTTAAATTTTGTCTGACTTATTTCTTTAAGTTAACCCCATCCCATACTGCAACCGTAACTACTTCATCAACTGTGTGAATCTGTACAATTGAATTAAAAAAATTAAAAACAAGCAGGAAGGTCCACCCCTACACTAAACCCTCAGTGGGGTAAGAGCAGATTTTACAAAAATGTAAGAACTTAAAATGCGAAATAGTTACAAATTGTGTTCTCCATGTGATTTGGGAGAACTTAATGCATTTTCCCTGTCTTCGTTTTGGGAGATTATGCAGTTTGGTTACATTTGGATAGTGAATGCACTGAAGGACAAAGTATTGAAATTGGTAATTGCGGATTTGAGTACAGTAGCTCCAAGACCTGAAGAACATGTGAACCTCCCTGAAGAGTCCCCTGTGATCCTACCATTACAGGCCTCAGGCTCGGCAGAAGTGCTCTAACTTATTTACAGTGCACTACAGATTGTTTTTTTTTGGGAGAGTTTGAGTGAGACTCGAGGGTTTTGACCAAATACTGTATATGTTTGTTGCCCTTTGGGTCTTTATTATCAGGTTGAGTTCTGGTTCTTATAGTCTCCACACAGCAGCATGTTTCCCAGAGCCTCTAAATGGCTGATCAAAAAACAAGACTCCACACTGCTCGCATACTCCGATCTGGAACGTCCACTGCTGTTCGACTGCAGTCTTGAAATGCCAGTTGGCTAATCAAATTAGAGGACCAGAACTGAATGTTATACAAAACTATGAAGGCACTGCATTACACCACCCTGCACCATATTTGCTGAATGAAATCCAATATTAAATGCAATCCAATACTTCTTTCTTATTACTTTTTTGGCCGCTCATTCCAAAAATAGTGCCACACCACACTTACTCACAAAATATGATGTGGATTTTTGCTTTTTTCTTCAACCATTTGTATGTAAGTCTTGTATTATCCTTTAATCAGGAGAAAAACTTATACAAAGACATGACTTATATATTCCTCTGTGTCAGATTACAACTATTTGTTCTGTTCTCAGCCGATTGTCACATGTATGAATGATTCTGACAATTATTTTATGCCTATTTCAAGATAATTAATTATGGCTGATTGGTCTCGCGAGAACGTGACGATATCCTCATTCAGACCTTTCAGATATATTTGCATTACACTGGCTCGTTCACAAGTGGTGGTATGTAAGATATTTTATGTTACATCAGGCAAGTGGCCTCATGATAAGCGGGAAAATTATGCAGTGTAGTCACTGATCCAGCTCATAAAAACAGAATCACCAGTTATCGCTGAATGTCTCGGAAATTGTCAACATTTTAAATGAATTAATCAAACGTAGGTTCATTACACTTAAAGCAAATCACGATATGCATAGTATCGTACTATTAAGCTGCAAAAGTCGATTTAAATATGAATCCTGCATGTTCTGCCTGTCTCTGTTAATGAATCGCGCTGAAAGAGACGGTTTCATTTACTACCACACCAAACACACACAAACTGAACGACGCTCGCGGCACTCGTTGTGATTTCAAACATGCCCGGTCCACTAACTGAGGACATACACCCCTGCCCCACCTCTCAGACTGCTTCGCGAGCACTTCCTTAGCCTTTTAGCACTTTGCTTTCGTCAAAACTCGTGTCATATCACATCTGCCAGACCTTCCCAGTACTCTGGCATCCCGTCACCCCGCCAAGTCGGTTTGCTTTGCGCCATTGTGCCTTCCCCTCTTTTCAGTAGCCTGTACCTAGCCTCCTACTATTAGCTCACACCCTGCACCACCAAACCTTATTTTTTTCAGACTCCTCACCCCCAACCCTTCTTCCATGTTTCTTCATTTTCCTAGTCAACTCCCCTTTGTTTCGCCAAACCACCCTCCTGGTTTTCCTCACTTTTCCCTCCTTCCCCGATCCATCGATCAATTCCTTCTTCCTTTTGCCTTAGTTGCGACCCATAAAACTGTCAAGCCCCGCCCCGCCTTTGAGGCCCCCCAATTCAATGCTCCTTTACAGAACCACAGGCATACATTCAGGTTATGACTCAACTAATAAACACTCTGCTTACACCAACACATTGGTAACCATAATAATCTGTGAGAAAACCTAACAACATTTCCACCGGGCCTAAACATGCATTTTGTTAAAACTTTCATAAATTGATGTGCACTGTATCTTCGTTTAATGATTTGCATCATTGACATGCCTTGTCATTTACCACACGCTTTTCTTTACTATTCAAACAGGAAGTCCCGATGAAAAATCTAAACGGCGAAAAACAACAACCAGAATGTGGAACCACATACACCAGAACTAGGCCACCCACCATCAATGAATTTATCGGGTTCGAAATGATCTCAAGCCGTGCCAACACACAGTTTGACCGGACAACCACTTCTCTTTAAAATTGATACATTAATCGTTGTTATTATTCTTTTTTTTCCAGTAACGCTGGAAATCAGTTACTACCCATGGTACACGGATGACTGCTTCCTTTTCCCACCCCCTTTAACGGACGATTTAGTGCTTGTTTTATTTAATTTTTATTAGCTATTTACATGTTTGAGCAATAGTGAGGCAGTTGAGTTTGTGCCAAACAATTTGCGTGTTTACATGTGTTTTACTGCAGACATTTAATAAATGGATGTTTATTTCATAAAGTACAAGTGATTTTGTAAATGCACCTCCTTTTTGCAGTTTGTGTTTCAGTTGAATACAAGCCATTTTTCTTATATATTTCATCATTGAGGATTTCTTTAAAGTCTAAAAATCTCGTCTCGTCTCGTGATGAACCAGTTCCTGTTATCTCGTCGGTGGATAAGGTCTAGTTACACCTAATGGCCAGTGATGGTAAGAACATCAAAGGTACCAGTGTTTGCTGCGAGCTCTGGGGGTGTTTACTCATCTCCACAATGACAGACAAAAATTAGTTTTGACCACAAAAAAAATGTAGTTTTGAACAGATTTCCCACTTTTTGCCACATTGTAAGTTACTGATCATTCCCCGCTATTATTTGTCATAACCTAACCAGCTTTTGCCATTTTCCTGCTAGATGTGCTGGAATTGCAACCCCGCAATCCCCAAATCGGTAATACTAGGCTTCTTGTGTTGTTGGCTATCATAAGAGAGTTTTTCTTGTAATATGTAATTTGGAGCTTTGTGGATCTTTCCAACTTAAATAAACAACCCTGTTTTTTCTGACAGTTTCACGGTCAGTTTTGCGTTGCTCTGGGACTTTTGCGGTGGCACGAATAGCTTCGGTTTTTCCGCATGACATCTGATAAACGACACTAGTAATCATTCGATGCAATCTTCATTGAATAACTATAGTGTCAGCTCCACGGATAAAAAGTTCCAGAACAACTATACTTTTAAATGAGAAGGCGGCTGCAGTGAGCCCCCCAGAGGCCTTACAGTGCAGTACCCCCACTCCCCCGTCCAGCGTATTCGAACCTCACAGCAGATCTTCGAGTCGTGCCATAATGTTCGTGGAGCGGCGCTCTGTCAACATCATGCCTCTATGAAACGGCACAGTGTCGTACAGCCAAGGCTTCCCGGTAACGGGGTCATGCTCTGAAAATGGGCATCGATTGGATGAGCTCTGTGGTCACGCTACACAGAGTGTCAAACACACATTCACACATACACAAAACACACACCAGTGCACACACAACAAACATAAACTCAACCAATACAGGAAAAAACTGATATTTGCCAGTTTTGGACTTTTGCGCTAACGAACATCACAGTGTGTGTGTATCAGTGTGGCTCCCTGGTACCTTGTAAACAAGACTCTGTGCCCTGGTGGAGTGATAACGGCTTATGCACCCCAGCGTTGGGGAAGCAATTTTAAAACTGTAGCTTGTAGAGGTACAAGCTACTAATAATTTAGCTAGTGTCAAGCAACTACAAATACGGAAGAACATTTTAACAACCTGAAGAACCTTTTTTTGATATTTTTTTCCAAAACATTTTGTAAAATAGAAATGTTCCATGGATGTTAAAAGTTCATGTTAAAGGTATGCAAATGTAGGGTGAACACATTTACAAATAGGCAATGCTTTATATTTATTTACTTCTAAAAGGGACATACAATTAATTTTTCTCATTTGAAACATTGCAAGAATGTTTTCACTGATTTTTTTAAAGGTCAGAGTAACCAACCTTTATAAATGCAAAATAATTTACACTATAGAAATTATAACCAATATTTAGAGTAATTGAAAACA
Source organism: Sinocyclocheilus anophthalmus (assembly GCA_018155175.1). Classification (NCBI taxonomy): domain Eukaryota; kingdom Metazoa; phylum Chordata; class Actinopteri; order Cypriniformes; family Cyprinidae; genus Sinocyclocheilus; species Sinocyclocheilus anophthalmus. Next base: position 314,390 of record JADLZN010006731.1, on the reverse strand, counting down.
GTGATGAACAGCTGTATTTAATAAATATTAGTCTAATACTAATAATATTATATATGTTGTTTCAAACATAATAAAATATATATGAATATGTAATATATATATATATAATATATAGATATTATATTAAAATCATATAAATTCATAGAAAAAAAATGGTTACACTTTATTTAAGGTGTCCTTGTCACAGTGTAATTATACATTTAAGTACTAATAGGATTGGGACTAATATTTGCGATAAACCCAACGTTACTTTAAATGCTAATAATGGATGTGTGGCTTACAAACACAGTTTTTCACTTCATAAGACATTAACTGATGGACTGGAGTTGTGCTGATTACTTGTGGATTATTGATGTTTTATCAGCTGTTTGAACTCTCATTCTGACGGAACCCATTCACTGCAAAGGATCCACTGAAGTGATGTAATGCTACATTTCTCCAAAACTGTTCCAATGAAGAAACAAACTCATCTACATCTTGGATGGCATGAGGGTGAGTACATTTTCAACAAATGTTAATTTTTGGGTTTAACTATTCCTAAGCAATATTAATTAACAACATGTACTTACATAGGGTTAGGTTTGGGGTTATTGCATGTAATTATGCATAATTTACCTTTTTTCATAATTTATTGCATATAGTCAAGTAAAATAATATTAAATAATAAACATTGTTATTTTGTTATTGCAACAAAAAAAGAAGGCCAACTGGGCATCTACACAGTCAAACCAATTGCTTTCTCACTTAACAGCTGTGTCTGAAATAACTATGTTACAAAAATACCTGTAGAAAAAGTTTGAGAAAAGCTACTCTGTTTTGAAAACAGCAGAGCTACTGTCACAATTCTGAAAAATGTAGTTAAGTTAGGAAGCATTGCTACTTTTAGCTGTTCTCGCCAACACTGTTATGCACAAGCAGGCTGCAGTAAGGGAAATCAGGGCTTAGAGTGACTTCAAATGACCTGATACACTGAACACAGACTGTTTAAGGACATGTCAGTGTCCATCACTCACATACACTAGCCAGAAGCCATATAACAGCAGCTGAGGCACATACATACAGAGACAGAACAAGACAGACAGGCAGACACAGACCAAAACTGGGGGGGGTGAAGAAACTAGTTACTAAGATAAGTTGCCTTACTACAGTGACAGGTTACATTTTTGTCCAATGAAATCCAAAGGTGGGGTTACAAGGTCGCTGTAGGCAATGCATGGCTCCTTAATTAAAAGTTGCCACTGTGTGTGTTCAGCGAGTGTGTGTGTGTGTGTAGTTTGAAAGGGCTTGCAAGGCTTTCTAATTAGCCTAGGCCAGATAAAAGCCAAAATACCTGCTCCCAGTGACATTCACTCTCTCTCGCTCTCTCTCTCTATTCCTCTTTGAATGTGTCAGTGTAATTACGGTTCCTGTGATCTGTCTGACAGCTGTTTAATGTCAGGGAATCAAGAGGGAAAAGGTCATCCACTTGTAAGTGTGTGTGTGTGGGTGTGTGTGTGTGTGTGTGTGTGCTGTGTGTGGGTTGTTTGTGTCTATGTTTGTGTTGCAAATGTAAGTGTGTTTCTCTCTCATTAGCACTGAAATCTCTTCTATTGCCTGATACCTTTTGCACTTGTCATTGTACATAAATTTAGATCACATTTGAGGACGGTGTTGTCTAGGAAACAAGATAACAAAGAAATATTGATTCTTCTGCCCCCTAATTATTAGACACTTGACACAGAGACATGAAGATGGTCACTTACCAACTGATCCCCATCATGTTTCCAACCCCAGTTACAGGTATTGCACTATTAAGTCAAGGTTTCTCTAACTTTGTTGAAACGTTATTGTTTCAACCCAACTTTGGGTCAAAAATTGACTAACCCAGCTGTTGGGTTAAATATTTAAATAACATTTTTAACATTAAATTTTTAACCAAAGTTGGGTGAGTCTAAATTTGACCCAAAGTGGGTTGCAATAAACCCCGCATTTTTAGTGTGTATCATTGCAATCCTGATATCTTAAATATACCCCCCCCCCCCCCCCCCCCCCCCCCCCCCCCCCCCCCCCCCCCCCCCCCCCCCCCCCCCCCCCCCCCCCCCCCCCCCCCCCCCCCCCCCCTCCCCCATACTTTATTTTTTATAGAATGATTGTTTAGATATTAATTTTCACAGCATATATATATATATTAATATATATCACCACTGGGAAGATAAAGTATATTCCACATTTTTCTTTGTATCCTGTATGCTCAACTGGGTTATGAAAATAAATGCAAACAATATCTGTTATATGTCCTATAATGAGATCTTTATATATTTGCAACAATGGTAAATACGGTAAATAAATAAATAGAATCAACAATTAGGCCCGTATACAGAATGAGAGTGTGTGTGTGTGTGTTATGTATTAATGCTGTCACATGATTAACTGCATTCAAAATAAAAGTTTGTGTTTACATAATATAATGTGTTTGTGTACTGTGTATATTTATGTGTATATAAACACACACACAGTATATATTTTGAAAATATATACATTTATATATTAAAAATATTTATATTAGATATTAATTTATATGAATATACAAGAACATTACACAGTATACATGTAATATTATTAGTAAATTCTACTATGCTTGTAGGTTGCTGTTACTTTTCTTCTACATACAAAATACACACCGTGTTCCACACCACAAATATTATGTAAACAAAATCTTTTAGTTCTTTTATGTATCGCTATAATCCCATTTTATACATTAAGTGTTCTAAATTATATTCTTGTACTATTGTTTGAGGATAGTCACATTAAATCTTCAAATGAGTACAAACAACATATATACAGACAGTATTTATTCCCGCTGCATCTTTTTGGCTAGACTGAATGGCCCGTATCACGGATACCACTTTAATACTGTATTGTTCACCTATAAACCAACAAAATACTAGTGCATAAACCCTATAATAAATGTCATTATTGTACCGGTGCACCTCAGCAGAAATACAGAACTTTGAATAACAGTTATCAAAAACACTAAATCTTTTTTAAACTCAATGAATCTTAAAGTATATGCTTTATAAACGCATGCCCCCTGCTCTGGCGCCCCCCCCCCCTGAACATGAGCGGATCCTGACACTATTGTATTTTCTTCAACTCTCTTCACCTTTTCTGACCCATTTCAAGTCTGACCCATTTGTGTCTACTAATGAGCTGACTAGTTGAATCGGGTGTGTTAGATGAGGGAGACAGTGCTAGGATGCTTCAGGACAGTTTTGAAAACCATTTCCGAGACATGTTCTTAATGTAACTCATAACATATTATATGCAACATATTATAGGCGCGGGAAGTGCGGGTGCTGCAGCACCCCCTGTTTGTTTCTGTGGGCAACTGTGTTTCTTTCTGTGGCAAAAAACCGAGTGTCTATTTACAAGTGCAAATAGCCCGCCTGTTGGCAGAGGCTATTTACACTAAGGCACCCATTATTGAAATAAGTTTTGTGATGAGATGTCAAACCTCCATGACAAAATAAAAAACGGGTCAAGTAATCTCCAGCCGTTCAGTGCGTTAAGAATGTACTCGTGAGTCATACTCGGTTCGAATCTGCCTTTTGGCTAACTTTTTTTTCTCCCTTTTCAAATTTCAAATCACATCAGAAAAGCATTTATTTTTAATAAAAATTAAGGAAACAATCAAAAAGTTGATCGGGTAGGGTTAGGTGTAGGGAGGGCTTTTGTCCAAATAGTGGCATCCATTTAATAATTTGAATAAAAATTATAATTATTACGTTATTATCGCATACTGTTTTATAATGTACTACAAAACTGAAGTGCAGATAATTGCCACTATATGCAATAAGTAATTAGCAGAATATCCTGCTATTTTAACTATCTATAGCTAATTTCACTTAGTGTAAATAGCATATCACAAAAAAAAACTGCTATTTTCACTTAGTGTAAATAACCTCTATCACCCACCCTATACTATACAGTATATATATATATACTATTGTATTGTATTGTTTTATATTTGTAATCAGTATTTTTGTATAGTTACTGTTCTGTTAAATTTTTTACCCATATATTGTAATGTTCATGAGGACTGAGACGATGATTTTAGGAATGAGCCCTTCTTCGGGTCTGATGAGAATGTTGTACCATAAAGAACCTTAATACGGCCCCTTCAACCAGGGCCGTTTCTAGGCATAGGCGATCTAGGCGGTCGCCTAGGTCGCCACCAGCTGAAGGGGCGCCAATGAACGCACGTACTGGCACTTTTAACCAGGTTGTGATAAAGAGTGGCACGGTCACCCTGAAATATGACTGCCGCCCCCACTGGATCCCCCAACATTATTGGGCTAGAGTACTGTCAATCTGACGATGCCTGTATGCCACTAGATCAGAGTGCTGTCAATTGCGGCCTGATTGTTGCATGCAAAGTTTGCATTTGGAGCACTCAACAATGCTATTAGATCAGTGGGCTCTGTCAGTGCTTTGGCAAGGTAACACTTTTTTTTGCCATGCAATAAAGCTAAGTTCAAAGGCCAATTTAAAATATTGGTACAGTAAATAAAGTGCACAAAGTCAGTATTTTGTTTAGGCAGTATTTGTGGCACTTTTTTAATAGATTTTTTATATTTGTCCAAATATTTGTGGCAGATTTGTCCAAAAGGTGTGCGTTTCTTGCGCCAATGCATTGTTAAAGGATCAGCGTGTCATGTAATATTCCCATATAAACTTTAACATCCAATTAAAAAATATTTGTATAGTAAAATTCGCTAATTCACGAGATCAATACATCCTTTAGACCGCTTTGTCGAGTTAAATGCATCCTTAAGGAGGTGTCGAAATGCTGATTCAATTCATTCACTTTCAACAGCGCTTAATGGGAGCAGCGTCATAGAGGGCAGAGCGTCACGTTATTTAAAGGGGACGTTAACGCGTTAACGAGTAGCAAATGATTAAGTAGCTGCATTGGTTACTTTTATGCCACTGATAAAGCTTTTATATGTAGTTTGGGGTAACAAAGGGTTTTTATAGGTTTGACTGAAATAATAATGCAATAACTGACACTTTAAATCAATGTTTCAAGAAACAACAACAAAAAAATTGAACAAAAAACAGATAAAGACAAAAAAGTAGTATATATATAATTTTGGGGGGGGAGTTGGCATAGGGATTTCGCCTAGGGCATCAAATTGGCCAGAAACGGCCCTGCCTTCAACACATGGCTCCAGACAACATTCCCAATTGTTCCATAGAGATACAATTTGTTAGATTCATTACAACCACCAGCTTTTATTGATACCCAAATGGCGCTTCACTGACATTTTGGTCATGTTTTGGCCCAATTAGTTTCCATTGGCAGCTTTTTGAAACCTCACCACATAAATCTGTCTCTTCAGCTATGTATTGTTGGCTTTTGTTCCTTACCCCCAAAAAATATTTGGCACTATTTTAAGAAATTGACTTCCTTTTTAGGATTGTTTTTAATTAACCGACTATTTTCTAAACCACCTCCTTGGCACAGGGACTCAAAAACCAAAATCAGTGTCATCCTGAAGATATTGCTCAAAAATAACGTTAAAATCATAGCTGTATGATAAAAACTGTCTATATTTTTGCCTAAATGTATTGATGTTATCTTTTTAGTTTTTATCCTTTTATGTCAGTGTGTGTTTTTTGTTTGTTTGTTTGTTTGTTTGTATGAATGTCTGTTGGATGCAGTGCATGCATTTCCTCTTTCATTCCCCAGAGGGCGGTGTGACACCTGTGAGGACTGGAGATTTTTCTAGGCACCGTGTCAGTGTGTTTGTGAGTGTGTTTCAGAGAGAGAGATAAAGAAAGAGGCTTTTTCACTGCCTCATTTCACCATCTGTCTAATTAAATGACTGATTTCTCTGGAGTATAGTTTACACTGTGAAACTATCATACACCCATAACACTGAGTTACACCCTTTTCATATTTATGACCCTGTTTATGCTATTTACAGGCTCTAACCGATGTATGCATACATACATATGTATGTGTGTGTGTGTGTGTGTGTGGCAGACAGATCCTGCTGTATCAGGAGGCTAATTAAAGCTGTTGTCCTGCCCTGCTCAAGAAAGAAGAAGGTGAAGGAAAGGTTCTTCACAGCGGTTAATTTTTACTGAATCGATACAAAGACCTTTGAGCACCGGGACCATCAAACTGGAGTCAAGCTCATCTACAGCCTAATATAATACAGGACAGCTGTGGTCCCATAAAATCTAGTTAAAGGGTTAGATCACCCCCAAATTTTCCTTTTGACATCATTTACTCACTTGTATGATTTTGTTGTTTTTTCCATGAACCACAAAAGGAGATTTTTTGAGCAATGAAGAAGGCTTAACATGAACCCTGTCAGTTTCAAAGGACAGGTCCATCCTTTTGAATGAGGTAGCAGAGCCAATCATTAATATTTCAGTTTTGTTATTATTTAGTTTCAGGAAATTCAAGGACATCCAATGCTTGATATCCCTGATACATGCAGTAAGTGAGTCAGGCAGTGATGACCTATCAGAGCTGGTGGTTAGGTCAATTTGAATGTCATCAGCATAGCAATGAAATTGAAGTCCATGCATGCGTATGATGTCACCAAGTGGATATATATAAATGATAAACAGAAGTGGACCAAGAACTGAACCTTGAGGAACACCATGTGAAACTGGAGCAGTGGGAGATTTATACCCTTGTTTAGTGATATAATATTTTCTATCGCTGATGTAGGAAATGAGCCAGGAAAAAGCTGAACCAGTGATACCGATATCAGAAAGGTGAGAGGTTAGTATTTCATGGCAGACTGTGTCAAATGCAGAGCTTAGATAGAGAAGAATCAAGATGTTTATCTACCCAGAATCCATGGACAGAAGAATGTCATTAACCACATGAAGAAGAACAGTTTCAGTGCTATGTGATGAATGAAATCCTGACTGAAAAGGTTCAAAAAGAACCTTTTGAAAAAAGAACTTGTAGTGTACTTCAAATCTTAAAAGAGTATTTTTAAAAATGAACTAACTACAAATAATATAATATTAATGAAATAAAAGGTCCTCTTTCATAACCGTTTCTTAAAACACATAAGTGTGTTGTAATAATTTAAAATGAAATGTTTTACTTTAAAGTACATTTTAAAGCATGTTTTATTAAACTTTTGTGCTTTAAATATGATGATGTGTTAACAAAATAAAGCACATGTAAAATGTATTATAATTTTAACTTTATTGTGTTATTTGATATTACATTTAAAGTAAAAAAATTTTTCAATGTACTAAAATGACAATTGATTTACATATGTGTAATTACAAAAATAAGACATAAAAGTAGTTCCTCATATGAGTGACATTTAAAGTAGTCTTTAAATAAATGCTTGTCAGTTCATTTGACAGTACACTTTAAACACAATAGAATTATGACATTACACATAAAGATTTCTTTAAATCTTAAGTGTCAAAAATGCACTCTATAGTTCAGCTAATTGCACTTGAGTATATTATTTATAAAGTACATAAATAAAGATATATATATTAATATATAATATATATATAGATATATCTATATATATATCTAATATAGATATCTATATATATATATATGCTTAAATGTACTTATTTTCACCAAGGGCAATTGCCAGTTGTTAGTGTATCTAGGATTGCTATGAAATGAATACACTCCGTAAACATTACTAACTACTAGTGTTGATGTAGCATTAACAGTCTACATAACCAACCTGATATCTGATAAATGTATGTATTTAGTTTAAAATGTGGTTCTATAAAACGTTTGATTTACATTACTACGTTTTAAAGGGACTAAACGTACAAATACTTGTGTATTTTCAGCATTTAAACGTACAATAAATTGACGTATTGACGACACCTAAAAATTTATCCTTATGAATATTGAAATCGCGGCATAATTTTATTAGTTTTTAGTTGTCATATGAATTACCTTGTTTTCAATTGCATTATTAAAGTGTTTACTTATGAAATGATAAACATTTCGTTTTGTGTGTGATTTCTGCTACCAGCTCTTTCCAAAATATGCCTAATGTTAACAGACTCATTAAACTAAATAAATAACATTTCTGCAAGCGTTCAACCTACTTGTCATGTAATGTTTACTTTGTATATGCCATGGGCCAAAAAACGGCGTTTTTTTCCCAAAACATGCTGTGACTAACAATAGAACTATAAAATACACCAAAAACGCATACATAATTACGAAATGAAACAATTTTTTTTGTGCGCTGTAATCCAAATCTTCCATAAAACTTCGAGGAACAGACCCAAATCCAAGCCTCCATCTCTATCAAACATCTTCATCCTGAGCAGCGAGTCCAGTGACCATGAGCAGCAAAGCCCGCACTGCCGCTGACTGATGCACTCTTTACAAATTCAAAAGTTGCCGCTTCAAACGACAGGTTTTAAGGCAGGATAATCGAACGCTCATTGGCTCTCGACTGCATTCGTCACAGATTGCGACATGCCATGTTTCTGGTGAGGTGTGTTTGAATGATGCGCCGCGCGTTTCTTCACGAGTTCACGGAGTGCATCGGAGAAATTATCTGGATAATATTTTCTGCGATTAAAAACATAAATTCTGCTCTGGATCACACAAACCTAATGTATTCCGCCAGAGAGGACTGCGGGTGCAACGCATCATTTGGATTACATTTGGTGCTGCTTTTGACATTTTTGCAATAAATAAATGATTTGTTTAGGTTTATAAGTAGGAGTGGGATTAGACACTATAAAACTATTTTAATGCTATGTTACTAAAATGGTTAATTTCCTGCATATGTCGGTCATTTGCGTTTTATATCCTTTACATATCGCTATAAAATGGGTAGTTTAGAACGCAATGCCTGACAAGCAAGTTAGATGACTAGCCAGTTTTCATTGTGGTCTATGAAGCAGCTAATCAGAAAGAGATAACTACTGAAGCAACTCAACGGAGCGATGCTTCTTATGCATGTTATGGTTAGATTGAGATTCCCAGAGCTACTTGAGAGCAGGGATATTCTCGGAGAGTGCTCTTGATACACTTGTTCAGCTGTGCCTCTGCTCGCTCCATGTACTTTGTGCACTCACTCGGTTGCTGGCTGCGCACTCAACAGCACCTATCCACACTGAAGGACGCCATATGTAGCTGTGCATAGCCTAAAAAAAAAAAAAGAGCTGTAGGCTTTTTCATGTGATGCAACGCACTTCTGTTTGGAAAAAGGACGCTACCTCTTGTACTGTATAATAATACACCCAACTGTTACATTGTGAATTGGCTAAACCTTTTTGTTACAATTTTACAAAACAAAATCAAACTTGACTTAGGGCTGTGGGCCACATGTAAATTATGCTTTATATCAACAAAGATTTATAAGAATTAAATTAATCATACATTCGTTTATATTATACCACAAGATTTGGAATAATAAGAGTGTTTCTTTCTTCTTTTTTAAGTAGTTCTATGCTAAGCCAAAGGGGGCGATATGTGTTGTGGGTCAAAATACAGTAAAAAACAGAATATTATTATACAGTAATCATTTTCTATTTGAATGTATTTTAAAATGTAATTTATTCCTGTGATAAAGCAGATGTAATTCCTGTGACTTCAAAATATGTCTATGCAGAAACAGACTTAAACCTACTTTGAAAAATAGCTACTAAAATATTCACTAATATAAAAAATGAGTGACAACTAGTTCTCCGTCACACACCCAAATGCACCTAACACCTACAAACTGCAAATGTCCCTATTTATTTTGTGCCTGCTTATCTAAACGAAGAACATGTAATGTAAGATTAACTTTACTGGGTGCCAGACTTTATACGTTTTTCATTGTATTGATTGTTAAATATGCATAAATCAGAAAGACGTCTATACTTGTGCTCTTTTACACGTCAATCTGGTAGCTCAATGGCGGAAATCGCAGCGAGTTTGTGCCTATCCCAAGGGCTTATCGATAAACCTGCATGCTCTTTAAATCGGGAGTGAGAGTCGTCTTCACCAGCAGTGCTGCACAAGCCGCTGTCTCCTAGCAAGTGGGGCCACAGAGGGAATTCGGTTGCTAAATTAAAGAAGAGCACGTCTGCGACTGCCATCTTCCCAGTCCCTTTGATAGTAGGCTGATAACTTCATATCTCAAAGGATACTACACCAACAGAATGGAAACTTTAAACCCCATCAGACAGCAAACTCAGATGTGAATGTATATATACTGTACTTTGGTTAACATCCACGCATGATGTTTAATCTGGAGTAGTTACATGCAATATAAAAGAAGACTTTTTCATCTGTAGTATATAGTGTATCTATTTCAGAATCTCTATCCACATAACATTCATGTAAAATTCAGAGAACAGAGAACCAAAAATGTGCATTCTTTTAATAAAACTTCTCCATTCTCTATCATTTGCTCTACGTCGTTCCAGAGCAACATGTGCAAGAAGCAGCAAGGAATGCTAAATTTGAAATGGCATACTAGTCTCACTATTTCTACCATGTAATAAATGATAAGCACATTGGTTTAAAAACCTCAGGAAGTAGATTATGGGGTGCAGTGTTGATGTACAGTATTTCTTAATGAAATAGGAAGTTTGGGCAAAGCATATCAAACTTGTTCCTTTTAAACAGAAAGTAATCTTTAGTTTTATCACAACTGCAAATCATAACTTGTTAGTTAAAAAACAACTTGCTTGTTAGTTGCAGATAATGGGGACGGGACATTCTTATTCTACAGAATACTTGATTGGACAAAAATCTGAATATTGCAGAATGAGTCATCAATATTTTTGCTCTGTTTTCCAGAAATTAAAGTTTGTAAGTCTGTATGTATATCTGCTTAAAGTGAATTTAGTCAACATACTAATTTAAACATTTTAGTAGTAGAGACTTTTTATATTCTTGTACAGTCGTTCCACTGTCACACCTTCTATTTCTGTTCTTTGAACTTTGAAGTATTCCTCACATTACTGATATTATGTTGTTTTCTTCATTTGTAATTTGCTTCACATAGAATCATTTGCTAAATGAATAAAATGAATAAGCGTACCGTAGATAATAATAAAGAGCCCTTATGTGATGCTGCATGCATATGTGAAGGTGCCCTGTTGAATTATATTGTGGTACCTAACTCTCATTTCTGTTTTTTGTTTTTTTTAATGCCTCCAATAGATATTGCTAATGCTAAAATGAGATCATATGTTCCCTTATGTTTTTATAATTTAATTAAATCCAGTCATGTTTTTAGGCACAAAACATTGTAAATTCACTACAGATGCTTCTTTTGCTCACAGCATCTGGTAATTAAAGTCAGTACTGCACCATGCACGCAAACGTTGTGGCGGAATGGAAACCAGTCGCCACGTGATTTGATTTTGTTGTTGACAAATCAGAACAAACGGATAATTCGGGACACACTATTTAAAGAGGGTTATGACTTGGTTCATGCAAGACGGAAGTGCGCGAAATCTCGCTGCTGCGGAGATGTGATGAGGTGGGAGTAGCGTGTGCTACGGTGCGGAAAGTGAGTCTGTTTGGAAGTAGGGGATTGAGGTGACGGACGCGAACAGTGGACTGAAGGGAGGTGCGTGCTGCGGATTATGCCATATTGCCGGTCTTCTAGTCCGTGCTGTGAACGAAGCTCTTGTTGTCCCCCTGTACTTCTAATGCTCCAAGCTGAAGACCAGCTGCACACGGTACAAGCACAACGCATACACTACACACACGCCATTTTTTTTTTTAAAACGCTGACATTCACGCATTACACACACACCCACACGCTATGCACATTATACAAACAAACCCGTTACACATGCATATACTTGGTTTTGATTTTTGTTAATGTGTAAAATAGGGAAAAGGGCAACTGGGTTGTAAATTCTAATCGTTATGGGTTTGCTCTGACCACGTTATTCTCTTTTCTCATGTTGGGGTGTAGGGAGGGGCTTCATTGTGTCTAACTTAAGGTTTCATGGGCAGCGAAAATCGTCATTGCGAACGGCAACGGCATCACCCTTACTCAAGCCCGGTTTCTGATTTCATTATTTTCTTAGTTTTTTTTTTTTCCCCCCTGGTTTATATGGTGTGTTTAACTGAAATGTAAACTGACTCAACGTGTCTTGATTGTGTCAGATAATTTTGTTGTATTTGACCCGTGGTTGTGCGGGGTAATAAATTTGCATATGCAAAGTATTGCATGTTTAATTTGATTCATTTCCTCTTCACGAACTTGTACTTGTACTTTGGTGGTTTTAAGGAGTTATCCGGAGTTTATTTATTGACAGGTTTAAAACACCCTGTCTGGCGCCCGAACAAAAGTATTGATTACGTTTTTTTTTTTACTCTTAGGGCCACCACTGTTACAACGTTATGTAGTTTACTAGTACATCCATTTGTGGGAGGAAAAAACTGTGACATAAAATATCATCCAGTGATCATTTAGTGTAGAGAAGTCGCATGGCTATTTCAATTTCAGTTGTAAGAAAATCTAAAAGTACATGTCAAAAGTACACATTACGTTAGTGGCATGGATGTTGATGAACCACTCACATAGCACTGGGATTTTCACTGTTCACTGTTTCACTTTGTCACACCACTTGTCAATGTTTGCGTGTTCCAGACAGTGGTGGGGATTTTCAGTGATTCTTTCTACAGGTTACAAATGACTGTCTTTATGAGTCATTAAATCATTCACTCAACCAATAAAACACAATGATTAATTCAGGAAGAACTCATATGAGTCATTGAATCATTCCCTCCACCGATTCACAAACATTTATTCATTCAGGAACAAAACTGTCTGGGTCATTGAAACATATCAGGAACGAGTGTTGATTCTAATGTTGCTCGTTTGGCTCTTCCATTGGTGTAGCAAAAATAGTGTGTCTAAAATGTAACTCAATTATGAGTCATTAAATCATTCACTCAACTGCTAAAACAAAATGATTCATTCAGGAACGACAAATATGTGTCATTGAGTCATCCACTCCACTGATTCAAAACCATCAATTTATTCAGGAACTAAAATGCATCATTGAAACTTCATCATTGGATCTTCCATTGGTTTAACAAAAATATTTCTGTTCAAATGTAAGTTACTCAAAAAAATATATTGTATGCATGTTACAGACGGTAGTGTGAATTTCAATAACTCTTTCTACAGGTTCCAATGACTGTCTTTATGAATTGCTATTGTATTGTCGCTCATTTGGATCGTCCAGTGGTGTAGCAAAAATATTACCTTTAAAATGTAAGTTACTCAATATTAACTTCTTGTTTGCATGTTACAGACGGTAGTTTGAATTTTCAGTAACTCTTTCTAAGGGTTACAAGTGACTGTCTTTATGAGTTGTTAAATCATTCACTGAACCAATTTGTTACAACACAATGATTCATACAGGAATGACACAAGTGATTAACTGAATCATTCACTCCATTGATTCAAAAATACAAATTTATTCAGGAATCAACCTAATGGATCATTGAAACATTTCAGGAGCGAGTGTTGATTTTAATGCTGCTCTTTGGATCTTCCGGTGGTGTAGCCAAAATATTGTATTTAAAATGTAAGTTACTTGATATTAATGTCTTGTTTGCACTTTCCAGACAATGATGGGAATTTTTAGTGATTCTTTCTAAAGGTTACAAGTGACTGTGTTTGTGAGTGATTGAATCATTCACTCCACTGATTCAAAAACACAAATTCATTCAGGAACGAAACTGTCTGGATCATTGCAACATTTCAGAAGCCTCTGTTGATTGCAGTGTTGCTCATTTGGATCATCCAGTAGCAAAAACAATGCCTTTAAAATGTAATTTACTCAATATTAAACATTGATTACTGTATATGTACACTGGAAAAAAATTGTAGTTTTTACAAGATAATTTTGGCAGCTGTGTGGTTGCCAGAATAATTTTGTAAAAGATACAGAAAAGCTGTAAACACATTTACGGTATAAAAATATATTTTACAGTATAAAACTTTAATTTACAAACAAGAAAATTTGAATCTGTTTTGTACCTTGAACATACTGACAACCACCATAATAATGCAGGTGGTAAAAGAGAAAGCCACATGAAGAATCAAAGCTCATCACAAGTAGCTTCGCCACAAGCAGAAGTATATACTAATATATAGAAGGTGCACAGAGTCATTCATGCAAACACAAAACACCATCATGGTAACACGCATGATACTTAAATAATGCAATAAGCTTTCATTAAACAACAGAAGATGTAATATAAAGCCCAAATATACATAACTAATAATAAAAACTTTTTAAAAAAACATGATTATTTAAAAAAAATACTTTCAAATGTGGAGTGTCATGCAGGGAATTCTGGTAATATCAGATTTTTGACTGTAAATTATACGTTTATTTGTTCTTTTTTACTTCTAAAAACTGTAAGATTAACGGCATTTTACTGTAAAATTACATGAAATGTCTGGTTAGATATTTTACAGTTTTTCCCTGTATATAGTACGGGAACTTACTGTTAACCTATTAACAGTTTTTTTCCCGTAAGCGTTTTTTTTTTTTTTTTTTTTTTTTTTTTTTTTTTTTGCTTTTGTTTATTTTTTTTTTTTTTTACAAATGTTACAGTTAAAATTACACTTATTTTTTACAGTGTATGTGTATATATATTGTAACCTCTTTTTCTATAACGCTCACACACATACACCCAAACACAAACTTCCTGGCTGCTCTATTGCTTCCCTGGAGCAGTGGAAGTCTGTTGCTATGGTAACTTATCAGGAGCAGAACTAAATTGCTAAATGAGTATTGAGTGGATCAAGTGTATGTCCTAGCTATCTGATTTATATTTTCTCCTGCACCGTAATCTCTCTTGCTCTTTCTCTGTCTGTCTGTCCATCTGACAGTCGGTGTCTCTCTATTGACACTAACCCATCTGGGGCTTGTTTGGTGAAGATGTAAAGTCGCTCATGCAATACGGTCCTCTCTGCCTCTGCTCTCTAGTGTTTGGGTAAAAGGATATCTGCATTCCTGTCAGAACTAGAGGAGGTTTCACAAATGCTATTGATCCACATTTTTTCTGTCCTCACTTTTTTTCTCTGTCTCTCTCGCTCTCTGAGATGAGTGCTCAGGGACGGCCCCTCCAACACCAAATGTCAGGTGTTAACTAGCCAAGCATGAAGAGGAGAGTGAGCCAAGCTTTCTGGGATTTAACTCTGTTTCCCCTGTTATAACTGCCTCATACTGACAGGAGCGAAACACACACACACACATACTCGCACGTGCACACTCACATAATCACAAAGAACAAAAGCTTTTGCTCACATTCAAAATGTCACCAAAGCATTTCTCTTCCAGGAGACAGAGCAGTAGTTTCTGGCTGAAAGGCGGAATGAGGACTGATTGGGACTTTAAAGGTTAGTGCTTTGTTCGCATGCTTTCGCCAGACAGGAAGACCGGGATATTGATTTGCGCTTTGAGAATGTGTTTTGCTGAGACATCTTTCTTATTTGTCTCTGTCTCTGCATTTTTCAAAGCCTGCGAAACACCACTTGCATTTTCAATCCTGTTTAAACATTTTTTTATAAAGGGAGACCTGGGCAGGTTGTCACACTCCAGTGAACGTTTTTCATTGTCAAAGATGAATTTTGTATAGACATATACTTTAAATGCTACCAGAAAGCTTTTTAATGTCCACCGTTACTGAATAGGGAAAAGATACAACTCACTGAATGCATATCAACTTTTTTGACAACATGCTCCAGATTGACACAATGGGAACCTTTTGTTGCATAGCATATTATAGGATATTATTGACTATTGAGCTTTTAAACTGCGAAAAGAAAATCTGAAGCTATTGAAGAACAGCAAAAATGTAAAAAATAAATAAAAAATAAATAAAAAAATTGAAAAACTATCAATTGTTTTGGTCAAAAGATATGACATGCTGCCCCTGACATTTATGAAAAATAGATTCATTTTTAATATTTCATTTTTAACCACAAGGCTGAATTAATGTGAAACAGATATCTCTTTTTTTAATCAATTATTATTTTAAAAGTGGTTAATCTATATCAAACATTTTATGAACCATTTAAGATTTTAAGCTTTGATTTGTTTGCATAGCATGTGTTATATATGTGCACATATATATGTGTTACATGTGAGGAGCACCACAATAAATGTGGAAAAAATGTATTTGATTTCATTTCATTTAACTTTTAACCACAAGCCATACTTTCATGTGTAGCCGATTAATGTATTTTTTAGATCATAATTTTTTCTTTAAAGGGGTTCATCTACACTCTAAAAAGTGCTGGGTTAAAAAGGGACAAACCAAAGCTATTGGGTTGTTTTGACCCAACCGATGGGTCAAAACAACCCAACCCGCTGGGTCAAAACAACCCAATAGCTGGGGTTGTCCCTTTTTAAACCCAGCATTTTTTAGAGTGGACACTCTTAAAAAATAAAGTTGCTTCACGATGCCACAGAAGAAACTTTTTTTCTAAATGGTTTCATAAAGAACCTTTCACATCTGAAGAACCTTTCTGTTTCACAAAAAAGAAAGCTGGTGAAAGAAGGTTCTTCAGATTATAAAAGTTAAGAAAGAGATGGTTCTTTAAAGAATTTTTGACTGAATGGTTCTTTGTGGAACTAAATATGGTTCTTCTATGGCATCGCTTGAACCTTTATTTTTAAGAGTGTATATCAAACATTTTATAAGGCGCTTGACATTTTAAGCTTTGATTTGTATGCATTGCGTGTGTACATATATGCGCGTTACCTGTGAGAAGGATGTGCTTCTGTCTCTTGTGAGCACTGAAGATGTCGTAATTAGCGTAATTCTATTCTCTGAACCCTTGGGTTTAATTAGTCACACTGATTCACTGATGACTAAAGCTTTTAATCAATTCTACTACCAAAATAAAATGACATCTCATCCCGATATCTGTCTCCAACTCTAACAATCAGAGAAACATCCCTGTTGACTGCGTGGATGATGTCATTCTATCTCCATTCGTGAATATGATGGCTCAATCTCTATTGGAGGTTTAAGTCAGGCTTAAAATCAGGCAGCACAAGAGGATGCATTATTGAAGGATCAAAAGGTAAGAGATGGCTACCTGCTCCTATTTTAACACACTACATTACCCATGACTCATCGGTAATTGCTTCTATCAAGGATACAACAGCAGACATCAAAAGAAGACTGATGACAACATTGATCAAATAGCAAAATAGAGCAGGGTGTCCAAAATGGACCGCAGACCACCTGCGGCCCACCAGCATTATTAAATTCCTCCCAGAGGTTAATTTAGAAATGTAATTAGGTTTGGCCCACTAGGAGAAAGGAAGAATGCAGTTCCAGTTTTGACCACCACTGCAGTAAATCGAATCTAGAAATGGATTAGCTACCAATTTTTACCTGTTGTTCTACATCAAAAATGTATTTCTTAAAGGGCAAAGGATTGATAATGTGATGTTGGCTAAATAAATACCTTTTCACATGGAGGTCTTCAGAGATCAGCGTGTGTTTGTGTGTGTTTAAATTCCAAGAATTTGTTGCTGAAAGAATATAACAAAAAAGTCTTCCAGGAATTCCTGTCGGAAATGAATGCTGATACAAGTGATTCAGTTTGGATGTATTGTGGCATAAGCAGTGGCTCAGTTGTTTTATTACATGAAATTTGAAGTGGTTTCTGAGATAAAGCCCATCTTAAACCTCCCGGTTAGATGAATATGATGTATTTGTGTTCAAATTACTGTACATGAAAACATCACAAGGCTCCAATGTTTTTGAGTTTCTGTGAGCTGATTGAGAATTTTCAAAATGCTTAAATACTGATGAAGAAATATGAATCAGTGCTTTTATCTAATCACAATTCAAGCAGCTCTTTGCAGTCCTTCAAGGGGACATTGATTTGTACTCAAGCTCTCTGTCCATTGTTCATTTCAATGAACTCATTGAAAGATGGAATTCGTTGGCGTGAAAGCTGGAACTCAGTGAAATGGATTTTGAAGACCCTCTTAACAGTCCCAATACCAGAGCCTGGAAGCATCCCAGTGTTCATTTATGAGGCATCACGTCACAAAAATCATGGGAATGTTTGGCTTCACATACATACGTGAATAAACATTTGCTTGACTATAGACTAACGTCATTAGAACTGTCAATTGTTGGCACATTCCATGTCCATGAGTTTCAGCATTGACATCTGAAAGGGCTTTTGTGAGAAAGATAATTCAGCTTTTATTTTGAATACACATTTTGTTTCTGTATTGAGGCCTTGAGATTTTCTTGCTGAGAAAATATACTGATTTATTTAGTTTGTCCTTTTGTTATCTAGATTATGTTTATTTCATTTAATTTTTAGTTCATGGTTTTATAGAATGTCTAATCCTTGAGAAATATACATCCATTAGACAGGAATGATTTGATCGCCAACATTATAATAAATAATAAACTATTTGTACAGGGTTTTTAAAAACATCAATGGATGGATGGATGGATTCATTCTGAGGGCCGCATTTACATAATTATTCATAATAATATTTGTTTTTTCATCATTCAGGTCACGATACACAGTGGGTGCCAGTGATGCAAAGGATGCGCCACAGCTACATATCATGATCCACTTAGACAAATATGTCCAATTTATCATCCGCTCTCTTCATATCTCTTGTTGCACCCAGTTGTTGCTGAAGAAAGTCACTTGGCAGCGTGCTACATCATCACTATAGCAACAATTTGGATATACCCAAAAATTGACTACACTGCCAGGCACACAAATCCGATTAGATTTGAAAAACAAATTGTCTGTAGTGTGAACATAGACTACATACTGCATGAGCTTGTGCTTTCATCTGCCATAGGTGTACAACTATAAGGCACTAGAGAAACAGAGTTCAGACCTCAGTGATCTCTCTCTATCCATGTTTCTCTTGTCCCCCACTCCCTGACTTTAATTACTGTGAGACTGACTTCATACACTTTCACAGACGGCCCAATTATGCTCAAGTGGGTTTTTGTTTCTGTCTCGTAGAAAGAAGTGTTCGCGAGCAGTTCCCACTGACTTTACCATTGTACCAATTTCTCTGTTACTAAGTCTGTTTCTCTTTCTTAATTTTCCTTATTGTGTATACGTGCACTTATTAAGGATTTTTCTGGATTTTTGGCGTGGATGAATATTTATCTGTGCGAAAGCAGCCACTTTCTATAGCAAGAGTATTCATGGTTTAAATAGAGACGATACTTTCATCTGCTAGAGACAAACAGGAGACACTTAGAGAAGAAAAACAAAAAAGAGAGAAACGGCTTGATTTGCCTTACAGATACCTTAATATGTAAATTATCTCTCTCTCTCTCCTTCGCTCTCCTCTCCTATGTATAATCTATATATATATATATATATATCATATATATATATATATATACAGTGGGTACGGTAAGTATTCAGACCCCCTTAAATTTTTTATTGTTTATTATTGTTATATTGCAGCCATTTGCTAAAATCATTTAAGTTAATTTTTTTCCTCATTAATGTATACACAGCAACCCATATTGACAGAAAACACAGAATTGTTGAATTTTGCAGATTTAATTAAAAAAGAAAAACTGAAATATCACATGGTTCTAAGCATTCAGACCCTTTGCTCAGTATTTAGAAGAAGCACCCTTTTGATCTAATACAGCCATTTGAGTCTTTTTGGGAAAGATACAAGTTTTTCACACCTGGATTTGGGTATCCTCTGCCATTCCTCCTTTCAGATCCTCTCCAGTTTTGTCAGGTTGGATGGTAAACGTTGGTGGTCAGCCATTTTTAGGTTTCTCCAGAGATGCTCAATTGGGTTTATTCAGGGCTCTGGCTGGGCCGTTCAAGAACAGTCACAGATTTGTTGTGAAGCCACTCCTTCGTTATTGTAGCTGTGTGCTTAGGGTCATTGTCTTGTTGGAATGTAAACCTTCAGCCCAGTCTGAGGTCCTGAGCACTCTGGAAGGTTTTTCGTCCAGGATTTCCCTGTACTTGGCCGCATTCATCTTTCCCTCAGTTGCAACCAGTCGTCTTGTCCCTGCAGCTGAAAAACACCCCACAGCATGATGCTGCCACCACCACCATGCTTCACTGTTGGGACTGAATTGGACAGGTGATGAGCAGTGCCTGTTTTCTCCTTCCCCCTCCACACATAAACCGCTTAGAATTAAGGCCATAAAGTTCTACCTTGGTCTCATCAGACCAGAGAATCTTATTTCTCACCATCTTGGAGTCCTTCATGTGTTTTTTTAGCAAACTCCATGCGGGCTTTCATGTTTCTTGCACTGAGGAGAGGCTTCCGTTTGGCCACTCTGCCATAAAGCCCCGACTTTTGGAGGGCTGCAGTGATGGTTGACTTTTTTTACAACTTTCTCCCATCTCCCGACTGGATCTCTGGAGCTCAGCCACAGTTATCTTTGGGTTCTTCTTTACTTCTCTCATCAAGGCTCTTCTCCCCCGGTAGCTCAGTTTGGCCGGATGGCCAGCTCTTGGAAGGGTTCTGGTCGTCCCAAATGTTTTCCATTTAAGGATTATGGAGGCCACTTTGCTCTTAGGAAACCTTAAAGTGCAGCAGAAATTTTTTTGTAACCTTGTCTTGCCACAATCTGTCTCGACTCTTCAGGCAGTTTCTTTTGACCTCATGATTCTCATTTGCTCTACATGCACTGTGAGCTGTAAGGTCTTATATAGACAGATGTGTGTTTTTCCTAATCAAGTCCAATCAGTATATCAAACACAGCTGGACTCAAATGAAGGTGGAGAACCATCTCAAGGATGATCAGAAGAAATGAACAGCAGCTGAGTTAAATATTGAGTGTCACATGCAAAAAGGGTCTGATACTTAGGACCATGTGATATTTCAGTTTTTCTTTTTAATAAATCTGCAAAAATGTCAAAAATTCTGTGTTTTTCTGTCGATATGGGGTGCTGTTTGTACATTAATGAGGGGAAAAAATTAATTTAAATGATTTTAGCACATGGCTGCAATATAACAAAGAGTGAAAAAATTTAAGGGGGTCTGAATACTTTCCCGTACCCACTGTATATATATATATATATATCTATATATGTGCGGTGTGTGTGTGTGTGGTTAAAAATGCCTAAACTGTGATATTTGTTTTTACCTGATGCGTTCGTTACTCAATGATGCCTTGATCCACTCACTACATCACTAGCAAGGAAAGACTTGTGTGGTGCCATTGTACAGATCTGTGCATCTGCCAATGTTTCCTTTCCCTCTCTTTCCGAATTTGAGATTTTATATCATGTTTAAACTGAACGTTTTGTTTGCAAATCACACTTTTTGTTCATTCGTACCAGACACCTGACATCTCTTGCTAGAAATGTGACACTTGGACGTGCTTTATCACAGTCTAAATGTGTCTCACTTTGCCATCTGTTCTCTAAGTAGCTTGTGTACTTGGAAGTCACAAACCAAAAGTTAAGATATGCACAAACCGTTGCTGGGGTTTTCAGAAATGTGAAAGCAAATCCCAAACCAACGTGCGGACTACAAGCAATTTAACATTTGCATTTGTTTTGCTGCATGAGGCTGCATGAAGTATTTCACAAGCAAGATAATTCAATGTACAATGCAAAAGAAATATGTTGGTGTGATCTGAAAAAATAAATAGCTTGCTTTTTTGCATTTTTTGACACTGCACCTATAATATTAAATAGCATTTTACCATCCACAAATCTATCCATCCATTTTGTACATTTTGCCATTTTGGGGCATTTTAGCATCAGTACTATCAAATTTATTTTATGATGTGATTATTAGAAAATGAATATTTCATTTGTACAGTGCATGTGTGAAACAGTAAGATGTTAAACTGTTTTTCCAAATATAAAATTCCATTATGTACAAGCTACCACCCAACATCTATCAAGTGTAGCTAAAACTACCGGTTAATGGGTGGGACCTCTAGGAATACTTTTTTGTTTCGGTCTTTTTTGTTTTGTTTACTGTCTGTGAAACTCTATGTTTCATCATATTTCCCCGTTTTTTTTTTTTTATTCCATTAGGGAGCTGCTGTGCCCACAACCCAGAAAATTTTGGTTGAATAGCTGCGGCCTAAAGAGTTGATGAGCTGGGGATCTGTTATTTTTTTTTTTCCATTACCTTATTTTTTAACGACAGCTGCATCTTAGACCCCTACTAGCCTGGGAGGGGCACATGACCAGAAGAGCCCCAGTGACTGGTAAGGCTGATACTGTGGAATCCTACCGATGTGAGATCTTCATCACTGCTGAAATAATTGATTTTGGCTCATGGATCCTTAAAAACAAAAAAAAAAAAAATCCATTGTTGGGTGATCATATCTAAAAAAACATTCTGATCAGCTGACCCTTCGAAAAGACCCTCTACCTTCCTTTTCCTGGCTGCTACATCAACAGCCACTGCGGCTTCCCATGGTTCAGCCGCCGCCCTCACGTCTCATGCAGTGAAAAATATTGTGCGTAAAGAGGACAAACAAAGCCCCGAACAGACAGACCATACCGTTACTTCTGGTTAAAACACATTCTTAGCTTTGGGGGGGGCAAAGTTTGTCATTGTTTTAAAGAAATCTCAGTTCAAGGGGCACGGGAACCGTTCATCTCTTGTTGCGTTACTAGTTATAGCACAACATGAACAGAATAAACATCAGAAGGTATCTGTTTTCAAGCCACGGAAAGATGTCATACACACAATACACATTTTTTAGTGTCAAGCCCCCACCTTAATCTACTCTCCTGTTTGGTTTGTTTGTCAGACACAATGGCAGATTCTGCATTGTGATTGGTCAGATCACCTGCCAATCAAACTCCCGCCGAAGGTTAGAGTAATTTAGAGTAAATTTCAAGTGTTTTGCCAGTCCTTATTGTAGATTTTAATGTAATCATTGCATGCTTAACATTCAGGGCTTTTGTTTTGTTTTCTGTTTAGTTTAGTTTAGTTTAGTTTCGTTTGATCACAGGATTTACCAATGTTTGCCAGTTTAGTCAAAACAGACTTTTGTTGGTTCTTTTGGTCTGGTTGGCTTAGCGTTCACACTGTAATCTTTATCACTGAACCTAAAGTTACAAAACAAAAGGCATAAGTTTCCAGTCACAGCCTGGTTAGACAGTTTTGCTGCTGTGTGACGAAATGCCTCTGTATGTGTGTACATATGATGGTATTGGTATTTTTACCAGCTTATAACTCACAAAGAGCTTAGAAAATGTGTAAAGGAGTCAAAACAGCAAAAGGAATTCCTCCATTGCACACACAATCAAAGATCTGCAAGGAGATGACAGTTCAGACGCCTGTACTGAACTATGAGCAAAATAGCTCCTATGACGAGAAGAACCAGGTATGCTGTTAGGGTCCCATCTTGTGGCATCACCTCCTATTTTTGGTTTGTCTGCATTCATATTTCAGTCAAACCGCAAAGTTAATTTGGAACAGATCGAGACTCACATTTTCAAGGGGTTTCAGACCACTTATTTGGTGCATAGCAAGGTTTGGACGGCACATTCACACTCTATTCAGATGAACCCATTACTACAGATCATCACAGTCTGGAGAGATTATTTTTCTAATTGATTACCACCCCTGCTCAAGTGTAACACATACCTAGGTCAAAGCCTTATCTTATCCGACCAGCATTCTATGTTGATTTGACGCTTACAAAAGGTGCATTAGGAGATCTTGGAAAATGCTAACTTTATCCTGATAGCACTGAAAGCGAACGTCCTACCTTCCCTGCAATCGCCGTCCAAAGCCACTCCCCTGAACGCACATACGCTGACAGACCAAAATTCCAGAGACAACATTACAATAGGCTACGTCAGCGGTTCCCAATTCCAGTCCTCGTGCTCTCCGAAGTGAAGTAAACTTAAATGGATTCCCCCTACTCAGGCAGGAGGGAGCAATGAACACTGTGAAGGGAACACCGTTCCTGCACGTACTCTCTTCTAAGGACTGGTGCTGAACTGTGTGTTAACTGAACTCATCACTTTTTCTTACATTAACTAAGCGAGACATGCAAAATATGCAGAGTGAGGACTGGAATTGGGAACCGCTGGGCTACATCGTGTGTCATTCACCGGTGAGAAATCTTTAAAAATACTACAATACCAGGAAGGAAGATCGGGTTGTTGTTGATGTTTGTCTGCCATTCTCGCTCCGTCTGCACAGCGTGTATCGCATTCCTGCGCGAGGAAAACGACATACCGTGTAGTAAGACATGCAGCGAAGGGATGTAGCTAGCTACGAATACTTTAGAGCGGAGCAGGCAGTCAACCACAATTAAAATGCGTGTGCGGCTGCAGACGGGGGAGGTCAGGGGAACAAACAGTCTCAGTGTGGGTCCTACGCCTTCCATAGAATATATAAATACAGATAAATATATTTAGACCACTTTAACTTAATGATTGCTATCGGGATGTGAAGAGACTTTCAACCAGCATAAAAAATGTTTCTGAAGACAATCACCTATTGCACCTTTAAGCGATTCAGTAAAAATTATCTCTACATGAGACTAAGTAAGTTATATCTTGTCCTGTGTCCTGAAATATATTTATCAGTTTATGGACTCTGAGGCCAGATGTTCATAAGCATATTGTGCCAGTAGCTCAGTATCAAAACACTGGTATTCCATCTCCAGGAGAAACACATGAATTTATAGTGAAAAAGAGAGAGGGATTCTGGCCAGAGTTTTGATCCCTGTGTTATTATATATACATTTTCCACTGAATTTTCATTGTTTTTGTCTGTCAATAATTCAGTGTCTATTGATAGAGAAGGACTATCAAAAAGAGTGTAAGAGAGCGAAGCCTGGGTTGCTAATTATTTCATAACAGTTACAGAGCCATTTTTGTCATATTATTGTGGCATGAATACCATTTATACGAAGCAGATGTGCACAAAATTACCAATTGAGAGAATTTTAGAGACTCAGTATTTAGAAGCGTGTTTAGAAATAGTCATGTTGATGGAACAGTAATCTTGCATAACCGATGGTGATTCAATATTTCAGTGCATTTCATTTTTCGGGAGTCTGAGTATCTCTGGTTTGCCAGATGCATGATTTCTATGTCTGCGTGACTGGAAACTGTGTTTGTGTTTACAGTGAGCAGTATGTAGATGTATGTTAATGGCTATGCAAATAAGGCCATCATCATCAGGACTCGCATGCTGTTATCATGTTTCTGTTTTGATTATGAATCCGCTGGAGTATAGGATTGAAATCGGGATGATGATGAAATGATAGAGACATGAGAGTCTGTCTGGATAACCTCTGTCTTTAATCTGTCCACAGCTGATCCACTGTGAGCCTGATAACTAAGTAGATTATCACTGACCAGGGACTAAATGTGTAGAGACGCTGAGCATATTGTCTTTGTAAATGGTATGTAATCCTTCTTTTTCCCTCTCTCTCTCTTCATGAGCAAACATACACAAACACACAAGATATATTTACCTCTCACGTTTTGTTTGGTGTCTGAAAAGAAAAACGTATTTTTACACATATTTTGACATAATTGGGGTCTCTGGGACCTCAAACATACAGACGGTAAAGTACTTTTCAACAAAATGGTAATTAATCATTTTTGTTCACATGACGACACAAGCAGCTTGTAGCAGACATATGGTTCTCTCTTTTAGCATAGCTAGTAGCTTTATTATCCAGTATAGCATTTGTTTCCTGGATGCCTGTGACCTCTTGTTCTTTACATTAGTAGTCGTTTCTCATCCCAAGTGACCAACTGCAAAAACATTCCCAGTGGAGAAACCTGGGGTTAAGAGGCTCACGGCAGCAGGGCATGATGGAAAACAGGAGCAGATAGTGACAGGACCGTGATATAATTAGCTCTCCTAGGGTCACTACTACTTGTTATTGAACCTTTATTTAACCTTAGCAGTATCATTAATCATCAGACTACCCACTGTATTCAATTGAATTTAACATAAACAAAAAGAGAGTATAGGATTATATATACAGTGGGTACGGAAAGTATTCAGACCCCCTTAAATGTTTCACTCTTTGTTATATTGCAGCCATTTGCTAAAATCATTTAAGTTAATTTTTTTTCCTCATTAATGTACACACAGCACCCCAAATTGACAGAAAAACACAGAATTGTTGACATTTTTGCAGATTTATTAAAAAAGAAAAACTGAAATATCACATGGTCCTAAGTATTCAGACCCTTTGCTGTGACACTCATATATTTAACTCAGGTGCTGTCCATTTCTTCTGATCATCCATGAGATGGTTCTACACCTTCATTTGAGTCCAGCTGTGTTTGATTATACTGATTGGACTTGATTAGGAAAGCCACACACCTGTCTATATAAGACCTTACAGCTCACAGTGCATGTCAGAGCAAATGAGAATCATGAGGTCAAAGGAACTGCCTGAAGAGCTCAGAAAAAGAATTGTGGCAAGGCACAGATCTGGCCAAGGTTACAAAAAAAAATTCTGCTGCACTTAAGGTTCCTAAGAGCACAGTGGCCTCCATAATCCTTAAATGGAAGATGTTTGGGACGACCAGAACCCTTCCTAGAGCTGGCCGTCCGGCCAAACTGAGCTATCGGGGGAGAAGAGCCTTAGAGAGAGGTAAAGAAGAACCCAAAGATCACTGTAACTGAGCTCCAGAGATGCAGTCGGGAGAAAGTTGTAGAAAGTCAACCAACACTGCAGCCCTCCACCAGTCGGGGCTTATGGCAGAGTGGCCCGACGGAAGCCGCTCCTCAGTGCAAGACACATGAAAGCCTGCATGGAGTTTGCAAAAAAACACCTGAAGGACCCAAGATGGTGATAAATAAGATTCTCTGATCTGATGAGACCAAGATAGAACTTTTTGGCCTTAATTCTAAGCGGTATGTGTGGAGAAAAACAGGCACTGCTCCAACTTCCAATACAGTCCCAACAGTGAAGCATCGGGGTGGCAGCATCATGCTGTGGGGGTGTTTTACAGCTGCAGGGACAGGACGACTGGTTGCAAACGATGAATATCCCAAGTACAGGGATATCCTGGACCAAAACCTTCTCCAGAGTGCTCAGGACCTCAGACTGGGACGAAGGTTTACCTTCCAACAAGACAATGACCCTAAGCACACAGACAAAATAACGAAGGAGTGGCTTCACAAAAACTCTGTGACTGTTCTTGAATGGCCCAGCCAGAGCCCCTGACTAAACCCAATTGAGCATCTCTGGAGACCTAAAAATGGCTGTCCACCAACGTTACCATCCAACCTGACAGAACTGGAGAAGATCTGCAAGGAGGAATGGCAGAGGATTCCCAAATCCAGGTGTGAAAAACTTATTGCATCTTTACCAAAAAGACTCATGGCTGTATTAGATCACAAAAGGTGTTCTACTAAATACTGAGCAAAGGGTCTGATTACTTAGGACCATGTGATATTTCAGTTGTTCTTTTTTAATAAATCTGCAAAATGTCAACAATTCTGTGTTTTTCTGCCAATATGTGGTGCTGTGTGTACATTAATGAGGAAAAAAATTAACTTAAACGATTTTAGCAAATGACTGCAATATAAAAAAGAGTGAAAAATATAAGGGGGTCTGAATACATTCCGTACCCACTGTAAATATATATATATATATTGGCTTATGCCTTTACAAGAATGGTACTAGTGTTTTCATTTGTGGAAAAAGGAGGCAAAAGAATAAGAAAAACCTGAGAGAAGTTTATTGAGAGAAACGGACTCTCTTTATTGTTGTTTCCCCCATCACTTTGCAGGTACATTATGCAAATAACATGATAATAAAGCTGTTGATTACAATAATAATAATAATAATGAAGGAATGACTTTGAATGAACAAAACAAGCTTTTTCAGTTAAAAAATTTATATGAGATTAATAATTTGTTAATGAGTAAATATGGGTAATTATATAAAGTGCAGTATTTGTTTTTAAAAGGAATTGGTTAATTATTTAAATATGTTGCCTAGAAACAACATTGTGGGAGGGGTAAAGATATAAATTCATGAGGGAATATGGATGAATTTAAAGCCACTATTAAGTATATTTAAATTAGGCACATCTGTGTTTTTTATTAACAAGTAAAATGTTTGAAGGATAGTTCACCCAAAAGATATAAAATTCTGTTATTAATTTACTCCTCCTCACATTTTTCCAATCCCCTAAATCTTTCGTTCATCCTCGGAACACAATTGAAGATATTTTAAATGAAATCTGAGAGATTTCTGACCCTCCATAAGTAACTTTCACTTTGAAGGCCCAATAAGGTATTGAAAACAACATGAAATTAGTTAATGTTACTCCAGTGGAGAACAAGAAGCAGCTCTTGTGAACAAGCGTTGGAGCTTGAAATGAAAGTGAAGCATTCATATCGCTTCAGAAAATTAAAGTTGAATCACTGGAGTAACATGGAGTACTTCCATGACATTTTCACTACCTTTCTGGGCCTTCAAAGTGAAAGTTGCTTAGGCTGTCAATAATGCATGCAGTTAAGCAGTGAAAGAAGAACATATAATTTAATAAAAGAATTGAGAGAAGCGGGTTCAGAACCATATGGAATATTAATAAGCGGGTGGATTGTACAGAGCCAACTCCTGCCCCACAGATATGAAGAGAACAAGGAGAACAGACATCAGAAAAGGCCAACTGTAAGACAGTGAGATTTCTACACCTCAGATTACCCTTTTCATATTGTATAATAGCACTACTGTGATTGACATTTGATAGTTTAATGAAAAATAGTTAAAATTACAAAAATCATAAGCAAATAATAAAGTGAGCTGTGTAGATATGATGCACTTGTTCCGACTGGTGCATCAAAGCACACACATGCATTTTTCACACAAAGCCCCTCAGGTGAAGAGAAGTCATAATAATTAAGTTGTTCAGGCAGTGAGCTGTGAAAGAAGGAAAAGTTCTTGTTTCTTTTTTCATCTCAATTTTAACGCCAAGTTCTTTTGACAAAATCCCACAATCCTGCTGCCCTCTAGTGCCAAATCTCTGTGATTATTTTCCTCTGCTCCTCTAGACCACTGACGCTTGTGTCACAAAATATTTATATGCTGCTTGCTTTTTTTTTCAAATATGCTCTATGGTTGATCTCAGTTTCTCAGTATGGGCTCCACTATTAGTCGTGTTGAATAAAGTAAAGTGCCTACTGTGATAATTATGTACTCTGTTAAGTTCACGTTCTGTTTGAATAAAACCACATTTGAAGTACATTTAGAACATGAATCATTTTCTGATGTTATGTTGTAGATTTCCCCAGTTGCAGAAACCCAATTAAATCTTAGAAATAATTATAACACATTGCTTTCTGGAAAATTTGATCATGATTTGACAATCACTGAATTCTGCTATCACATATTTCTGTTGTCAGTGGCAATACTGAATATCAGTCCTATCATTTAGCTAAGCAAAACCTACACTACTTTCATGTCTCTCATGTCACACCGCGGACTTGACCTTTTTTATTTAAAGGGATAGTTCACCCAAAAATGAAAACTCTGTCATTAATTACTCACCCTCATGTTGTTCCAAACCCGTAAGACCTCCGTTCATCTTCAGAACGAAAATTAAGATATTTTTGATGAAATCTGAGAGCTCTCTGACCCTCCATACAGCAAGGATCCTTACATGATCAAGGTCCAGAAACGTAGCAAGGAGATCGGTAAAATAATACATGTGACATCAGGGGTTCAACCGTAATTTTACGAAGCTACGAGAATACTTTTTGTGCGCAAAAGAAAAAAAAAAGACTTTATTCAACTATTTGTCTCCTCCACATTACCCTGGCACCATTTTGGAGAGTATCCACTGAACGCAAACAGCGTATGCTATTCTGTGTCAGCTGCGCCACACGGATACATTTTCTACGTTGTTTGCTCTTTGATCTGAACGAAAACAAAGTATCCGTGTGACGCAGCTGACACAGAACAGCATACGTTGTTTACGTTTGTGATACTCTCCAAAATGGTTCATTAAAGCTCCATTAAATTGGATTTTCATTTTTTGGGTGAACTAACCCTTTAATTCAAAAGCAACTCCCACCATCTTGAGTCATATAAATGACTTGAATAGTTCACCCAAGAATTAAAGTTTTCTGAAAATTTATTCAACCTCAGGCCATCCAAGATGTAGATGAGTTTTTTTCTTCTTAGGAACAGATTTGGAGAAATTTAGCATTACATCACTTGCTCATCAATGGATCCTCTGCAGTGAATGGGTGCCGTCAAAATGAGAATCCAAACAGCTGATAAAAACATCAAAATAATCCACAAATAGTCCTTCAATTGATGTCTTGTGAAGAGAAAAGCTGCATGTTTTTGACAAACAAATTCATCATTAGGATGTTTTTAACTTCAAACCGTTGCATCCAACAAAAATAGAGTCATCTATCCATAATATTGCTTCAGTGATAAAGTTATCTTGTCTGAATCAGGAGAGAAATATGCACAGATAAAGCACCTAAGCGAAACACGTGAACTGTCCAAAAGAGTTCTAAACTACTATGTTGGTGGATTTTGATGTGAGAGGACAGAAGGAGATGAAATATTTCAGTGGAGGAAGTGTTATTATTGATTATGAACTCATATTTTTTAATTGTTTTAAGTTAAAACACCTTAATGATATATTTGTTTTTTTACAAACACACACCTTTTAGGTTCATAAGATGTTGATGTAGTGCAGTAGTATGGATTACTTGCGGCACCCAATTACTGCAGAAGATCCATTGGTGAGCAAATGATGTAATTCAAAATTTCTCCAAATCTGATCCGATGTCCTGACAGGTATTACTGTTATATTGTTCGTGTTGTTGTCTAAGCTTTAAGATATAGAGGTAAGATTATAAAATATTTTCTAATCAATCTTTCATGCTCTTGGTGAGGAGCTGCATTAAGCAGCAATATGTACAGTATATTTCAGTCACTCAAAATCACTCAAAACCATTTCAAACCATTTATTTCTGTATGACTGCATATAAGGCTGTTACATGAATCATCCATGTGCTTTTGATTTGTATTTCAGTATGAATGTTTTAATTAGCCATACTGGATTTTCAGAGGTCGTGTCAAGGCTGTTTACAGTGCGACAGTGTGACATTAAAAAAATCTTTCTCTAACACAAAAGCGCTCCCTGAAGGGACTGACATTTCAAAGGCCTGTGTGCTTGTGCGGCTCCTGTTTGTGTGTCTAAGATACGTAACAGAGATTATAGGATCTGTGTTTACGCTGTACTGTATACGTGTGCACGTTCAATCGCGCTCACGGGCGTTTGCATGTGATGTGTACGTGATGCCTTCCTGTGGTTGGAATATTTGCCTCCTTCTCTGCAGGTGAGAAGTTCAGTATAAATCACTCTGCTTTCTGATTGGTTTGAGTGACTTCTGCAAAATACAATCCGACCTCAATAATAGTGCAGGTCATTGCTTATAAACAAAACTAATGGCGTATTGAACTTTGATACAGCACTGGCCAGGTCTAATCTAACATACAGTCACACTGCATTAACAGACGAGTTCTGGAGTGGCCCGGTTTAGCCCAGTCAGCCCTACCGAAGAGAATGTATTCATGCCTCCTGCAAACAGGGGCTCTGTCTCATCAAAAGCTATCAGCATAAAATCAGTTCCCTTTCCACAGCTCTGCAAACACACTGTAAATCTAAGATGAATAAAACATCAGACACGCCAACAAACACCCTGATCAATGAGGGTGGGGGGTGGCTGAGCCCAGGGTAGATGGGCAGGGTCCTGTATGAGTGTGTGCGACAGATAATGAGTCCTAGATAAAAGTGAGTGAGGACGTGTCATTTGGTCCAGTGTGTTTGCAGGACTAATTTTGTCACAAACACACACACACACTGAGACATATCACAGGACGCAAGAGATAAACAGCTCCCTGAGCTGAAACACACACACACACACACACACACACTCATGGTTTTGTGACTGCCTGGAGAGGTGGATAAAAGGAAGGAGTGTGATATCACATAAGAGAATGTGGCTTTGATAAATGAATCAATCTCTTTTTTCTCAACAGTGTTCAGATGGAGGGACAGTTCTGGGAAAATCATGCAGAGAGTCCAAGGATATACCTGTGAAGGTGTAATAGTTAAAAGAAAGTCTGTGAGTGGTACTTTCATCTATAAAGCAAACTGCCAGCTGACTGATTGCTTGAACACTTCGTACTTTGTGTGCTTGAAAAATAGCTCATCTCATGAAATTGCATATCAGTGATGAAAATTTAATTATTCGGTTAATCTGTCATCATTCATAACAGGTCAGATCGGGTCATAGATAGATGATAGAGAGATAGAAGATAGACAGACAGACAGACAGATCTTTTTTTATATATATTTTTTTTTTCGTTTTTTTTTTTTTTTAAAATAAACAAAAATGGTCAAAATATATATTTGCTAAAATATTGTTCAAAACATATTTATGTAAATATATTTTTACCAATATATTTTGGCCATTTTTTGTGTATTTTTTAAAATATATTTTAAATGTAGAAATAGATTTTTGAACGCACTTAAAAATATACTGTATTTTACCCTCTATATATATATAGTAGTCCAAGAAAATATATTCACATATGTCACATTTGAAGAAAAATCTTGATTTGTTGTCTATAACTTGTGTGAACATATAACACATTTGAATAAACTTCAGCAAGGAACATAATTTAAAATGCTCCAAAAAACGAAATGTTACAGTATATAAAAATATTAAACATTATTAAATGATTAGAAATCTAGTTTCGAATCTCTAGAAGACCATTCACATTTGTGTAATAAATATGTTCTAACTAAATATATTTCAAAAATATATTTCATTTAGCTTCACTGTTTACAGCATAAATTTAGCATATAATTCAATATATATAGAGAGAGAGAGATACAGATGTATTAAGTACAATGATGTAAGTGTGTGGGGTGGAATAAATCAAAGAAACTTTCAGTGCCGTTATGAGAGAAACTTTCTCCCAAATATATGACTGACTGATTATTCTTTGTATTGTGTGTACGTACAAAATGTCTAATCACACAAAATTGCATAGGTGATGAAAAATTAATTATTCCCTTTAATCTGCCATTCATCAAGAATAATCACTTAATCCCAATGATTTGGCTTCTAATTTTCTAATTGGATTATCTAATTGTGCCCAAACATTATAAATTATTTAATTCATGAATAGTGAGCCAATGAGGAGTCATCAGGCTGAATTAATGAGCTGTAAATATCCAGCATTCCAGCAGAGACTCTAAACAGACTGTATAGCCCAGAACTCCCTGCGCTGAGCTGCTCAACTCAGCTGACCTGAGAACTGTTCAAGATTCATACGATGTCAATAAATATGTTCTTTTACTTTTTATCTGTCATCTGATTGCAAAGGTTTTATTCAAAGAGTAATGGAAAAAGCAAATGTTGCGTCAAATAGGCTAATATTGACAAAACATTTATAACCTACGTTCGATAAGGCTGGATTCTCTATAGGCCGATTAATAACTGATGCAGTCAATTGTGATAGAAACTATTCTCTGAGTGAATCCTTAAGGAGTGAAGTTCTAATCGCAAACCTACACACTTTGGGGGAATGCACATGGAAGTTATTTGTATTCATTATGAGTGTATTGTTCCTTTTGTCATTATTTTTATCTTGCTTATATTTGCATCAGCACGTTCCATCGCTCTAGGGCACACGGTTTTGTGTAAAAATTGTGAGTTGAATAAGGTTTAAGCAAAAGCCCGCCAGGCAGACGTGTGCTCTCTCCAAAATTCTCATCAGTAAAACCAACAAAACATCTCTTAGAAGACCAAACCCAAAATCCTTGGTCGTAGTACAGATTAGTGCTTATAATCATGTGAGTTTTGAAATGTGTCCAAGTCTGAGTAAATGAAGTTGTGAAATTCACTCAAGCCTTAGTCAAGAGAAGCTTGTTTGACAGTTTTGATTCGGTGTCGGTTTGATGATTGAACAAAGTTGTGGCAGTTGTTGTTTTGCCTCTTGGAGATGTAACGGCTTAGGCTCAGCATGCTTCTGAAAGAGTATTTTCAATAAAGTTCCAGCAGGCATTGGTTCAATACTTTAACCAAGCCTCAAGAAATTATAATAGTGAACTTGGGGTCTAATCAATACTCATTATGTGCTGAGTGCTAAAGTACCACACATAATGCTGCACATTATGTACAGTACATAGTACAGATGATGGAGACACGTGGCAAACTGTTTTGAATCTTAATCAAGGTCAAAGGTTAACAAAAACACCTTAGCTGCATTGAAGAGTTTCAAAACATTCAGATTTAGTGCCATGAAATGTTCCTGTGAATTTATTTCAGGCAAATATCTCATGCTAAAGTGAGTGAAACCTTAATCTCGTGTAGCCAGACCTTCAGACTGACGGCTGAAGGTCTGGAATCCATGGCAGCTTTCATTGGCCTAGGCCCGCCCATGAGGCCGTTTGACCGACATGTCAAACCCAACCAAACACAGTTTGTTTCATTCAGCGTCACGATTCAGGGACGTCGAAATGTCACTACAATAACAGACCGGTGTGTAAAACTCTCAGACTTATTATAAAGATTATATGCCGCAAACTTTACATTTTTCACACACTTTTGAGAATCCAGCGATTAGTTGATCCTGATAAGCGCTCGTCGTCTCAGTTGTAAACATGACGGCTTTCTTCTTTCATGGGGGGGTTTGGCGCCACAGCATCTTTGTTTCCAGGCGGAACGTTAAAGAACGCAACACACACGTCTCCCGGAAATCCTGTATAATTCAACCAATTCGATGACGACTTCGAAACTCCTGAAGTGTTTCCACTTTTGTGTTCCATATGCACACAACGGTCCAACGGTCCGTGGGCGTGACGTCTGAGGCTGAGACTAGTGAAACCTTGTCTCCAATCCTATTTAGATCCTATCTTGATATAATCTTGTCTGTTAAAGGTGATTGATATCATAACAAGTAACACCAAAGATCAGAGCCACCATCAGTTTCTAATTCTGTATGGTCTTGAGATGTTTTGCTCTAAGATATATAAAAGTTTATACTGTATAAAAATACAGTAAAAACTGTAATATGTGAAATATTATTCTAAAAAATAAACCGAATATATATATATATATATATCTATATATATAAGCTGAATTTCAGCATCATTACTCAGTTTTCAGTGTCACATGATCATTCCGAAATCACTCTAATATGATGATTTGGCTAAAAAACAGGTATTAGACCAATGTACACAATATAAAGTTCTAAAGAACTGCATTTATTTGAAACAGATTTTTTTGTAACTGACTGATTTTTTTGTAATTCTTTACTATCACTTTTTATTTGAATCCTTTCTAAATAAAAGTGTTCATGCATTAAACGAATATTGTTTAAAATATTCCTTTGTTCTTCATGTTGGATTTAAACGTTAATTTGAGGATGTAATGTGTACTGTAAATATATTCATGATTACTAATAAATATATACTGTATAGAGATTAACATTTATATAACATTTTGCTTGTTTTTAACCATTGAGGTGATACCTCTATTAAACAGTAAAATATTACAGTATTAATTATAAATAGTAAAATATTAATCACAAAAATTAATGTGTAAGATATAATTCAATTGGGAAACCAAAATAAAATGTACCAATTGTACATTGGAATTATCGTCATATCATATCAAGAGGCGGTCAAACATGAAAATAATTCAGTTAAATCTCAGTATATTATAAACCCACATGTTACTCAACTATCTAAGACATGTCTCCGGATTGATATATCGTGATTCATCTATCTTAGCCATATGTTGTATGTGGGTGTAAATTGACAGCTGTTGTCCGAGCATGCTTTTGTGTGTCAGTCAGAAAAGATTCTTCACAGAATGCTGGCGGATTGGCTAGTGTTTACAACAACACAGGACCTGTCTACCTATCATTTTATACCTGGGAAGATTGAGGGGAAAGGGGTGAAAAGGAGGAGGAATGAGGGTGGAGGACAGAAAGACGGAGCCAAAATAGAGGCAAAGTGAGAAAGCGAGAGAATTTGAGGTGAGGGTGCAATGAAGTTAGTGACGGGTGTGCCTGTTACCTGTCAACAGCTTGTCTTGGCTGCCAGAGCTGGCAAGGCGTGCGTGCAAAGTGTGTGTATGTATACATGTGTGTAGGGGTGTGTGAGTGATGGGTCAGTCTGTGTATATGTGGCAGTGCGGCCCATCTCCATCTACAAGGCTCTTTCTTATACCATCCTGGACAGGACAAGAGGAGAAACAGAAGGGAGGGATGGAGAGTTGTGCTTATTTTCAAACCTTCCCTTATTTTCTTGAAACCTTGTATCCAATTCTATCTAGATAGAATCTTGTCTTTTAACACCATAAATCAGAGCCAACATGAGTTTCTAATTCTGTAAATCTATTAAGTTGGTTTTTGGCAGTAACGATATAATAAGATCGAGATATATACAGATAGATAATAAGAAAGGTTCTTGCAACCACATCAGACTCTTTATATGATTCTGACAGGTATGGGACACTGCAGAACTCAAGTAAGACTTAAAAATTCTGCTTTGCCATCACAAAAATAAATGACATTTTAAAATATTTTATAACAGTGAACAGTTAATTTAAATTGTAATAATATTTTACAATATAACTGTTTTTACAGGTCAAATCAATGGTAAGCATAAGAGACTTCAAAAACATAACAAAATCCTAATTATTCCAAACTTATGTGTATTATTGCAGCCATTACTGATTTGGTGCTCAAGAAACATTTCCTTCCTTTTGACCCAATTTAATGGCTAAAACCACAAAATCACCATAAAAACACGAACTATGAGGGAAGGAGCGTTTGTACTCGTTTTAAACATATCGCTTTCTTACATAAATCCTCCAAAAAGGAGGTTATGGTGGGACACTTATAATGGAAGTAAATGGGGCCACTTTTTGAGCATTTACATGTATAAATGTACAGTGTATAATTTGATAAAAGCACTTACATTATTTCTGATGAAATTCTGTCTGTCATTTGAGCTGTGACACTGTTCAAATCATCGTTTTTATGGCCATTTTGTGGTTTTAGCCTTATGTTGTCATGGCAACAAAGGCTGGTCAAATCTGGGAATGTCTATTACATCGGTTACAAAAGCTGCAGTGATGTTTTCAACACTAAATACTCATCGCTTTTCACACGCACGACGGCTGATGTTTTTACAAATTATGGTATTTGTTTTAAATCATTTGAGATAGCCTATTTTTTTCCTCTCAACTAGCAAGGGCAAATACAAATTTGCACAATGCGTTTTAGTGTATTGCGTAACGTGTGGATGCGTGTTGCTGGAGAGTGTGCAGACGTTTGCAGGTCTGTTAAGGGATAGAGAGTGGCATAAATCAGAGGAGAGGGGTCATTGTTATGCTTGGAAAGAGTCTATGCTTTAAGACTGAGCTCAATCTCCAGAGCTGCTGGTAGATATATAACGCACAACACACAATTTATTGATGACAGATTGAGCGGAAAATGAAATCATTTTGGACATGGGCTGCACTGGTGGCCATGGAAAGGTCAGTGTGTGTGTGTGTGTGCGTGTGTGTGTGTGTGTGGGGTGTGGGGCTGTGTGTGTGTGTGTGTGTGACAGAGAGAGTGTGTGAGTGTTGATTTTGGAGGGAAGAAGAGTGGATTGAAGAGGAAAGAATCAAAACAAGGAGAACGAGAGGTTTAGAGCATGTGGACGAAAGAACAACAAACAACAGAACAGAACAGAAAAGAGACCAAAACAGCAAACGATGAACATATTGAGAACAAACTGAGATTGTTCATTTCTGATTCACAGCGGTTAGCACTCGGGTTATTATTGTAAATTCAGCTCTGATGGAAAGTAGTCTAAAAAACTTTTGCAAAACAAGAAAAAAAAATTTGCAGTCATTGAGCACTCATCAAATGGAGGAATAATATAACCTGTGTGGGAGAAGACGTCCCATCTGCAGATGGCGTGGTGTGTGATGATTACTGATAGATAAACAAGACAACAAAGCAAGAACAAGTGCAAAGTGAGAAAGTGAGAAAGTGAGAGCAGGTGCTTGTCACACCCCTGGACTGTTTGTTGTGTTTTCTTTCCCCATGTGCTCTGTGTGACCTAATTTCTGTCTCCCGTTCATTATGTCATTTGGTTCAGGTGTGTCTGTCTAGTTTAATTATCTTCATTTGCCAACCTACTTAAGTTGTGTTCTGTTCACTGTTTGCGGTCCGGTCTACTACGTCCTTACATGTGCATCCTGCCTGTCCTCTTGTGGATTATTAAAGACTATTTGCATTCATCTTCATCTTCTTCGTGCGTTTATCTCACCGTAGCTTGACAGTGCTTTTATGGTTTCAGATTAAAACCATTTTTGATTTGTTATAGTTAAGTGGGACATTTTTAATTATATCACTTTTTCATTTGTTTTTTAAGTGTGGTGTTGTTTGTTTCACTCATTTTCTATTCAGGTATTTTAGTTGTGCTGTTTCAAAGCCTTTAACTTGTTTACACAGAAAACTAATAGTAATAAATTGGAGTAGAAGCAATTTTCAATCAGAAATTGCTAGTAAATTTCAGAAACAAATACAAAGAACTGGCAAGTAACACAGTCAAACATTATAATTTGAAGTAGAAAGACTGAAATACAAAGTTTTGTCATGCAACTGTAGATGGCGCAGGCCGATAGGTTCTAACTCAATCACATTATCATTCACATGGCACAGCTAATTGGTTTCTGCCAATGAGCTGCTGCTCAACATTCAAATACTAGGCTTGTTCTTGCTGTAGCAGTTGCATCGGGCATCAGAAACCCTCCACCTCCCCCAGCTCCACCTGTATAGGGCTGACAACAGGAGTATCAGCAGATTCTATGAATTGGGGTTATTTTATATATGTTATATGTGCCGCACGTCTAGTTTTCATTTAATGCGGCACAGCAGCATGTTGTGGATGTGTTGGCAGTAGCAAGTCTCAGCAATGTAGCAAATCTATTCTGCCAAGACCAAACACATTAACACTGTCAATGTATTAACAGTTGTCATGACAAAAATAGCTTTATTTAAATAAATAAAATTTGTTTATTTATTAAAAACCACTGTTTAAAATGACATTTCCATCACAGAATGTAATTAAGCTAAATACATTAAATAAGATCTGGTGGAAATATTTATGGCTTTCAGTAAAATTGCTGAATTCTCCTGACAGAATCAAAAATAAGAGCATGTTTGTGCACTGCTGTTCGTGGACATTGTTAGTGGACAAATGAAATAAACTAGTGTAAAATGTGTTTTTCAAAAGTCCAAAGGTCCAAAATGTTGTAGAAACCCCATAAATATCAATATAATAAAAACAAGCAAAAGCTTAAAAAAAAGTTAAAACACAATCCAATTTAAAGCATTCATCACTTGTGGTCGTTTTGTACTGTAAATTATCATGTTGAATTATGCCACCCATGAGGCATGCTGGGTAATGGTGACTCTCATTAAGCTTTATGCGGGAGAACGCATGCCGATCACATGCACCGGTGAGAGCTGTGTTTTCTCATTAGATCTCTTAATGTCTCGCCATATTTAATTCAGCTGTCGTTTACATTGCACGTCTTTCATTTACGTGTAGAACGCAGGCAAGGGTGCCTCACTTCAGCTCCAGCTTTCTGCTCATCCTCTGCTTTCTTGTGTTTTATCTCCATCCTCCCACTCTCCTGATCTTTTCTCTTTAGATGCCTGTCTCTTTTGCTTAAAGTCATTATAGTTCAGTCAAAATCTCTCTTTCTTTCTCTGTCTCTCTCTGGCTCTCGTTATCTCTCTGGCCCTCCTACAGACTTCCTCTTCCTTTCCTATTAGTGTCGCTCTGTAGCCTAGCAACGGACAGGCTGTTTAATCAACAGACAGATTCAGTGATGATGAAACTCTGAAATAGGACAGACTCCTTCGAAATGTCTCTCTGTCTCTATACAGATATGAGTGCACTTTTTTTGCCCTAGTTAAACATTTATATGTGTGTTGCGAGTGCCACAAGAGCAGCGAGAGGACAGTTTAATGAGCAAACAAACAAAAACAACATAAACGTTGCACGTTTTGTGTGATTTTTTTTTTGTCAGGTCTAGTAAAATCCACAAAATGAGTCATTTGCGATTTGTGTGTCACAATCACACATAGACTAGCTTGTGTTGTGTTGTTCTTTCTGGCCAGCAATTTATGTTATTCCTGAAAATAGACCTCTGCACATATTTTCCTTGAATGAGATTTAACTTTAACTGCCTGCTGCCCGTTCTGCGCTTCACCTCCATGGACAATCTCAGTCGCGCTCGCTCTGTGAAGGAAAGCTCAAGAGTAAATGGTTATCATTTAATTGAGCGTGTTACTCTTTATTTTCCCTCCTCTCTCCACCTCTCTACCGTTCTTTCTGTCCTCTGTGAGCTTGACTGCAACAAATCAGGCTAGACTAGAGGAACAGCATCAGTCCTGCTGACACACACATAAACACACACAAATGCACTGTTGGGTAAAATATAGTATTTAGAAAATATACACATTTAATTACTGCAGTGTCTAGAAGGAAGCCAAAGCATCGGTGACTTATTCTGTTGGACTGTTAAGATTATTGTAAAACACTATTTATGAAATGGAGTTGTCATGTTACTATAAACTTCAATATTGCCAAAACAAATAACACAAGACATCAAACAGATTGTCATTTGTGATACAACCCAACAAAATCACAATAATCGGTTAGAATTATATATATAGTATATATATATATATATATATCTAATATACAAACCATACATATATATGATGTAAATTAAAGTGTCTGCAAATAAGAGGCAGTTCTTTGGCATGTTCCTTCTTACTGAACGAATATAGTCAAATTACCAAATTGAAAATAACAATAATAAGTTAACACAGTATTAGTTAATAGCATACCCAACGGATATTAAAGGTCACTAAATGTAATATATATGGGTGTGTGTGTGAATTATGAATGTTATTATTCTTTCATACTCTTAAACAATACACCCAACAACCACACACACACCACACCCTATATATCTAGCTTTTTTTTTTTTTGGTAAATATAAATAGTGTATAATGTGATTTATCAAATATAAATAATAAAATAAAATATATAATTATCTTTGTTAATATAATGAATACATGGAATTTCTTTGAAACATTCCATTTTAGTTATAGAATATTATAACATATGTACAAATGACAGTTTTAAATCTGTATCCTGCTACTTTCTGGAATTATAAGGCACTCTCAGTTCTGAACAGAACACAATTATGGAGCTCTGGCCATATCCACTGTCATCCTACATTTGGATTCTGACTGAGCTGTTTATTTATTTATTTTTACCAAGATTTTTTGGGTGAGAAGAAGGTTATTAAAAGTGTATGCATCACAGTGGAGCTGCTTTGTGTCTACATTTAACACACACACACACAAACACATTTCTCTGCAACCCAGAGTACATATACATCTTATTTATTTACCTTTCACTCACTAACTCTACAGAACACACACATAAATGCAAATGCACAGAGACACAGGGCTCCTCTATAATTTATTGTGGCATTTGTTTATTATTCAGAGTTTGGTCTTGACTCTGAAATGTTTTAGCCCTTATCTCGAAAAGGTCCCTGAATCGTTTGAGGAATGTCGACACTGTGAGCTCTATGTATATCTGTGCCTGTCAGTGTGTTTGTGTAGGATTGTGCACCTCTACACGTGGTTGTGGCAGATGTGGGTGTGGGTGTGTGTGTGTGTTGTGTGTGTGTGGGTGTGGGTGGGTGTGTGGGTTTGGGTGTGTTTGTGTGTGGGTGTGTGTACTGGTGTTGAGATACTAGTGAGAATGTTGACCTTGGGGTGGGCCATTTTTTTGAGGTCCATGAGGAACCAGCCTTATAAATATAATACAAGGTATTAGAGTCGCTAGAATTGAGTAGATACCGGTGTCCTGTAGGGTGTAGGGTTAGGGGTAGGGTGTGTAGGGCAATAGCACATCAGTTGTACAGTATAAAAATGCAAGACCATCACGCCCAATGGAATGTGGGTGTGTGTGTGTGTGTGTTTTCGGGTGACCATGTACATGAGGAAATAAATTTATATATGACCAAATAGGTATGACATCGGTATTACAAGTTTTGAGAAGGGCCGGGTCAGGACATTAGCGACCATGTCTCCGACTTTTCAAAAACAGGTAGCAGAAATTCCCCTTTTCCCCGATATTCAGGGATCGTTTAAGATTAATCTCAGAATGGTGTAGGGGGTCGGGTTGGGGTAGGGAATCATAGAATATACGGTATTGCTATCAGTTATTTTACGAAGTACCATTACGACTAATGGGGATTGTCCAACTCATCTTTTCACAAAAACAAACTGCGTGAGTGTGTGAGGAGTGGGTGGTGTGTGTGTGTGGTGTTGTGAGAGAGAGTGTGTGCGTGTTAATACCTACTCGCTCTCTAGAGGTTGCTGTGAGCAGTTCTGATGAAGTCCTTCATAATAAAAGTGTGTTTCTACTCTGGTTGGCATAGGTGCCGTAGCTGTAGAGCGACCCCCCCTAAAGAAAGTTGCTCAGGATGTTTCTTGCAGTGCGGTTGGTTTTAGTTGTATGACTTTTTCTTCTTTTTTTTTTGCAGGAAAGACGTGTGGTCACGTAAGCGCAATCGGGACCTATGAATTAGTACACGGCCTTTCTAAGTCACAGACTATTAGAATGATTGTCATGATATTTATTTTCACTTCCTTTCAACTTGACCATTTAAACGAGACGCTACTGCTTATTGTCCCAATAGAGACGCTACTGCTTATTGTCTCTGTGTCCCCTGCTGTGGCTCATTGTGTGGCATTCTCAACAAAATCAGAGCTTTGTCATACTTCACTTCCTCCGCATGCGTGAACGCACAGACGCACAAACACATTTTATGTCAGGAACCCTGCTGAAAAATACATCCTAAACTTAACTAGATTTTTACATAAGCTGGTGTGCTTGTTTAGACATCTTAAGAATCCGTGTGTGAATAAATAGGATTGTCTAATTATTAATTGTTTAGGATTGTTGTGCACTATGA
Organism: Sinocyclocheilus anophthalmus; assembly: GCA_018155175.1. Lineage (NCBI taxonomy): Eukaryota > Metazoa > Chordata > Actinopteri > Cypriniformes > Cyprinidae > Sinocyclocheilus > Sinocyclocheilus anophthalmus. The sequence continues at coordinate 271,322 of JADLZN010006731.1, read as the reverse complement.
AGCTTAATTTTTATTTTATGACTGACCCTGGAGCACACCAGACAGCTCCAAATTCTATAAGTATGTCACGGCTTACATGTAATTATGCACATAGGCAAATAACATTGTATTGGGTCAAACTTAGCTCGAAGCTTTATCTGTATATCCAAAGACGTCATTAGGAATTAAGTAAAGATCATTTCCATGATAGTCTATTTTGTAGCATATCTCCGGACCGTAAATATATCAAAAACAGTTAATTTTTGATTAGTAATGTGACAACTATAAAATATGGACAGCTTTAAAGGCGATAGAAACATAGACAACAACGAATGTCTGCTATGTAAGGCATTAGTGTATGCCCTACCTCAATATACTTGTCCCTATCCCTAAACCGTAAACCATCACATCATGGAATAGTGACTGGTATCCTGTGCTAAGTTTAGTCTAGGGTCACATATTATTCATGAAATAAATGGCCACTTTCGTGTACTTAAAACACTTTCATGTTTCAGTTTTATTTTAGGTACATTTTAAATCATTGTTTTTTTATTATATTTTACTGTGCTTTAAAGAAGCAAATTTATTTTGATGTGTTGACCAACATACTAAAGCGCATGTAAACTACTTGATTGTAAATTTAACTGTAGTATGTTACTTGATATTTGTCAGACTGTTTCTGTCTCTTGTGTTTTGTTCCCTACGTGCTTGTCCTGGTTTTCCCCCGTGTTCCTCCCTTATTTGATCTTTCCCATTCATGTCCTTATTAATATCATTCGTCCAGGTGGCTTCGCAGTCTTTCGTTCCCATTGTTTTCCAGTGTCCCTAATTTTAGTTTCATGAGTATTTAAGCCCTGTGTATCCCATATCCTGCGTGTGACTTCCTAGCTGTCAGTAAAGACTGTTTATTATGATTCTCCTGCATTCTCCTTGTTCCTCACCGTAGGCACACCGTGACAATATTATATTTAAAGTTAATATAATTTAAAGGAACTAAATCGCAACTTCATCCTTACAAATGTGCACATATACATTTGTAATGACATACACGTTTCAATAGAAATTAACTTTCTATTGAAAGTTTTATGAGGTAATTATGAAATAATTACTTCATTTGAATTAATTATTGAAGTAATTATGAAATTACATATAAAAATGCACTCGTACTCACAACACAGCGTCAAACAGCTATATGATCTAATTATTTTATAACTATTATAATGATAATTATAGGATTTTATTGCAATTAACATCAGTAATTAAGTGTACTAGGTGCCTGAAAGCATTATATTAAGTTCACACTTAAATATATATATTTTTAAAGTGTGTTATTACTGTAATAAGTATTTTTATGTTAAAGTGTACTTTTTCACAAACGTAAGCTGGTTTAAGATGCTTTTTATTAGGCACATGAGTTTGTTGTGCAGTCATGTGTTTCATCACTTTGATAACACTTGACATCGTCTGTTATATCCGTGACAAGGTGATGCTGAAATATAAAAGTGAATTAATTGGTGAATTCAGTTTCAGTGCATCAACTGAACTGATATGGAATGCATCCCAACTCTGCAATCTGCTCAGAAATCTTGTTTTGAAATCTGTGAGATGAACACAAAGAGAGTGAGACAGAGAGTGTTGATTGAGCAGATCAGATGAGCTGTGTTGTTGCAGTTAGCTAGTTCCAGCCAGGTGGTCTTCTGATGGATATGACACCCCCTACAGAGTGCCAACCTACCTCTGTGTCTAAAAATAATGCTGCTGCTGCAGATCAAAACCAGATCGGGACATCACGTTAAAAATAATTTAAGGCAGAGGTTGAAGTGTCCAAAGTGCTCTTCAGCCACTTTTAAACAATTCATTCTTTTAAAATTCTTCAGCTATTATCAGAGGTTGGCATTAACAGTGTTGACCAGTTTTTTACTCATTGTCATTTGAAAATAAATAATAAGAAATTCTATTACTAAATCTCAAAAATGACATCTCAAAATGTGGTCCCACTTTATATTACTCGGGGCGCGAAAATACTAGTATTTATCAAAATTAAGTACAGTGTACTTATTATCTTCATATTGTATTGCGAAACACGTTTGCTGCTATTGAGGTGGGATACGGGTACGGTTAGGGACAGGTTTGGTGTATGGGGCGGTTAAGGTGGGTTATTAAGCTGTAATGGATGGGTATCTGTCACGAATTCGGTTCATGGACTTCCGTTAATTCACCACCAGATGTCACACTTTCCATTACATTGACTCTCGCACTACACCAACTGTTGCATGGCACCCTGGACTACATATCTCATCATTTTTTGCACGATTTGCACACTGCACTGATTTGTACTCATTGCACACAGCTGTTTCTTATCTCCTCACTCACTATATAACACCCACTCGAACCACCTTTCTCTGCTGAGTATTGTTAAGCCTGTACCCCTTTCAGAGTCTCCGTGTTTTCCTTCCGAGTTTCTGTGTTTTCCTTGTTTTGCCTTGCCTTGTCTGTTTTCGCGGTTTCTGATCTTTGCCTGTTTATGGATTTTTCCACTTATGTCTAGCCCCCTGTGATTTGTCTGCCGATCGGGACCTACGCTAGACTACGGACTTATTCTTGGTTGCCGCCATATACCTGTGGGACCATTGTTTGACTGAGTTTACACGTCTCTCTAATCAAGCTTGAAGATGGATCCACACGTCTCACGTGCTCGTCAGCCAGTCACAGTATCACGTGTAATTATAAATGTAATTACAGAAATGAATTATAGATGTAATTACATGCAGATATTTTTCAAATAAGTACAATGTAAAAACATGCATGTACACAATAAGTGCATTGTACTAAATGATTAATTAAAATGTAATTACATAGTAGTTAAGGCCACCTAATATAAAGCGGGACCACCTGCGTTGTAGTTGAGAGGATGAGAAATAGTTACATAAAATTACAGTCCCCTGTTATAAGAATACAATTTTATTTTATATTTATTATCTCTCACTCCAAAAACTAACTCATTTCACAAATTAAGCTTAAAAATTAAAATTTAATCTTAAAATGTCGACGTACTGTATTAAGCTGGGCGCCAAACGAGACGAGGACGTTGCGAATCCATCCGACAAAACCTTTATTCTTAAACCTATTCAAAACAGGCAAGGGTTGGACAATGGCAAACAGGTATTTAGAGGACAAGACAAAAGAGTAATCTAATAAACAGGCATAGGTCGATCAACGGCGAACATAATCCAAAGGATGAGGCAGGCGAGTAATCCACAGACAGATATTAATCCAGGTGAGGTGCGAACAGAATCCAAGAACAACAAGACAAGAAAGAAATCCAAGACAGGCAGGTTATCAGGAACAGACAATCAGGCAAAACTAGACGTTACGAAACATGACTAGAACTAGGAACTAGACTAAACTCAGACAGGATACTGGCTCCGTAAAGTGCTACTAGGAGAGTTGATAAATGCAGACAATCCTAGGCCATTAGAGAAGGATTTGGGTGGCTGTGTGTGTGTGTGTGTGTGTGTGTGTGTGTGTGTGTGTGTGATTGACTGAGTGAGTCCAATCAGTGCAATGAGCATGGGGAAATGTAGTCAGGACGTGTGGTTCGAGAGTCAATGTATCAAGGCGACCTCTGATTGGCGGGAGCAGAAGGAGACACGGACCGGAATTCGGATCAACAACAGTATTAGATCCAGCTGAATTATTATTTTTTTTAATTATTATAAACAAAGGTTCATTTTCACGGACGGTGAAGATGTGTTGCCACAGTTATACATCATAAATCATTTCATTAAATTTAATTTTTATTTATATATATATAGAATAATAGGATATATATTTATAATGAAATAAAAAATTTTCTTTATAACACTGTTTTATTACCTTGGCATTAAATTACATAAAACTAGTACCATTGTGTCAGTCTAATAAAAAAAAAGGCTAAGGACATGGTGGTAAATTTGACATCTTTCTCTCTTTTGACCAAAGTAATTAATCTCTCTATATTTTTTTCCTCTTTGTAAAGTCAAAACACTATCATGTTGTTGTTTTTTCTATTTCTAATCGGTCAAATGAGAATGCAAAAAATATATCTGTTTTAGTTTGCATAGAAATTTACCAAATATGAGAACTATTAGAAATGTGAAACTAGAAGAAATGTGAAAACGTTCCTTCCAGTTTTTCTTTAACAATTATTTAACAATAGTATTATTTTTACAATTTCATTTTTGTGTGTGTTTATTAAACCTCGTTTTATTTGTGTAATTTGTATTAAATGTTGTTTTTCATATATAACTACTCAATTATAATGGAGAGGGAAGAGAAAATATATATATATTCATAGTGTGGGAGAATGCAATATGGAGAAATAACAAATGATGTACCATCTTAGGCATTTAAATACCTAAATAGGCATTTAATTCTCACAAACAGAACAGTTCATGTTTTGGAGGCCCATGTTATTTCCTTCTAATTAGTTTGCAATTCATCATCAGCCCACTGCCACGGGATCAAAGGGAGTTTCTTCCATTTCCCTTAAGGCAAGATACATTTCCTGCCAGCCTGAGCGAGTGTCTCTGGGATTCAAGATTCAAGTCTAGCGCAACAGTGGATCATAATGTATTGCACCATAATGCTCCAGCCAAGTGTCCGTTACTATGTCTGTAAAGCCCTGTGGCAGATTGGATGTTAGCTGTTTTAGATGTGTTCGCGGTGTTGACGTCCCCTGCTTGTCTGATTGTTCTGGTGCTGCTCTGGGACACTGGGAGTGAGTGAGTAAACATACACACTTGCACACACTGTTCTCACAATGCTACATGTCCATGAATAGAGCGTGATGTTCCACAAACACACAGCCAGATCCACTGTGAAGTGATACTATTGTAGACCATAGTGGAAATGTTGCAAAATGTACAAACTGTAACAAAATGCTTTCTACCGCCGCATATATTCAATGTGCAATTATATGAAACTCAAAACCAACACAATCTCATGGCAATTTGTAACTATTTTAAGTAGTACAAATTCATACAAAATCACCACCTTGTAAAACAGTTACGTTTTCTCATGAGATCGGGTTGTGTAAAAACCTGTTGATCTGGAAGGTGGGTGATTAGCCCTAATATCTGCGGTGTAAAGTATTTGAGGAAATGTAATTAGTTACTGTATTTTATTAGAAAGTTTGACTCTCTACTTGACTACATTTTAAAATAAGTATGTGTACTCTTTACTCCACTACGTTTATAATAAGTAATTACTCATTACACTGCAAAAAAAATTCCGTAAAATTTACGGTAAAAAAACGGCAGCTGTGGTTACCGGAATTTTACCGTAAAAAATACGGAAGCAACGTTTTAGGTTTTCATGGTTTTAACTTAAACTTACAGTTAAATACCGTAATTTCATTAACTGATATAATGTTAATATACCAACCTATTTGAAGTACTGAAATCTGTTTTGTACTTTTGTAATACACTGATAACCACCAAATGCAGGTGCACAGTGTCATTCACACAAACACTAAACACCATCACGGTAACACACATTAAACCGAAATAATGCAATAAACATTCCTTTAACACACTTAGGTGTAACACACAACCCTAATATACAAAACTGATAAGAAAAAAACTAAGAAGAAACAGTTATTTCAACAAAAAAACATCAAATTTGAAATGTAACGCAGGGAATTCTGGGAATGTCAATTTATGGTTATTCACTGTAAATTATACAGTATTTTTCACTTCCAAAAACGGTATACAACCGTAAAATTTATGTCCAATACATGTAATGTCCAATACAGTTTTCACCATATATAGTAGGGGAATTTACCGTTAACCATTTAACAGGTTTTTACTGTAGCATTTATACAGTCTTTTACCGTTAAATTCACGGTCATTTTTTACAAATGCAGGCATGGACACCTAACTTTTTATGCAGCAGTTTATTTATTTATTTCAGAATAGACAATTTTGCCATACAGGGTGTTGTGAGTTTTGCCCTTATGCATCCCAACTCGTCCAAAAGGCTACTTTACATACAATAAATGTGACTACATTAGTTGCTGAATCCCAGGTGTTTCATATATGAAATGAGATAAGGACGAAATCAAAAGTGCAATCAAAAGACTATTTAATATAATTTTATTTATCCATTATATTGAAGAAATATGTTTTGATGGATATTGGTTTACTTATGCCGTTTTTGAAGATTTTGACCACTTGAGCTTAAGTGAGATTTGAGTGTTTGTAGATGTTTAAGAGGCTCTTGTGTCAACCTTGGTTTATTGCCATGTTGAGGCATTCTGGTTTATTTCTATTTTAGTAAATAAACGTGATTACTCTCCTCATAAATCAACTGTTTCTTATCATGTGTTGAGGACTAGTGCATCTTTGAGTCTACATTCGATATGAGTAAAAAACTTAAAGGCATAGGCGGAGGGTGAACCAACTCCAGGGTAAGGCTAAAAGCAGCCAAATGTATTAAACATCATAAACCCGTCTTTTTAGGCAAGAACTAGACATGGGTGTCATCTAGGCTAAAAAAAATTTAATGGGACTGAATTTGTATTTAACGTGATTACAATTTAATAAAAACGTTAGAAATTAATAATTATAAAACGTTTCCTTTCCACGGTTATTCAAACAGCGAATAAATTATATATAGAAAGTGACATTATCACTAACATTGATCTATCGCGAGTTTAAAGGGGGTCATATGATGCAATTTTAATTTTTCCTTTCTCTTTGGAGTGTTACAAGTGTTATTGGTGCATAAAGAAGATCTGTAAGTTGCAAAAGCTAAAGTCTCAAATCCAAAGAGATACACTTTATAAAAGTTAAGAGTCAACCACAACCCTCCTAAAACGGCTCGTTCTAACACGCCCCCACATGTCTACGTCACGATGTGGGAGTTTGCATACGCGCCCAAATGCTTAATGCAAAGGAAAGAAGAAAAGAAGGCCACTGTGTGTTTCGTTGTGAAAGCGAAACTACTTTGTTTGGTCTTCCAAAAGAGGACGATATGGCTTCATCATGCCTGGAGCTGATCTGATCTGTGCTGGTCGCTGAGGAAATACATCAACTTCGCGCTGTGGATCGCCAAATCGGCTTTCACCATGGACGAAGCGGAATCCAGCCCAGGGTCATCAAATGTGGTTGTCGCAAGCCCGCCCGCCGCCGCTCCCTCTAGGCCTCCGGCCTCCACTCACTCTAGCCCGCCGCTCTCCGCTCATTCTAGGCCTCCGGCCTCCGCTCACTCTAGCCCGCCGTGTGTGACGCTGTGTTTCGTTGTGAAAGCGAAACTACTTTGTTTGGCCTTCCAAAAGAGGACACGACTAGAAATCAGTGGTTAAGTTGTATTTACAACACTGTTCCAGAACACTTCAACCCAAATAATCAGATGTGTGCAGTGCATTTTATGGAGGACTGTTCCTGATCCTGGGATACAATGCCGGCCGTTCTGACTCACAAACTGTTAGTACGTTTTCATATTTAAAGAATTTGCCACTGATGATTAAAACGCGAGTTTGAGCAGTGTAGAGTAACGCTCATTTTTTGTCATTTCTCCGATCACAAATGCAGACATGGTTTTATGTTTACGCGGCGCGATGCAATGCAACGCGTAAAAAGACAGTATAAGTCATTATAATCCATAATTATGTCCCCACTGGATGCAACAAATGCCTAGTTTATAATGGGTTTTAATGTTTTTGAATCATCGCTCCGGCCTGACAGGGCATCATCACAATATGGTAAGGGCGTAACATTTCCGTCACACGCTTGAGGCATTCGGCTAATCACAACGCACTGGATAGCTAGCCAAACGGAGCACACCTCGCTTTTTTAACGATGAGCTTTGTAAAAATCGACAGGTTTCAGAAAGGCGGAGCTTAGAGGAGAAACAATAATGTACAGTATGTGGAAAATAATGTGTTTTTTAAACCTTAAACCGCATAAACACATTTCATTACACCAAATACACAAAATAATGTTCTTTTTAGCAACATCATATGACCCTTTAAGCACTCTCAAAAAAACAAAACTATCATTATAATCACTGAAGCTGTATAGACTGTTAAATGAATCTCTTACTTACATTGTAGTACATCTGCGCTTTGTTGTTTATGATGAGAGAATTGGCAAGAGTCTGGAATTCAGTCAGCAAAGGCAAAACTGATGAGTTTGAACGATGACTTATCTGAATGCTTTTGATTGGCCATTGCATTCCTAAGCTCAGCAGAATTGTGTGTGATTGGTTAAAATGCGCAAAACACTGTAAAAACGCCTAAAATGAAACATGGTGCAACATGAGCAGATCTTAATTTAAAGCCGCAATCGACACTGTCTATTCAAATACACTTTGTTAGCAACAGACGTAATAGATTAAATTTTTTTTTTCAGGGGCATTTTTGTCCAATTAAGTCCCCGCCTTACACACACTCCGCCTATGCTTAAAGGGATAGTTCAACCAAAAATTACTTACCCTCATGTCGTTCCAAAACCACAATACCTTTGTTCATCTTCTGAACACAAATAAAGATATTTTTGATGAAATCCAAAAGATTTCTGACCCTCTTTTGCTCAAATGTGGTAATTGCTGACTTGTAACTTGTAATGGAATCATTTTTGCTGTAAGGTGACACTTTTACTTAAATATGGTTTCTCTTTTAAGAAAATAAACTAAATTAAATTATCTGGCATCAATTTGTTTTCCATGTACTTTTCCCATACAAGGAAACACAAAAAATGTTTCCACTACACCAGTAAGCCCTGAGTTATTTTTTCCTTTCTGATTTATTTATCTACTATGCATAACTCCCAGAATAGACAGTAGCAGATGATGGCAAATCTGACCATCAGAAAATAAATATTTCCACACTGTGAGTCTCTGTTGTGTCTTTTCCTGAAGCTCTGAATTGCATTATTATTTAACAGCAGAATGCTATTCATTCATGTGTGTAATTACACCATACTGATCAAAAGAGGATTTTCACATATGGGAAACCCACGCATACACACATCTCCCATCTTCTTCCCCCCTCCAAAGTCCATCACAAATTACAACACAAAGAGAAAACTGCATGATTACTTTACAGTGCTTAATCTGGCCTGCGTTTTTTGGCTTTAGTTTAGATCAGTGGTGCTGTCATATGATTACCAGTGTGTATTTAGATGCATTTGTTTTCTCACAACTTGGATTGAGTCTGAATATTATCAGGGATGACTTTTAATGATGTAATAATCCATCTGCCATAAGTTTTTACAAGAGCGCATATGTTGAACAGTTTCAGGAGAGAATGAGAGAGAGAGAGAGGCAGACAGAGTTTGTTAATTGTTCATCAGTACTGCAGGAACAACACATGGATCCTGGCAGAAAACCGCATGGAAATCCTGTTTACTCTGTGTTGCACACACACACACACAAATACACAATGAGGAACTGTTTCTGAGTCTTCTGCTAATGAGCACATCAAGTGCTGAGATTAGATAACACATCACACACTGCCTGTAAAATACAGCAATAATATTCCATTATTTACTCGACGGATGTCCCAGTGAATGTTCACGCATGTTCATATAATCATGCCAATCACAGAAAAGAGTATTAAACCGCTGCTTTCCACACTAGAATGGCAATTCTTCTGGCATCTCTCCAACACCTGAAATCCTTCCGCTTTTTCTGCAGCGGCTTTTCCTCTCTCCAAAGGCTTTTCCAAAACTGTTTAAACAAATACAGTCAACCTCAACCAGGAAATCCATTGGATCCCGACAGACAGGCAGACACTGAATGTTTCTGCAAATGAACAACAGCTATTCACATACACCACTCCTTTAGAGTCACCTGTTTAGTCAATCAATATGTGATGAATCTAACACATTCATGTGTTGAGGACTTAGCAGAAAGACTCAGGTGGGAGGTATTCTTCACTTTACACACTCTCCAGACTGTGGATCTGTGAGGTTACAGCACTCTGAGGTGTTGTGGTTGGAAATGGACTGGTGCTTTGTGTCTGAACTGTGACTGAAGTGGTTACAACTGACTCTAGGCACAAGAAACAAATCTAAGAGCTTTTTACATCCACAGGGGACACGTCTAATACATAGCCTGGGTACCGCGCAATGCATTGTAGGAAATCCTTGCATCATCTACAGGACTGGACTTCTCGGATGCCTCAGAGGTTGAGTCAAATTCACACTGGCCTGAGATGTTGCATAGGCTTAATTGCATAGGCTTTACTAATTTGGGTGGACCTTTAAAAACTCATGTGAAAATGAAAGAATTATGTTATAACAATTGACTGATTATTTTTAGGTGTGGAAGACTGTAGTGTGTGACCTGCAGCTGACCTCATCTGTGAGTGTTGACAAGGTGCTGAATTGGCACATTAGGAAATACACTATCCAACCAAACTGACGTAAAGTCTATGTTTCCTAACATCTATCCAAAGTATAAGTAAAATGTCTTAGAGATGGGGTTTTCTGTCTGCACTGTAAATACTGTTAATGATGTAAGAATTTTGACATACAAAACCTACAGTAGTGGACTTATTTGCAATTAAAATAGTGCTAATATTAAATTGAACTGGATAAAACAATGAAAACATGAGAAATAATACACAATGTGCTGCTTTTCATTAATGAAATTCAAAGAAATGCATACTTTTATTTAGCAAGGATACATTAAAAATTGATGACATTGACAGGCATTGGTATGTTATCAAAAAGATTATTTCAAATATGCTGCTCTTTTAAACTTTCTATTTCTAGCAAAGAATCCTGAAAAAAAACATGGTTTCCACAAATATATTAATCGACACAACTGTTTTCAACATTGATAAACATTCTAATATAGGAGAGATTTCTGATCACCAGATCATCATATTAGAATGATTTTTTTTCGTGGATAGATGACACTCAGACTGCTGAAAATTCAGCTTTGCCTGCATAGGAATAAATTACATTTTATTGTATTTTGATCCAATTAATTTGGTGAGCATAAGAGACTTCTTTCAACACATTAAAATTTACCAAAATGCTCCTTCATGCATTTAGGTAGATATAAAGCTCATGTGACATTTTACATGCAAATTATAAATTAGCGTTAAGTAGATTATCACAGAGAATGTAATCACATCTCTTTAGCTTGTTGACCTTTGATAATATTTCAGATTAAAATTTTTAAATATGACTAATAGGTATACCAGTATAATTCATTATGTGATGATAAGGATAAAGGGAAAGGGAAATTGATTCTTAATTTCAGAGGTGGCAAACGCTTTACCTATTATGATGCTGTAATGTAAAATACTTCGATAGACAGACGACAGACAGACAGATAGTAGATAGGGAGATAGATAGATAGTAGATGCTAAGATAGAGATAGATAGATAGATAGAAGATGTAGATAGGGCTCTAATGGCCTTAAATTGGGGTGAACCATGAGGCGTGAGTTGTATGAGGACGTGCTTGGTCTTTCAGTGCTGTAAGATCAGTTGTACAGCTCATATCTCAGTGCTGTGGTCTCTCAGCTGATTTGACCATGAAGAGCCGGTAACACGACACTGAGAGAGAAGCACACTGAGCTGCCAGTCAGTCTGAGGAAGGAATGACAAGCTGTGGAGCCCTGAACAGATTCAGGTGAGTTTAAGAGGTATTCCCATGATTACTACGTTATTATTGTGTTACAGTTGTCACTATCGTATGTGTTTAGCTGGTTGGTTTAATTGTACAGTCTGTATTATGAACACCTAAATCATAAATGATTTGAAAAATATGTTCATCACTGGAAAAAAAACATTGAATTACAAAGAAATGGCAAAAATATGTATTAAATTAAACATGAAAGAGTGGAATAGTATTTTCTTGTAAAACATACGCAAAAATGTTTTTTGGACATTGTTTATGAATAAAAATGTATATAAATGTATAAAAATGACTACTAGACTGTGCTTGATCTGATCTCTTTTAAATTAATATTGCATTTGTGAAGAAATTTTATAAACTGTGGTTTAGAAGCTTGAAATTTGAATATAGATTTGAATATAGAAACGTTTGGCCAGTTTATAAATAATGGAATTTTTTTTTTTTTTTATGAGCTCTCTGGTTTGGTATAAGGTTCAAACACACGTCCCTGTAGATGAAAGCTAAATAAAGATTATTAGATACAAATATACCTAGGGGGTGTGAAATGTCATCTTGAAGTGTCATATGAGCTGGGCTTACAAGTTCAGTCCATTTTATCATATTTATCGATTACTGTTTGAAGTCTTACAGTTTGTTATGTATTTATATTGCTGCTGTTGCTGCTGTAGATGTAGTATTTGTACAGTTGTAATAAATTCATACTTTTTTTTAAGTGCTAACGCGTTAGTCTACCTGTTTCTCACGCACCGCTCAGGGAGAGACATATTAACAAAAGCACTACGCAAAGACATGTACCGGCGATAGTTAATGCTGTCGTGTTCATTGAACTCAATGGTTTTGATCAGAACACGGGGGAAACGCGTGTGTGCATCTGAGGGAGGAGATGCTGAACACTCAGACCCACACACATATTGATCATTAAAAGAGGGCGCGCTGTAATAGCCTAGGTCATCACGCCTACAGCGAGATCCTGTGCTTTAAATGTCTTGAGGTCGACTTCTCCCACTGAGAGGATGCTTGTTCGGGGATGAGAAAGGCGTTGTCGCAGGTCTCGGTTCCGAACAGAAGTTGTGGATTTCTTCGGTAAGTTTGTCGATCTTGGCTCTGATAGTAAGTTGTCTGGGCTTGTAAAGTGATGTCTGTGTTCTTCCAGCACACGGGGTTAAATGTTCACATGAGTTCAGTTGGGTACACCTGCCAGACAACATCCCTGATCCCCGAAATAATCGTTCATTTAGAATCACGCAGTCATCATCTAGAGAGCACATTAAACTGCGTCGTAGAATGTTTTATGCATTATTATTTGACTTGTTGCAGCTGCATCTTAAACCAGTCTAAACTGGTGTGCTGGTCTTAGCTGGTGTCCTTGCTTGGTCTGTTAGCTTGTTTAACAGGGAGTTTGCCTACTTTTTAGCAGGTCAAGCTATGACAAAAAGTCTTAAAGCTTCAGAATCTTCTACAATATGGTTAAATTGCCGTTGATGACAGTGGTGGGTAATACAAAGTTGTGAAAAAAAATATTTGTTAGAAACTATGGTTGCATGGTAATGTTTTGTAAATGCATAATAAAATATATTCTTATTATATTCCTCAACACTTTTAAACACTAGTTATTTTTATCTTTCTTTTCATCATTATGTTTATAGTGTCACTTTAATTAGTGTGGCTAATGATATCTACATTGCTTGTATATGCCTTTTTCTGATGTATACTGAACAGCTGCTGTATGGTTAATAATAGATTCACTTTGTTTATGACTCTTTCTGGAATTTTTCCGAGCCTGTGCTCTATGGAATCTTTGTAAGGAAACTGAGGCCACTCTAATTGGATGAATTTCCACTTGGAAGGAGCGCACAGATTAACTGCATGAAGAGACACTTTAAAACTATGCAGATAGAGATAAAAACACTATTACAATCTTTTATAATAAATAATGGATGATTGAAAATAGTTTTCCTGTGTATTTTTCTCTCTTGTGTGTATTCTCACTCACTTGTTATCAACAAATGCAATAATCTTTTGTCCTAGGGGGAATAAAACTTAAAGTTTTAGGATTTTGAAACTTTTAAAAGAAAAATGATGACATGAAATGTTGAAAAATTATGTCAGATACTGCACTGTTCTTAAGTCAAATAAGTACATTTGTGGCACTGACCGTGCAACTCTTTATACGGATGGTCAGAAGCTGATTGGATAATTTAAAATCATGCTGAATCTTATAATCACCATGGTTTATATGTGTCTTATCATCATTATGTGATGATAAGGATGGAAATTGATTCTTAATTTTTAAGAGGTGAATGCTTTACCTGCGGCACAAATGCTGCTGTCATTAAAGCAAAAGAGAGACAAATCAAATAATGACTCTGAAATTCAAAATCTTATTGAAATGATTATGCAGTTAATCAGTGCTGGGTCATAATAAATACTCTGCATTATGTAATGTATGTCAGATTCCAAAAATAAAGTACTTGTTATTAGATTACATTACATTTTAAAATTCCTATTATCAGATTAAAGTGACTTTTTTGTTGATTACATAATTACTTATTATTCACACAATGAGTTATTCATTATTTATTTATTTTCTCTAATTCTCTTTTATATTTTTTCCATTCACAAATCCCTTTTTGGAAACACTGACGTAATGTAATGTTTAATCCAGTTTATGTTGATAACAAAAAATAGAATATATTTGTGTTTTTATACCAGTATGGTACAAAATAATCCTATTTAAATCTATGTAATAAATGAATTAGGGCAAAAGTAATCTAAAAGTGCTCAAATAGGTTAATCTATTAAATTATATAACTAACACTGCAGACATATTGTATTGAAAACAATATGCCAAAAAATGCAAAATGGAAGCATTTTTACTCATGGTCTTATATATGCTCTCATTTTTGTTCCTTCAAGGAGGTGTGTGTCGTCTTGCTCATGCAATAACAGTATCATGGCAGCCTTCAAGGGTGTGTGGACTCAGGAATTCTGGCGAGCGGTTTCGGGGGAGTTTTTAGCCATGATAATATTTGTACTGCTCAGTTTGGGATCCACCATCAACTGGGCAGCAACACAGGAGAACCCTCCGCCTGCCGACCTCGTCCTCATCTCTCTCTGCTTTGGTTTATCCATCGCAACCCTCGTCCAGTGTTTTGGGCACATCAGCGGTGCCCACATTAACCCGGCCGTCACTGCGGCGATGGTTGCTACACGGAAGCTGAGTCTGGCAAAGGGTGTGTTTTATTTGTTGGCACAGTGTCTGGGGGCAGTGGTGGGGGCGGCCATCTTGTACGGAGTGACACCAGCATCAGTGAGAGGAGGATGGGTGTCTTCTGGATTATGTTTAATTATAGGATATTTCACCCAAAAATAAAAATTCAGTCATTAATTACTCACCTTTTGTAATTTTTTCTTCCTGCGGAACACAAAAGTCAGTAGGGTCCAGTGTTGTTTTGGACCCCATTTACTTTCATTGTATGAACAAAAACAACTGAAACATTCTTTGTGTTCCACAGCAGAAAAAAGTCATACAGAATGACATGAGGGTGAGTAAATGATGACCAAATTTTCTGTTTTGGGTGGACTATCCCTTTAAGACATTTGATTATAAGTTTTACACATAATTAAACTCATTAGTAAAGCACTCAATAGCCCAAATTAAGCCGGTCCCATTAGTGAGACCCCGGGGGGGGGGGGGGGGGGGGGGGGGGGGGGGGGGGGGGGGGGGGGGGGGGTGGGGGGGGGGGAAGATTTTAAGTGTTTTGGCTTCCAGGAGAATAATTGAAAAACAAGCAGACAATGAAATTCACTCTACACATAACTCACTATCACCTCCTGCAGGTCAATACTGAAATCTCCACTGGTCATGCAATTGTGATAGAGCTCATAATCACTTTTGAGCTTGTCTTCACTGTCTTTGCCACCTGTGACCCCAAACGCAATGATCTCAAAGGTTCGGCAGCCCTGGCTATTGGGCTGTCGGTGTGCATCGGCCATCTGTTTGCTGTGAGTATTTTCTGATTTGCACCATTAGAAAACAGTTGTGGAAAAGTGCATTGCTATACATTACAGTTGCTTTCCAAGGCATGTTTCTAGTGAGCACTTTTTAACTATATGGAGATAATATTTTTAATCCTGCACTGTCAAGCACATTTTTAAGCAGTACTTGAAGATCTTTATCCTATAAAGATTAGCCTCTTGAGGTGTATCTGCTTAGTTCTCCTTTGGAGAATTTGTAGCCTAGCTATGATCCCAAGTGATGGTGTTATTTCCATGCCAATAGTCCCAGCAGAATCTGCAGATGAGGTGTTTATATGAAAGCTCATTTGTGCTGCTAAGGTTGTTGGCATGAGAGCGGGATGCCCGCTACGTGCCCTCATGTATTTAGGCCTGGCACTGGTACAAACTCTATTTAAGACCCTTTAGAGCAGATTTATGATTTAAAAAGGCAATCCGCTGTCACTCAGCTCACTCATTTTTCCTGTCTTTTTTCATTTTCTCTCATGTCGTTTCTATGCATTTCCGATTGGCAAAATGGATATTTCTACAAAAATATAATGTTGCTTCTTGCAGGAATATTGTCCAATATTTTGGATGTGAAATCTGCAGTGGGTGGTGCTAAAAGCATGTTCAAGACTTATCGCGAGAGGAAAAAATGTTTTAGTCACATCACTTATTTAAAGGGGTCATATGATGCCCCTGGCTAAAAGAAACATTATTTGTGTATTTTGGTGTAAATGAAATTGTTTTAATGTGGTTAAAGTAAAAAAAAAAACACATATTTTCCACCATCTGTCATTATTGTTCTCCTCTTGCCCAGCCTTTTGGAAAACGCCGATTTTTACAAAGTCTCATCGGTCGGGGTGAAAAGCGAGGTGTGCTGTGATTGGCCAGCTATCCAGTGCGTTGTGATTGGCCGAATACCTCAAACGTGTGACGGAAATGTTACACCCCTCACCATACTGTGATGATGCCAAGCGACAGACAAAAACATTAAAACCCATTACAAACGAGGTATTTGTTGCATCCAGTGGGGACATAATTACTGATTATAATGACTTATACTGTCTTTTTACGCGTTGCGTTGCATTGCACCGCATAAACATAAAACCATGTCTGCATTTGTGATCGGATAAATGACAAACTATAAGTGCTACTCTACACTGCTCAAAACTTGTGTTTGAATCATCAGTGGCAAGTCCTTTAAATGAAAACGTACTTACAGTCTGTGAGTCAGAGCTGCCGGCATTGTAGTCTACTCTCCCAGGATCAGTTAACAGTCCTCCATAAAATGTGCTGCACACATCTGAATATTTGGGTTAAACTGTCTGGAACAGTGTTGTAAATACAACTTAACCACTGATTTATAGTCGTGTCCTCTTTTGGAAGACCAAACAAAGTAGTTTCGCTTTCACAACGAAAAACACGGTTGTGCCTAGCGTGAGCGGAAGCTGCGGCTTAGCATGAGCTGATGCCGGGCTAGAGTGAGCAGAGGCGGCAGGCCTTAGAACGGCGCGGCCGGCGTATTCATCGAGGGTCGGCAACCCATGTGACGACCCCCTGGCTGGACTCCTCTTCGTCCACCGTTGAAAGCCACTCCGCGATCCACAGCACTAAGTTGATGTATTCCCTCAGCGACCAGCACAGATCAGCTGTAGGCATGATGAAGCGGATATCGTCTTCTTTTGGAAGACCAACCAAAGTAGTTTCGCTTTCACAACGCGCACGACACCGGCTTCCACATCATAGCGGCAGCGGCAACAATACTACAGTGAGACTGAAAGTTATGCCTTCTTTCTTTGCATGAACATTTGGGCGCGTTATGCAAATCTTCCCACATAGTGACGTAGGTATGTTGGGGTGTGTTAGAACTAGCCGTTTTAGGTAGGCGTGGTTAAATCTGCACTTTTATAAAGATATCTCTTTGGATTTGAGACTTTAGTCTTTGCAACTTTACAGATCTTCTTTATGCACCAAGAGCTTGTAACACTCCAAAGAGAAAGGAAAAATTGAAATCGCATAGTATGACCCCTTTAATGGAAACGCCGTCATTTTGCAATAGTTTTTTCATCGACGTTTATAAAATATCGCAAAAGTTTTGCACAAATCTGTAATGTAAACCCGGCTAGTGTTAACATAGGCAAATGTGAGATACACACTTTCTGAAGTAACAATGCCAATTTAACCTATTTCTAGTTTTATTGAGTGACAGGACTTGTACACATGTCCTGCACCAGGTGCGCTACCAAGCAAGTTTACCACATCAGAAAAACCAAACATATGGAGCTGCTTATGTGATGCAAACATCAAAATGTATTAGTTTACAAAACATGGTAAATGTCTTTTGAGCTCATTACATAGTAATTTTGCAAGAAACCCCACAATAATAAGTCATATTAATTAGTAGTCTGCCCCATAATCTTAATTTGTGTGAAAAGGAATAAAAGTGGTTAGAGTTTTTACTGCCTTTAGTGTTCATTTCAGCTGGAAACTGCAATAAATGATAAGTACTTTTTGGAGTTTGGGCATGTTTTTCCATTGTTTCAAAATACATGCGAGTTCATAAAAGTGTAACAAGTTTTGTGTGTTTGTTTCAGATCCCGTACACTGGAGCCAGTATGAATCCAGCTCGCTCTTTTGGGCCTGCGGTCATCATGGCAAAATGGCAGGACCATTGGGTAAGATTTACACACTATCTTCTGCATGTAGATAAGCAATGCTCATTAAGTTCTTGCTAATTCCTACAGTGATATGTATGTGCATAAAGATTGAAGGTCAGCAAGGCCTTTAGAACTGTGGTTCATAAAAGTGAAGCTGACAAGAATTTGATTCAGTGCCAAAACGTATTTAAGAAGAACATTTTGGCTTTGTTTCACTTTTGCAAAGGAGACTGAACTATATTTGGAACAACAAGGCGTTTATCTCTGACCGACCACAGACCTTTGGCATAAAGCTTGAAATACTGGCTTAATTCATTTTGAATATATCAGTGTATCTTAACAATTCTTGAACTGCACTATAATCTCGATCCTGCTGTTGTACTGAATATCAGAAAGGTTATGATTGCCAGCGCCCAGTGCATATACTGCAGCTCTTTTGCTTGTGGGTTTAAATGTCATTCTGCTTGAAATATTGCACAGCAGTCAGAAGCCAGACAGATGTGGCATTCAAAATAACACCGGTACATGACACTGACTGGTGTGCTCCCTACATGCACATATGAGCGTTATGTTTCATCATGAGTAGCGCATCTGAGTGACTGCTGCTGTCATCACGTTTGATACAGGGTCTCCTCACTGGCGCTGTAACATTAGAAAGGTCAAAACATTTCTTTCATGCAGTGTTTACCGCACTTGCAGCAGGCTATACACGGTGCCCTTTTGGTATGAGTTTCATCAATTAAAGATTTTAGCGATTATGAATGAAAGAAATACATCAGGGGTGAAGCCACGTGAAGGCCAAAGTGGTACTGTTACACTAATGAGAGCTGCTGGTGATCATTATACTGTATATATTATAGTTTGGAAATAATGAGATAAACCAAATGAACTGCATTTTTGGGCACAGGTTTTGCACAGCGCTGTCCAGGGTTGTGAAGGGTAAACGTATCTGTCCTGTGCTATGCAGTGGGTCACACCCACTTCTATTTCTGTCATCACAGCAGTTGGTAATCCAGTTTTGGCACAGTTTTGAAGTCAATATCCTGGTCAACACTGATAACATGCATATATCAGACATATAAGAGGATATATAAGAGTAGGACAGATTATTTACTGGGCTGAAATTATAACAAAGGAAAGGAAAGGAAAGACACTTTATACTGTAATATTTACAAAATAATGCTGAGATTTAAACAAAATAGTAATAATAATAATACACAGTGGAAGTCAGAAGTCTGAGTGAAAATGTTTCTGTTTTCTTCATTTTAATTTAAAACATTTTTCATTGCAAGATTATAATATTACTATAATAATTTGAGTAAAAAGTTTAAATATTTAACTGAAATTTAGTTAAAATAAATGAATTTAGAAAATATTGAAAATTATATATTGGTGCAGAATCTTTAATATTTCTTATTTTACCTAATCACATTTTATTCAAATTACCATTGGCTGAAAGTTAATTCATTCCTTTCTTAATGAATAAATTCATAAAACTCAATCTAATATTACGTATTTGACAGATCTTAAATATGATCTACTGGTGCATATTATACATACTCGTTATTAATTTTACTCATAACATTTCTTTAGTTTTTTTTATATCCTAAATCCACAATTTGGAGCGAAAATATTTATTTAATTTAATTTCATTTAAAAATAAATTATTAAAAGAAATCTTCAATATTATATATTAGTGCAGAATCTGATATATTTTGTTATTCATTTAACAGCATCATATTCTTAATTTGAATAAATTTGAATAAAAACTAATAATGAATGCACGGAATTGTATTCAATGAAAATAACTTAGTACAATAAAGTCAAATTTACTCCGAATCTGAATCTTTGTTTATTATTTAAAATCATAAAATTTTTTTTGACTTTTTTTTTTCAAATACTAAAACATATGATAAATGGTTTCATTAAACTAATAAAATTAATTAAAGAAGTTACTTTTCAAAATCCTAATTATATATTGGGACAATTTGAACTATTTTTTATAAAAATTTCTCATGACACATTTCTTTAAAAAAAATTCTACATCTATAAATTAGATACATTAATGGTGTTGAATGTCGGTCTCAAAGTTTCAGACCCCCCCGGTTTTGGAACAAGAGTTTTTTTTTTTTTCTCTCTCTCTCTCTCTCTCTTCTCCTCTCTCTCTCTCTCTCTCTCTCTCTCTCTCAGGTGTACTGGGTGGGTCCTTTAATAGGGGGCATCCTGGCTGCAGCTGTGTACGAATATCTATTCTGTCCCAACCCTGACCTGAAGCGCCGCTATGCTGACGTCCTCTCCAAGAGCCCCTTCCAAATCGACCCGTATCGGGTGGTGGACACAGATTCATACCCCAGCGATCAAGCTCGGCTCATGGCCAAGCAGGCAGCGATCAGAGTGCTGGACCTGGAGAGGACAGAGAAGGAGAGGGAGTCGGCTGGAGAGGTGCTATCGTCTGTATGACTAGTGAGAGGCACTGAGGAGGAACAGCACAACACTTACAGCATTAATGAGCTCAAAGAGACGGATCTGATCTAGAGTCACACTCTGTGTTTGTGCACAGATCCTCTACTGAATGACTCACAACACTTGACTTTAATCATGAAGAATGAGCTACGAACCGCCTAATGGTCTCGCTTAAAACGCTCTTCCTTGTATGCCAGTCACAGGCCATAGATCTCATATCCAATAGAATCCACTTTGAAGATTTTAGTCAGTCACTGAACATCCTTTAGCAGATGCACCTCATCAACTACTGAATCAATAACTAAATGGGATTCTCACGTCTAAGCAAATGTAACGCTTTTGTTTGGTCTACGGGTTATTACCTGGCAATCAGGGTTGAGATTAGAGCATCACCATAGTAATGCAGATCATTTTCCTTCTCAGTGCACTCTCTATGAATTAACCCCTTCTGTCCTCATCTTCTCCCTTTCAAATCATATGTTGTTTAGAGTATTTTTATAGTTTTTTATTTTTCTTTAAGGTTATGAATGTTGTATCTTGAGTTTTATTTTCTATTTGAGTTGAAAATGCATGATTTGTCTGCTTATGATTTTATTTCTGTCTTCACCTTCTCCCTTTTTGTATCTGATGTTGTATTGAGTATTTTTATATTTTATGTTTGTCTTTAAGGCTATTAATGTTATACCTTTGAATGTTTTCGGCCCAAAATTTGTCCACCTATGATTTTACTTGTTAAAATCACTCATATTGTGTCCATCCACCTTTACTTATTCTCATACTCTCGCGAAAACATGTAATCAATGGAAAATGTTACTAGTGTTATGTTTTAGATTAATTTTTCTTTCTTTTTTTATACAATCAAGCATAATCACTGTCTCAGTTCTTTCATAATTGCCAACCTGTTATAAAAGTATGTTATTTTAGGCTTATTATTTAACTAATGTGTTGGATACTTAAAGTTAACATGTTATGTATATTAATTTTTCCATAATATTTGAAATTTATATATCTTATATTATATTATATTATATTATTATTTTAAAAAAGTAACTGGAATGCCTTATGGAAGCCGGTTTCACCCTCAAAAGTAAAAAAAATAAAGAGCTCTATCATTCTTGTTTTCGTTTTACATCTCTTTATCAGCAGGGGCACACATCCTTAAATTGCGTCGTTAGCCTGAAACTCCAGTAATGCTGAAGCACATTTGTTTATGTTAGTGAGGAGCGCCTGATTTCTGCTGATATTGTTTCAGGGAGTGTTTAGCTCCTCTCTTCTCTGGTGAGTGATCAAACCAAGACGGTCTTGTAGAATGCAGAAGACATGCAGTTTGTGAAGTCATTCTCCTTCTGCTGGCCTGTTTCACTTTTATAGCACATCCTTTCTTTTACTTCCTAGAGCATGAGTTTGTGTGTATTGTGTATTGTTTGATGTTAAGACTTGAAAAAAATCATAGAAATCTTTTTTTTTTTTAAGTAATTTCTGTTGAATATAATGGGTTTAAAATGTGTTGGCAATAATTAGTTCTTTATATTTGCAGTCGTCTTTGCAATCGAAAATCATGGATAAATCCTGTGAATTCATTGGTTAAAAAGTGCAGGAATCCTGCTGTGTATGTGTATAAATCAGAATGGGAGGGAGTGAGGAAGAGTGTGCACTGTTTATATTTTTATTTATAATTAAGAAGGTGGTTAATCCCAAGGCTTTTGACTGTAACAGAGGCAGCCCCCCCAATCTTCAATCCCTCCCTCAGCTATTTATGGAAATTTAAATCTTAATTGCTCCATTTAAATTAATTGGAGAAAGAAAAAAACTCAGCAGTTAGTCTGTTAAAATATTTATTTTCCCATGTGACTACAAAGGAGATTCTCCATCATAATGCACATAGAAAGCTACCCAAACTACTGACTACCAGCATCAAAGCCTTTTGGACTGAATGTGCATTAATCCAACTTCACAGACTCACAAGTCATTACAGATATTAAACACCAAAACAAGTGATGAAAATTGCAAAAGCACAGTCAGTCATTTAGGCCGATGCACACGTAAGAAACACACACACACAAACATACATGTGTATGCACATACACACACACACAAAAGTCTGATGCAGTGACATGTGAAGCCAGGGCCCGAGGCTAAACACAATAAACAATCTGACAATGAATATTCATGCTTGCTCCCACTGTGGTTTTGTGTAATATTAAGCAGCCCAATGAATATTCCTGGAGACAAATTAAAGTGTGTGTGGAAGGTTGTGTCTACATCTTCAAGAATGACACTCTGATCTTCCTGATTGTATACACAAACCTGGGTTTGAGTGTTAAATAGTCTGAAGACTTCGTTTTAGCCTAAATACAGAGGTCTTCTTCTGCAAAACTTTCTGGCCTTTCTGGAAAGTCTCTTTGAGTGACTGAAATTATAAATAAAAGAAAACAGGCATAAGATAACATCATCAGGGCCAGTCTCAAGCCCTGATAAAGTTATTACCTGATTTCATTATGTATTTATGTTTAGCTTTCTGTCTCTGGACAGGTCACCTCAACTGAACTTATGTGTCATAACAAAATCATTTTTTATTTGACCTTGTGGACTGAAAATAAAGCACTAATCAGTATCACAAGATACTGTCTTTATAACTTTTACATTTATGTTTTCATAAAATTGTATTGAATAGTATGCAATACAATAGTAAATTGTATTGTCAATAAGTAAATTGTAGTAGCAAAACATTTTTTAATTGTATTGTTTATTCATAAACCGTATATCTGCTGCCAATAGTTCATTAACCTAACTTGTAGTGTATAGACCTTAGTCAGGTTAGACACCATATTGAATTTAACGTAGTTGAAAATGAGGCTGTGAGAAAGACTTACAGATTTTACAAAGACACGCATCGTATAAAGGTCACATATCAAGTAATTTTCACAATTTACACATTTCAAAACTGTTTTATGGACTTTTTAGAAAGACGTTTTGTTTTGTCATCTCAGTATGTATAGCAGTCCACTGAATGAATTTCCCTCACAGCCTCATTTTCATTTCTGTCAAAACTTTTAAAATGGCGTTACCCTGACTAAGGTCTATAGGAAAGCAATAACGATCTGGCTCATTAAAAGTGCTGTTAATGTGCACCAGTGAATCACACTAGCGTTACTGATTGTTTAAAAAAAAGTTTTTGTTTTTTTATGTTATTGTTTAGACTAGAGCGTATGCCTAACTCACAGAAACAGGTGTAGCCTAATATTGTCTGTTTCACTGATAGTCTATTTGTCAAATAGTGGCATTCAGTGTGTTTATTCCTAATTTTAAAATCTGTTAAAGGGTTAGTTCACCCAAAAATGAAAATTCTGTCATTTTTTACTCACCCTCATGTCGTTCCAAACGCGTAAGACCTTTGTTTGTCTTCTGAACACAACTTAAGATATTTTTGATGCATTCTGAGTGCTCTCTGACCTCCCATAGACAGCAAGGTAACTTCCACGTTCACGGTCCAGAAAAGTACCAAGATGACCGACAAAGTAGTCTGTGTGACATCAGTGGTTCAACTGTAAAGTTACGAAGCTACGAGAATACTTTTTTACGCAAAGAAAACAAAAATAATTATGTAGCGAATCAGCTCATGGGGAAATATGAATAATTAATCATAACTAGTTATAATTAATTATAAATATTTAGATCCGCTGTAGATATTTACATGACCTCTCAGGGTCAACTGTCTGTCCATTCTAAGAACGTTAATTTCCTGGTTAAAAGAAATAACCTTCTTACTGTACAATTCTACAAAAGCATGTAGCATAAATCTGCATGAATAAGTGACTCCAGTTATAAGCAAACAAAGAACCACGTCAAGTGTGATACAAGTAAGACTTAAATACTTGTACACACAAGGTAGTCAAACAACGTTCATGAGTGTTGGCAGGACTGTTAGGAGAGGTGGAGGTGTAGTTGCACTCAAAATCAAATTAAAGGCCATAAAGCATGAGCTGACATGTTTTTCAGCAAAGTTCAATTATAGTCATTGATTATGAATTACTAAAACAGTTAAATGAACATTTAGCAGAATGGTGTTTATGTTTGTTATCCAGATCCACACTTTAGTAGGCTATACAATGTAAAACACAGTCTTCAAATTACTTTTCTGAATAAAACTGTTGTGAGATGTAGAATAGTATTGGGCAATAAAAGAATTAAGCCTGCAGTTAATACAGACGAGTAGTGTAGACAAATTCATTATAGACTAGTGTAAAACCATTCAAGAATAGAAAGTATATTAAGTTTATAAAGATTTTTCTTGTAAATACATCCACAGTACACATAATATGGGTTAAATAGCCAATAGTAGGTCCAGGCTCACCTAATTTGAACTCAACAATATGAACCAAATAAAAGCAGAAAGGTAACTCTCTGCTGGCACCTTGTGGTTAATTCCACATGGGGGATAAATCCAAGTATGTTGCCAGTAGTTTACAGAGTTTTAAGGCACTCTTTGTATTTAATTGTTATATGGATTGAAATGAAATTCTAAAATAATTTGTTTAATGCCTCAAAACAAGGAGAAATGGTAACATTTTACAATAAGGTTCCATTAGTTATGTTACTTAATGTATTAACAAACAAACAACGAACAATACAGTGAGTACAGTATAGTATAATCTTTTGTTATTGTAGTTGAGAGTTAGTTCATGTAAGTGCATTAACTAATGTTAACAAGCACAACTTTTGATTTTAACAATGCATTAGTAAATGCTGAAATTAACAACTAAGATTAATAAATGCTGTAGAAGTAATGTTCATGCTTAGTTCGTGTTATGAAAGTGTTAAAGTGGTCATATGATGCAATTAAAATTTTTCTTTTATCTTTGGAGTGTTACAAGCTGATTGTGCATAGATAAGATCCCAGAAGTTGCAAAGACTAAAGTCTCAAAACCAAAGAGATATTCTATCAAAGTTAAGACTCTGCCACGCCCCCAAAACGGCTCGTTCTAACACGCCCCACATACCTACATCACTATCTGGTAAGATTTGCATAACGCCTCCCAAATGTGCACGCAAAGAAAGAAGGCGTGGTTTTCAGTAACCGCAGTTAGTGTTGAAACAGCATGTCAGGGAGACGCTGTGTGTTTCAGTGCGAAAGAAAAATCACTTTATTTGGCCTTCCGAAAATAGAAGCATTTAGGAATCTTTAAGATTACTTACAACAGAACAGCAATGCATTTTATGGACGACCGTTTCGTGAACCTCGGAGAGGAGGTAATTCTGACTTTGCTATGACAATCTGGCGCTTCTGAATCAGCTACTGTTTTGTTATTAGTTTAAGTATTTGCTATTGACTGTACAAATGCGGAGTTTTGCGCAGGGTGTGCATGCTATGCGTGTGGTGTGTGAGAGGAGAGAGAGAGAGAGAGAGAGGAGAGAGAGAGAGAGCGGCGAGAGAGAGAGAGAGAGAGAGAGCGAGAGAGAGAGAGACAGACAGGGTCACAATGTGTTTGTGTACTGCAAACACATACCAGCTTCTTCACTGTGTCTGTCATGCGACTCTGTCACCCTTTTGGGCTTGAACTGATGGTAAATCTAATGACATTATTTACTGTCTTTACTTTTATTTTGAAAGATGAAGCTTGCGATTTATGGTAAGGGGCGTTACATTTACGACGAGTGCTTGCGTGTGTCGGACATAACCAAGCATGGTCAGTGGCATCAGACAGTTGGCTTCGGAATAATGTACAGATTTGAAAAATAATGTGTTTTTTAAACATTAAAGCATATCAACATATTCTGTTACACCAAATACAACAAATAATGATCTTTAAAAAAGCACTCATATGGACCCGTAATGTTAACTAATGAAACCTTATTGTAAAGTGTTACCGGAGAAACTTTAACAAATCTACATTTGTGTATATAAAACTTGACTACAGTCAACATATTATTGCACAGAAATGCAATCTCTTTGTATTTGTAAAGACTTTGTATTTATCTTTCAGACAGAAAGTACATACATTACAATTCAAATTCAATCTCATTCTAAGAAATTCATTGCATGGATAAATGTCAATATTTGTTTTGAAGTGTACTTCTTTCATTTCAGGTAAATGACAGGTATCTTTGATAGTGTCAGCTTTTGAAAACCTCTCAGATAAAACCTTTCTTTTAACAGGAAGAAGAAAACAGCCTATTGTAATTAGTGATCTCAAAACATTGTTATTACATTCATCATCCAGGAAATTATGACTGTCAATAAACAAATCAGCCAATGTATTTATTACAGGTATTACAGAAGAGTAATTTACGTTTAATTCAATTTCTCAAAGCTACATAGATTTGACAGCTAAAGAAAATTGTCCATATGAACAATCCAAATTAAATTAAAATCTTAAAATGATCATAACTCAACATATTAAGCTCTTCATTAATAAAATGCATTACATGTCACAAAGCTCTTGATTCTGATTCTGACTGGATAAACTAATTATGTGACCACACGTCACATTAACACACTACGGTAATACAATTATACAATTATAAATTGTATAATCATAAATATACAATTCAAGGGAGGGATAATCGTTTATTATAAATAAATAAGACTGTGATTGGTGCATAACAGTGATTTTAACTTGAGAAATGTGTTTATGCACGTCATGAAGCGGAGTACCACCCTCTAATTATTGATACTTTGTCATGTTCTTTCATAGTAGCCTATTTACATATGTTTTACATTGTAGTAAAATTGATGAGAGCACTGTCAGACCTGACAGAACGTGACCCAGGTAGTGCATCGAGCTCTACTTTACTATTTGCATCTTCCAAACAGGTTTGAGCTTTCCACCTCCAACAGAGATGTTCAGCCGCCTCAGCAGGAACTTCTGAAGTGAAAGTGAAGTGACATGTGGCCAAATATGGTGACCCATACTAGGAATTAGTGCTCACACACAGCAGTGAACACACACACACTGTGAACACACACCCGGAGCAGTGGGCAGCTAATGCTGCAGCACCTGGGGAGCAGTTGGGGGTTCGGTGCCTTGCTCAAGGGCACCTCAATCGTGGTATTGAAGGTGGAAGAGAGCGCTGTACATTCACTCCCCCCACCTACAATCCCTGCAGGTATGAGACTTGAACCTGCAACCTTGGGTTACGAGTCCAACTCTAACCATTAGGCCACGACTTCCCCATTAGGCCACGACTTCTCATGGGTTTTTAAGAATAGCGGATTTCAGTTTATGAGTAAAATGTGGATATCTTCGGAGATTTTCACGCTTTGTTCTGCGAATCTGAATGCACTTTGTTTGTAGAAGTGCAAGTTACCCCATATGAAGTTCCTCGAGAGAAACCGTAGATTGAAAATATTTTAGGGCGTTAAGACTAAACAGCTCTACATAAATACTCTTTGTGCGTGTGCCTACTTAACCATATTTTTGGGGACAAGTTTGTACCCAAAAGTGAGCAAAACATGACAAAATCGCCAAAAACCTCCATTTTGGGACGTCCTAATTTGTAAAACTGGTATAAAAATAAAGTAAACAAAGTTTTTTTTTATTGTAAAAATGCAGAAAGTTTTCTGTGAGATTTAGGGGTGGGTTTAGGTTAAAAAGTGTGTAACTAGCTGTATATAATAACAAATAGCTAAGTAAACGTGGGGTTGTGTGTGTGTGTGTGGGTGTGTGTGGTGGTGTGTGTGTGTAGGATAGATCAAAAACAATCCTCTGACCCTCAACACACAAACCCCACTTTTTGCACTGAATGAGCTGTACTTTCGCGGGAAATATCAACTAGGCTGTTTGCATACGCACCGAAGTATAAGGGGTGGATATTAATAGGTCTCAAACCTTTCGACTTATTTAGAATGTTGTTGGCGGGAAGAAGCCTCCAGTGTCTTCAGAGTATTATACTTGTACGGTCTCAATCAATATGTTGATTTATTATTGCAATAAAGCGAATCATTAAGCAAGCAAAGTTAGACGTGCCCTCCTCCAAATGTGAGCTGTAATGGTTTGGTCCACAGTGGCGCGAAACGCCTCGCGCCCAGCTGCACGAAGTTCACGTTGCAGCAGGCGCGAGGTTGCTGTGTCTACAGACTGTGTGACTGGACCTCAGCTTTCACCAGAGTGCTTGTATAATTTTATATTTTGCGAAGAAAAAGCCTCAATTCGGGTGCATTTATACTATATGCGTTCCGTTCTGCGCTTACAAAACGCCTTCGTCTTTGTTGTGTAAGGCTTTGTTGTGTGTTAGGTAATTGGGACAGTAACGTTAGTTATAGGCATATTTGCTCTGCATACTAAACTGCACTCCAGACGTTTGGCGAGGTTTGAGAGACGTGGACAATAGAGTTTAATTCTACAGACGTTTTGCACCGAAAGCAGCAGAAATGAGTGGGTAAGTGTGTCTAATGTGCATTAGGTATGAGTTGTTGGCAGAGCCGTATTCCATTATTGACTACATGTTCACATGTTGTAGCATTGTCAAAGAAGAAACCCGCAGTGTGTCCCCTCACTGCCCCAAACCCAACGAGTCTGAAGAGCCAGAAGGTACTGCAGTGGAGGAGAGCACTGATGGTAGGTCAACACTATTCGCAGTGCATGGTGGCAGACCTGCCTGTGCAAGCCCATGCAGCCTTCAGTCTAACTTCAGTAATCTCCTGCATTTTACAGAAAAAAGCCAGCATGGAGAGATTGTCATTACAAAGGAGATGGAGGAGGAGGAGAAGCATTTAGTGGAGGAGGGGGAGAAGAAAGAAAGAGAAATGATGGAAGAGGTAAACTGCTTTCCCACACATGGGAGAAACCATAAGGCAAAATTAGTTATGTATGCAATCCCTATAAAGTGATATTGTATCCTTAGTCCGTATTATTAACGTAATCGAACAGTAATTAGAAAGGTTTAGTTTTGTAAAAGTGTGGGACCCTTGAGTCTCCCTGTTTTGCAAAAATCTCCATTTTTATAAATGAAGTATAATTTACACTGGAACCTGAGGTTCACTTTATCAGTAAATGTCTATATTAATACTGCATGCTGTTTAAACAGGCCAGACAGTCATGGGAGAAAGATTCTCAAGAAATGCGCTTCAGAAGACTGCAGCACCTTTTGGAGAAAAGCAACATTTACTCAAAGTTTCTGCTCACAAAGATGGAACAGCAGCAGCAAGATGTGAGTATTTTGTTTAAAGACAAGAAAGAGCTGTCACAAGAGGACGTTTATCTGGTGAAGTGGCGCGGAAGCAGATGTTTGCGAGCAGAGGGCTGTGAAGAAGCAAATCGAATGCCGCCAGGGCCACCTGCCCCTGTTGTGAAGTTAGATGGTGTCCGGTTTCTGTTAATTTAAGGCTGTAAAGAGCAGGGTAGATTTAAAGGGGTTATATGATGTGATGATATATGATTTTTACAAAGCTCATCGGCTGAAAAGTGAGGTGTGATGTGATTGGCCAGCTATCCAGTGTGATGATTGGCCGAATACCTCAAGCCTGTGACGGAAATGTTACGCCCCTACCATATTGTGATGATGCACTGTCCGGCCGGAGCGACGATTCAAAAACATGAAAACACATTATAAACTAGGCATTTGTTGCATCCCGTGGGGAAATAATAACAGATTATAATGACTTATACTATATTTTTACACGTTGCATTGCATCGCGCAGCATAAACATAAAACCATGTCTGCATTTGTGATCGGAGAAATTACAAACAACAAGCCCTACTCTACACTGCCAAAAAAACTCGCTTTAAATGTATAAAATATAAAAACTCTTAAATATAAAAAACGTACTCACAGTCTGTGAGTCAGAAAAACAGCCGGCATTGTAGTTCACTCTTCCAGGATCAGGAAACAGTCCTCCATAAATGCGCTGCACACATCTGAATATTGGGGTTGAACTGTTCTGGAACAGTTGTAAATACAACTTAACCACTGATTTTAGTCGTGTCCTCTTTTGGAAGACCAAAAAAGGAGTTTCGCTTTCACAACGAAAAACACAGCGTCACACGGTGGGCTTGAGTGAGCGGCGGCTGGTGGGCTTAAGAACGGTGCAGCGGGCGGGCTTGCGGCAACCACATGTGGCGACCCCGGGCGGGACTCCGCTTCGTCCACGGTGAAAGCCGATCCGGCGATCACATGGAGAAGTTGTAGTATTCCTCATAGACCAGCCACGGATCGCTCTCCCCCCCCCTTCCCCCCCCCCCCCCCCCACCCCCCCCCCCCCCCCCCCCCCCCCCCCCCCACCCTCCCCCCCAGCATGGCGGAAGCAGAAATCGTCCTCTTTGGAAGGCCAGACAAGTAGTTTGCGCTTCACAATCATAAATCGCACAGCGTTTAGACGCCTTCAGGCACATGGCGGGCAGCAACAATACGACGCGAGAATAAATAGTCTACGACTTCTTTCTTTGCGTGAAATTTGGGTGGCGATATGAAAATCTTCCCACACAGTGAAGTAGATATGTGAGGGCGTGTTCGAATGAGCCGTTTTAGTTAGGCGTGGCTGACTCAAATTTTATAAAGAATATCTCTTTGGATTTGAGACTTTAGTCTTTGCTACTTTACAGATCTTCTTTATGCACCAAGAGCTTGTAACACTCCAAAGAGAACTCCTTTAAATCGCATCATATGACCCCTGTAAAACCAGCCTCTTTCCTTTACGCTCTTCCTGGAAGAATTTGTGAAGTCCACTTCACTATTCACCTTATTTTTTAACTTAAGAGCGAATACGGCCATTTGTAACTTGAATGTGCAAAGCTTCTGGTGTCATACACTTCCAGTTATTTTACCTGTAAAAAAAACAGGTATGGTATTTATATTGCTGATGGTATTTATCTGTGTGTTACTTTATTGTCGATATAGTTACGAAGCATAAATGCATAGTTTGTACGCAAATAGTTTTGCTCTTACTACACTATTATTCTATAGTTATTTACCTATAGTGGCTAATGAATCAAGTCTCTCACTTTCACAGAAAATGGCTTATTTCTGCATTGAAAATTAAGGTGAATGAAAATTCAATGATTGTTGTTCTTATTTTTCAGTTCTTAGTGATAGAGAGTTGCAGAATGCTCTCAATATCAGCTGTATTATTGACATTGCAACTGTGCTTGTGAAGTAATTTGATTTACTTTTTTTAAAAAATACAGGAAAGAATTAAAAAAGAGAGACTGGAAAAGAAAGCTGCTAGTCAGAAGCAAAAGGTAAGTTTGGGTTCATGCTTTATTACATTTTTCTCCATGTAGAAAAAGATGGATAAACGAGTTGTAATTCTCAAATTTCATGGTTTATTTTTCCCCCACAGGGAAATGATAAAAAGACTGTAAAAGGTAGGATTCAAAGATTGCATTTCAATACAGGGTATTAATTGTGATCCTGTAATATTAAAATATAAAGTCTGATGTGCAGTCAATAATTCTGATCTGTTTGTTACATGTGAAGTTGAAAGAAAGAAGCGTGAAAGGGAAGATGATTACAAAATCGCAGATGTTATGACCAAAGAAGTGAGTCTTCAATGTAGTTTGTTTTTCAGTGACACCATTAATGTCTGTTATGTTACTGATGTGGATTTTTTTTTTTTCTCTTTAAGGAAATTCTCTCAAAAGCCAAAAAAACAAAATTGGAAGAGGTAAAGTTTTATACTTTGTGCTTTCAGACATTGTGAAGTCAGTATTATCTTTATTGAAACTTGTAAAATGCTGATAAAACACCTGTGAGCTCACATTCTTTATTAATGCCAAGTTTCTACATTTCTTGGCAACCATATACAAACTACAGTTGCACTGGTTAACATTTTATTAAATTACATGTTATTGTTATAATATTTAATTTAATTATTGAATTTGAACATTGTCTAAATACTGTTTTCCTTTTTTGTTTTTTTTCTGAAGGAGCCTCATTCATCAGTAAAACTAGAAGCTGAGGATATAGAGAAGATGAGCGATACCAACTCTGATATTAAAGGCCGGCTGTCTGAGACTTTGCGGGAAAATAGCAAGCAGATGCTGGATCCAGAAAGAACTGTGAATGGCCAACCTGTGCCTGCACAGCAGCCCAAACTCTTCACTGGGGGTGTGATGAGGTTGTACCAGGTGGAAGGCATAGAGTGGCTAAGGGTATGTGAGCAGACCTGAATGTGTAGATGACCAGCAGGGGGCAGTCTAGTTATTCTCCAGTGTGGATTAGAAATGGATTAATTTATCTTAAAGGGGTCCTATTATGCTTTTTCACTTTTTCAACTTTAATTAGTCTGTAATGTTGCTGTTTGAGCATAAAAAAGACCTGCAAGTCCACTTCAAAAGGAGATATTTTATTTAACAGAAATCACTTTTCAAAAAACTACAATGAACGACTCGTTTGAACTACAACGCATATTTTCCGGGATTTGTGGGATGAGACCTGGTTGAGCTGCACTAGAGAAGGTAACAAGTTCTTATCACTAGTGCAGACATGCTAGCTTTCCCCGGCATGACAAATTATTGGTTACAATCATTCGGGTTTAAATCGTGCTCAAATTTATTTGTTTTTGATGCAATATTTACACTGAAGCTCGCAGTAGGCGGCTATGGTAAGGGGCATGACATTTCCCGACCAGGCGCCGAGTGCTGCCAATCACAACACACACTGGCCCAGCTAACCAATCACAACGCACACTGTCCCAGCTAACCAATCACATCGCACACTGTCCCAGCTAACCAATCACATCGCCCACTGTCCCAGCTAACCAATCACATCACACACCGGCCCAGCTAACCAATCACAAAACACACTGGCCCAGCTAACCAATCACATCGCCCACTGTCCCAGCTAACCAATCACATCGCACACTGTCCCAGCTAACCAATCACATCGCACACTGTCCCAGCTAACCAATCACATCGCACACTGCCCCAGCTAACCAATCGCTGCACATTTCGTATTTCAGAAGGCGGGCCTTCATTTGATACAGGAACTATTCAAGACGTTCATGCCAGACTGAGGGAGAG
Source organism: Sinocyclocheilus anophthalmus (assembly GCA_018155175.1). Classification (NCBI taxonomy): domain Eukaryota; kingdom Metazoa; phylum Chordata; class Actinopteri; order Cypriniformes; family Cyprinidae; genus Sinocyclocheilus; species Sinocyclocheilus anophthalmus. Next base: position 237,626 of record JADLZN010006731.1, on the reverse strand, counting down.
GTGTTGTAATAATGTAAAATAATGTGTTTTTCGAACAACCTATGAGAGCCTGTTCTAGTACACTCCCATAACAAAATCAAGACTTTGTAAAAGAGAATAATAGGACCCCGGAATATTGTAGTATCCTCTGAACAGCCTAAAAAGGGAAAACCAAACACCCATCTCTTATACTTGTGAGTTTCAAAACAAGGATGTTGGGTGAATGTATTATGTTTGTATAATAGCTTATAAACGTGTCTGTCTGCTTTGCAGATGCTGTGGGAGAATGGTATCAATGGTATCCTGGCTGATGAAATGGGTCTTGGGAAGACCATACAGGTCATCGCCCATATTGCAATGATGGTTGAGAAGAAGGTCCTTGGGCCCTTTCTAGTTGTAGCTCCATTGTCCACTCTTCCAAACTGGATCTCAGAATTCAAGCGCTTCACCCCAGAGGTGTGAAACAATAACTGTTGTTCATCTTTATTGAAATGAATGCTTTGACAAATGCCAGCAGTTTGAGAGGTTTCTGTAGATTGACTGACTCTTTCGTTCTTGTTTTCAATGTTTAAGGTGTCTGTCCTGCTGTATCACGGTCCACAAAAAGAGAGGATGGACCTGGTGAAAAAGATTCGTCAGCCGCAGGGGCCTTTCAGAATGTGTCCCGTTGTTGTTACATCCTTTGAAATAGCCATGAGAGACAGGAAGATTCTACAGGTAAACAGATGCTAGATCTGCATTGTTTTACTTGCATACAAAATTTGTCTTGTGCACAGTTCATCGGGAAAAGAGTTTACGTTAAGTCTTTCATTAAAGTAATTATGCCCATTCTGCCACTTAAGTGAATATTTGTGTAAAAGTGGTGAATTTATAACATCGAATTGAATACTTATAAGCACAAAGCAGTTTTGAAGTGCATGAATGGAGTGGTCTCATGTGTCTCCACAGCGTTTCCACTGGAACTATATGATTGTGGATGAGGGCCACAGGATTAAAAACCTGAACTGTCGCCTGGTGCAAGAACTAAAGATGCTGATGACTGACAACAAACTGCTGCTGACAGGAACCCCCCTGCAGAATAACCTGTCCGAGCTGTGGTCTCTCCTCAACTTCCTCCTTCCAGATGTGTTTGATGACCTGAAGAGGTAAGAAGTCACATGCAAAGGGAATTCATGATACTGATCTCCTCAGTATATAGAATAGAGGATTCTCTTGACTCAAAATCAAAAGTTATGTTGTTGATTTTTTTTCTTCTCCTTTTCTCCCCTCAGTTTTGAATCATGGTTTGACATTAGCACCATCAATTCAGATGCAGAAAACATTGTGGCTAATGAGCGCGAGCAGAATATCCTTCACATGCTTCATCAGGTATCTTCACCACAATGTTTTTTGGACATTGTCCAAAATGTACATTTTAAATGGTCATAAGTTAGATATAGGCTGAGTATTAAAAGCAATTACAATTCTTCTGTTCTTTTGCTTTTGGTTTTAATGTCATTTTAATGTTTTCAGATCCTTACACCCTTCCTTCTGAGAAGATTAAAGTCAGACGTCACTCTGGAGGTTCCCCCTAAGAAAGAGATTGTAGTGTACGCCCCCCTAACCAACAAACAGGAGGCCTTTTACATGGCCATTGTTAACAAGACTATAGCAAAGCTGCTGGGTCAGGAGAAGGTGAGTTTTATGTAGTGGCCTGTTTGCACCAACACATGTTAGAAAAATAAAAACTGCAGCTATTCTGGGACACAAAGCTCTGTGCAACTTTTCTTTTCTGACACCCGCTTGTCATGGAGAAGAAAGTTCTACAGTATTTAGTATTTACAGCCGTTTGATTTTTGTATCTGCTCTGGTGTTTATCAAACAGCACCAAATACAAGATGCATTAAAGATCAGATTCATTGTTCATTCAAATCAAAATGTTTATCATACGGAATATTTGTCTTAGTGTGAACAGATATTAAATGAAAGTTTTAGCAGGAGTGTGGTTGAAGTATGTATTTATTTTTCATTATTAATAACCTCTGTTATGACACTTCCTTAAGGATGATTTAGAACCTGTGCCACTAACATCCAGTGGTCGACCAAAGCGCAGGACCAGGAACGTGGTGGACTATTATGAGTCAAACACTGACTCTGTGAAAGATCTTGAGAAATACCTAGAGAAGGTCCAGAAAGAAATGGACAGTCAGGCAAGGTTTGTCTCTTTTTGTGTTTACCAGTTTTACCTCTGCTTTAAACTCTGTGAGCTTTCTGACATGATATTGTTACGGTCTCCTTAGCTCCAGCCCAGTGGTGGATGTGTCTATGCCAGTTGATGCTCAAGTCAACTTAAAACTGCAAAACATACTGATGCTGCTGAAGAGGTGCTGCAACCATGCTTACTTGATAGAGTATCCTCTGGACCCTGCCACTGGAGAATTTAAGGTACTTTACACATAACTTTGCCATGAGTTGGAATGATCTCATCTGATATGAAGGTATTGGCAACAGAACGAGTGCAATAATCATCTCACTGGTACAGATTGATGAGCAGTTAGTGGAAGCATCAGGGAAGTTTCTTATCCTGGACCGAATGCTTCCTCAACTGAAAAAAAGAGGGCACAAGGTAAAGTTCACAATCTCTCTCATGCATACAATTTAATGATTAACATCTCTATCGGAGTGTCAAACTCCACTGTGGTTAAGAAAATTTTGCACGCATTTAACCATCTAAATAAAAATTATGTACGTTTAAGATTTTTTATGTTTTTGGCAGAGGTCTCTTATGCTCACCAAGGCTGCATTTGTTTGATCAGAAAAACAGTAATATTGTGAAATACTAAAATTCCTTTAATATTTTGAATTGTAATTTATTCCTGTTATGGCAAAGCTGTATTTTCAGCATCATTACTCCAGTCTTCAGTGTCACATGATCCTTCAGAAATCATTCTAATATGTTGATTTGCTGCTCAAGAAACATTTATTATTATAACAGTCAAAAACAGCTGTTTAATATTTTGTGGAAAAATTGATACTTTTGTCAGGATTCTGTCAATTTAATGCATCTTTCTGTATAAAAGGATACATGAATGTATGTTTTGGTGGTAGCCATATCAAACACAATTACATCCACCTTTTCTTTTTTTTTAAACAGGTGCTGATTTTCAGCCAGATGACCTCCATATTAGATATTCTGATGGATTATTGTTATCTCCGCGGTTATGACTACAGCCGTCTGGATGGGTCAATGAGCTATGCAGACCGAGATGAGAATGTGAGCAGCAGTTTGAGATGGTCCTCACTGCAGAACACAAGATCCAGGGGGCGAGGTTGGATCCAGATCCAACTCCTCCCACCTTACATATACCTAAACCTACCAATCTCCATCCCCTAGATGTGGATCCAACCCCGCCTCCTTGATCTTTGTTCTGCAGTGAGGGGCTATTGAGTTTGTTGGTTAATACAAATTGCAATCACATTACATATTGTGCGAGTTGTTCTCATTTGACAATTGATTTTTATTTATTTTTTCTTTCTCATGCAGATGAAGAAGTTTTCTTCTGATCCGGAGATGTTCCTCTTCCTCCTAAGCACTCGGGCTGGTGGTCTTGGGATCAACCTCACAGCTGCCGACACAGTCATCATATTTGACAGTGACTGGGTATGATTTTAGATATGCAACCTGTTCATATGTGACTTGTATGGAGCCCCGCACATGACATGCAAGAAAAAAAATCATTAGGCATGAAAAACAAAAATTAAGAATTTGTTACATTTAGTTAACCATGGCCATTTTTGTAATAATGTGCCCCATTTTGTTTTATTGAAAATGAGGGACATTTCTAATTGTGGCCCACTCTAAATTGTTGGCTTTAAAAGCAAAATAAATGGTTGGATAAAGCCTCTATTCTTTCATTAAAGGGATAGTTCACCCAAAAATGAAAATTCTGTCATTAATTACTCACCCTCATGTCGTTTCAAAACCGTAAGACCTTCGTTCATCTTCTGAAGACAAATTAATATATTTTTGATGAAATCCGAGTGCTTTCTGACCCTGCATAGATAGCAACACAACTGAAATGTTCCCAAGGCCAGAGACGTAGCAAGGAGATCTGTAAAATAATCCGCGTGACATCAGTGGTTCATCCTCAATTATAAGAAGCTACGAGAATACTTTTTGTACAAAAATAACTACTTTATTCAACAATTCATCTCCTCCGCATCACCCTGTAGCGCCATTTTGGAGAGTATCAGCTGGACGTAAACAACGTATGCTGTTCTGTGTCAGCTGCGTCACGCCTGATCTGTTTCCTATGTTGTTGTGATTTGATTTGAATGAAAACAGCGTATCCGTGTGACGCTTGCTGACACAGAACAGCATACACCGTTTACGTCCAGCTGATATTCTCCAAAATGGCGCTACAGGGTGACGCGGAGGAGACTAATTGTTGAATAAAGTCTTTATTTTTTTTCCTTTGCGCACAAAAAGTATTCTCATAACTTCATAAAATTAAGGTTGAACCACTGATGTCACGGATTATTTACGATGCTCTTACTACCTTTCTGGGCCTTGAACTTTTCAGTTGCGTTGCTGTCTATGCAGGGGCAGACAGCTCTCAGATTCCATCAAAAATATCTTATTTTGTGTTCCAAAGATGAACAAAGGTCTTACGGGTTTGAAACTACAGGAGGGTGAGTAAGTAATGACAGAATTGTCATTTTTGGGTAAACTAACCCTTTAATTTGATTGAATGAAAAGCCTCATTATCAGCATATGTTTTATGAATTTCATCTTCAGAATCCTCAGGCGGATTTGCAGGCACAGGATCGGTGTCACCGTATTGGGCAAACAAAGCCTGTGATGGTTTATCGCCTCATTACGGCCAACACCATTGATGAGAAGATCCTGGAGAGAGCCTCTGCCAAGAGAAAACTAGAGAAGATGGTCATTCACAAAAGTACGTAGCTATTGCAGAAAAGGATGCATTATCAACCTTTGGATTTGATGAAATGAATCAATTTATTATTATTTTTAATATCTACTTTTTTTGCTGTGACACTATTGACCCGCCATATCTGTCTTGTTAGATAAGTTTAAAGGTTCTAAAGCAGAACTCATACAGACAAAGAGCTGTGTGGATTTAAATGAGCTTGTGGAACTGCTGAAGTCCAGAGATTATGACAGGTACAGACATTCATACTGTATATCTGACTGACACAAGAGTTTTAATCCATCACAAAGTATTACCAAATTCTGTGTTGTGAGTTGCATCACAATAACTGTTCTGATGTGATTCGTGCTTTTGCAGGGCAGTGAAAGGCACTAAAGGAAAGGTCATCAGTGACAAAGATCTGGAGATCCTGCTGGACCGTAGTGATTTAATGAGTTAGTGCCCTTCACATCTCAGATCTGAATGTCTTTGTAATGTGTGTAGATTCCACTGCTTAGTGATTTTTATAGTGATGCTTTGACATTTTAATGCCCCTTTCATATGAATCAAATCTCCCTTTTCAGATCAAGCCATGAAGCGTGTTAAACAGGAGAAGGACGGGGTGTTTAAAGTTATGGAGACCAAAGATGACAATGGTGACATCAGTCTGTCCTGAGAACACTGACACTTAAAGTCAAAAGTTGTTACCGCTGCCTAAACTGATCAAGCAACATAAACTGGTCTAAAAGCTGCCTGCTGGTTCTGCTGAAAGTTTGAGATCTTTTTTATTTTAGACTTTTATGTTGACCACTGCTGCTTTTAATAAGTCCATCCTTGGTTATGAGTTTTAACATTTAATGTCTTTTTTTTTTTTTTTTTCATGCCATGTCAACTTTTGTTTTGGGATTAGCACAAAACCCCCCAGAATCCCACATTTTGGCTACTTTGTAAATATTTTCGTACGTTTCATATGTAGCTGTCTGAATAGTAATCGTACATGTAAACCGCTTCAAAGCACTTTGACCTTCTAGAATACTGTAGAACAAACATTCTTGTTTTCAAAATATAATAAATTTTGTATACAGCATGTGATGTTTATCTAAACTGGCTATAATTTGCATTTCAAAGAACTTGATGCAGAAATGTTATATTTTTTACAATAGCTGTGGTGGTAGAAAACCAACATATCAGTTCACTTTCGCTGGTTCTCCTCTTCTAGTTTTCTTCTTATGTCCTGAATCACTGCAGGGAAGAAAACCATGAGATTATATTTTCATTCCAGTTATAATGAATGCCTTCATGTGACTTAATAAACGTGTATGCTTTCGGTCAGAAGTTTGGGGCTGGTAAGATGAATATAATTCACAATATATTTTAAGTTCTTTTAAAGCTGAATTTCCAGCAGCTATTACTCTATAGTGCTTAAATGTGGAAACATTGATACATTTTTGTAGAGAAAGTTCAAAACGTTATTTATTTAAAATAGAAATATGTTGTACAATTAATGTATTTGTCATTTTTGATCCATTTAATGCACTTCTGCTAAAAAAAAAAAAGGTCTTACTGTCCTCAAACTTCTGAATGGTGGTGTTCTTTTCATGGTGTTCTGCTCGTACCATCATCAGGAATCATTCCATCATTGGTGGCTGAGAGCTTCTGAGTGTTTCTTTGATGGTTTGTGGTGATGTCCGTGATGGTCATGGGAGGATCAGCTGCATCCATGTGGCCCATTTTCTGTGCGATTCTGTCACTGAGGCCGAGGTAATCTTTACGCAAGTCTTCCATCTCCGCTAACAGCACCTCTCTCTCTCGCTCCAGCAAACGAATGGCTTTTTTGAGTCGTTCTCCCTCCTTTGTGCTTGCCGTCTCCGACACCATCTTTTCTTTATGAATGCTCTCCAGCCTCTCTGTCAAGACTTGCTTGTCTTCCTTGAGTTTACTGACCATCTCCATCAAAGTCTCGCGCTCTCTTCTCAAACCATTGGACTGCTGCAGACAGGCTTTCTGCTGCTCCTGCAGCTGAAGTATCTCCACTCTCTGCTTGTTGCGATTCAGTTTCGATTCATAGTTCATGGTCTCCACCTGTTGAAGTGCTTTGTCTCTTTCTGTTCGGCACTTTTCCAACTCTGCGTTCAGTTTTTCAATCGTGTCCTGAAATTCCTTGACATTCTTCTTATTGTCAGACTCTTTGGAACGAGCCGCCTGCATGTGCTCCTTGTTCTTCTCCTGAGCTTTACATAAATGTTCTCTGAGGTTTGCAGATTCACTTTTCATGGCTGATGCCTCCTCCTCGAGTCTCCGATTAATGCTGATGTTCTTCTTGTGTTCGGCGTCCATCATCTGCAGCGTCTCTCTACACAAAGCGAGATCTCGTCCTGCTGCATCTCTTTGCTCCTCCAGACATTTCTGCTTGGTTAGCAGCTCTTGAGACATCTGCTGAAGCTTCTTGAATGATTTTTGACAGCTCTTTTTCTCATTGAGTTCCACGTTGAGTTGGTCCTTCATGGCGTTAGCACGTGTTTTGAGGCGCTCGTATTTCTCCATCAGTGCTTTAAGCTGTTTCATAGTAGTTTTGTTGTTAATTTTGGCTTCAGCGAGTTCCTCCTTCAAATCTTCAGAGGTTTGCTCAAACCTGGTGGTGATTTTGGTGTTTTTCTGTTCCTCGCACTTCAGCTTTTCAGTAATAAGTTGGGTTTCCTTCTCCGTTTGCTTTGACATCTCTTTAATATCCTTCAGTTCTTGTTGTTTGACCAACAACAAATGGACAAGTTGTTGATTCTCCAAGTCCTTCTGTTGCAGTTGCGCCTTTACAACTTCAAAGAAGTCAAGGTGTTTGCTCTTCTTGTCGGCTCTGCTTCTTTCTCGGCCCTTTGACATGTCCTTCAAAATGACTTTGGATGGGTTTGAGGAACATTCAACAGATCTTGTTGAATTCGATCTAATAAAGTAACCGAAGGGCAGATGTAAGGCTTTAGAGTTATGATCCATCTGGAAATCATATTTTGACCCAAGTATACTCATCGTAGCCTCTTCTTTTTTCAACAATTCTGCTCCTGCTAGAATTCTTTGTAGGGATTCCATTGCCTGCTCATTAAAATCTTGATTGACATTTCCATTTGTATTTTGCAGTGAACTCTCTCGCACTTTCAAGAACCTGTTTTCAAGCGTATCCGCTGCAGCATGCTGGGATTTAGAAGGGACTTGTCCTTTCTTCCACCGACTAAAAAGCTCCTTTTTGTCGTTCGATTGCATTTCACTGCTGATGGCTTCTGGCTGACAGGTGCCCAACTTATCAGGAATTGGTTTGTCACTGTCCTGCTGCGTGTCTTGAATGCCATTAAGTTTGCACTTGTGCATAGATCTTCTAGTCCGTTTAATGTCCAGGTCCATTTGAGTTCAGATTCCTTGTACTGCAAGTCATTTGGGCATCAATGCAGGCAATGGTGTGCAAGATTTATTTCTGATAAGCACTTTATAGATGTTGAAATGAGCCCTTACCTTACTTGCATTACTCCCCAGCATCCAAACCGACTGCAACTGTGCAACTCAATCCCCATTGTTCAAAACGTTTTAAAATGTCTGTCGCCATAGTAACAGGACTAATGCTGGCAACGCTAAGCACTAGGAAAAAGACGTTATAAAAATGGTTCGTTAGCGTCTCCTGAACAAAAGCAGCTGTTATCACACTGGTGAGGCTCAACACAAACTTGTCCAGCAGTTTTGGTATCTGGTAAGATGAGGAAACTTAATAAAATTGTAAAAAATAAAAAGTATCTGATTTGAAAACAAAACCAAGCTGAACATATTTGACATTGGTTAGAATTTTGCCATTTTATAATTTTTTTTTCTTCCAAAGTTAACACTTTACAATAAGGATGACTTGATTTCATTATGAACTAACAATAGACAATTTTATTATTTACAATTGCTAGGACATATTTCTGAATACTTAGTCTATAAGGTCACTTTTTCAAATCTCTTCAGCTTGGCCAACAGTAAATTTCACAAACAAAATTAATCAAAATTACCAAAATATTTCATACATGTCTCAAATCAACCATTATATGTAACATGGTCCATAGTGTCATTACAGTACAAAATTATTCTGTTTTGCCTTTTGTATAGATGATAATGAAAGACTAACACCTGTGTAGGTGTTCAGCGAAATCTGTTTTGATAGCATTTCATTTTTAGATTTGTAATAGTTATATTACTGTAGAAATACTGCATAGCAAATTGGCCTGTAGGTACATTGAGTTTTGGTGGTTGTTTCTGAGTGAGAAAAACTCATGAAAGATGTAGTCACTGAATGCATTTTGCGCCAAAGTTTAGCTCACATAAACGGCTGTTGTACTCGCTGTGAAGTTTTGAAAAATGAATGGGTCCTAACAGTTGTTAAAAACTGTAATCTAGGTTAACATTTAAACAGTTTATTTAATGTTGTTCTTAATACATTAATGTAAATTTGAACTTGGATACAAAAATTAACATTGTTAACATATTGAAGTTTACTGTAAAGTTTTTTTTTTTGCTCTATATGAAAAATCATAACCAATATCCACTTAAATAATCCTGAAGGAGCCAGAAACTCTCTTTTTATATATTTTAATCATTTAAAAAATAAATTACATGCATAACCTTAAAAGACTTGACAAATCCAAGTCTTCTCATGAGCACGCCCATGTGTCAGAAGACTGCACAATGAAAGGTGCTCAATAGTACAACAAAAAGCAAATACAGCGTCACATTCATACTCCTCAAAATATTGTACATTAAATCCTCTTGTGATCTACAGCTGATATTTGTACACATTTACGTGCATGAAACTATGATAGTCTAAAACAAAACTGTACAGAAAGAGGCCCGACAGAGGGGTGTCACATGTAATTGCATGACCTCAGTATCTGTACGTGTTCAGTGTTGTTATGAGATTGATCTATAAGCTGGCTGTATCCTTACACTAATCCTGTTTTCATTCCACGCACCTAATCCCGCAACTCTAGTAAGCTATCACCCCCCCCCTCTATGCGTTTGATTAAACATGTAGTACACCCCCGCATGTTTTTTCTCTCCTTTCTTTGTGCTAGAAGGCAAAATGAAAAATGCTACGGATCATCAACTGAGAGCAGTAATTCAACCGTTGAGCACAAAGGATTCAAACTTTCAGATTGTAAAACATTTGTAGTGCTTCCCTGAATAATCCCTCAAAGCTGCATGTATACCTGATGATTAAACCCGAAGCATTTGTACTGATGTCCGCTGCTGTTATAGTGTCAGTCAGCACGTCGGTGTGTATATTGGTCAGGGTAAATGATGCTGTAAACTTCTACATGACCAAACATCACAAAAGCAGTGATTGTTCAAACACGGGGCAGATAAGGCACAGCAAACTATCAGTTGGTCTTCAACTTTGTAGTTTGTGTCACCTGATCTGTTAGCGTGGCTCTTATAGAGTTCACAACAGTCTGTCGGACATTTTCTTCCATGTACTGCTCAGTAAGTGGCTTCAGCACCTAGAATCAACAAGGAAGGGAAAAACAACAATTAAAAACTTGAATGCTGCTTGTCTGAAACGTTTTAGAATGTTGCTACGTGGTTGCTAGGGTGTTCTGGGTGGTTGTTTACAGGTCAGAGGGGTCAAATCCCTAGATATACACCTCTTTTAAAGCAGCACTATGTAACTTTCTGCGCTCTGAGGTTAATAAACAGAATGCACAATACCGCGGAAGAAAATTTCCAACCGCAGCTACTCTCTAAGTTTAGTGTCTTATGGCGATTAACGAAGGTATGATGTTACGCCGCAGCAGTGAAGACCGAACCCGACAAGGCTACCCAATGTCCACTATAAGTACTTATTATAAGTGTACCGTGGTGTGAGTGATGTGGAATAAGGTAAAAAACGCCAGTGTTGGAAGATGAAATCATGATGTACTCGCTCATTATATACATTTTGCTAATTTTGAACACAGAAAGTTGCATAGTGCTGCTTTAACATCCATCCAAGTCTGGTTGTTTGAAGTAACCTCATCAAACACACCGCTCCTCAAATTTTTAACCTTCCATGACTTTTCCAGTCATTTGCAATTATTGTATAAGGATTTTTAATAATTGTATGAAAATTGCACTCACAAAGAGCAAGTCTAGCTGATAAAATAGCAGTTGATGATTTAAAAAAAACTACTAAAAAAAAAAAGTATATTTCATACATATAGATATAGAAGTTAATCAAATCTCATGGACATTTTTATGTCTGGAACAAATAAATTCCTTGATACTTCCAAATTTTCCATGAGGATGAGAATCCTGGTCTTTAGGTCAGATGTGTGTTTCAAATCCTTTAAACGGATAGTTCACCCAAAAACATTTAATGAGCCTCATGTTGATCCAATCCCGTAAGACTTACTTTTAATCTTCAAAATACAAAAAATATTTTTCAATGAAACCTGAGAGATTTCTGACCCTCCACTGAAAATCTAATCTAATTTTGGTAAATAAAGGCACTACAATGGCAGGAACCGAAATCTCTCAGGTTTCATTCAAAATATTTCTCATTTCGGTTTCGAAGATCTTATGGGTTTGAAATAAGGGTACATTACACTTTTCTTTTGTGGGCGATCTAGCCTTTTAACCTAAAAAAAAAGAGAAATATTAAAACCAAATAAAAATTATCAAGAAACACAAAACTCTATAGTACAGCAGGGCTGTCCAAACTCGGTCCTGGAGGGCCGGTGTCCTGCAGAGTTTAGCTCCAACCCCAATTAAACACACCCGACTGAAGTTTCTATGCCTAGTAAGAGCTTGATAGCTGTTCAGTTGGAGCTAAACTCTGCAGGACACCGGCCCTCCAGGACCAAGTTTGGACAGCCCTGCTATAGTATAATTCCAAGACTAATGCAGTCCCAGAAAAGCACCTCCGTTAAGAATAATATAGACAAATGCAACAATGTGAACTCAATATAAATCACGCCAAATCGTAAAACTCCTATTGGGGCACAAGAAGAAAACCAGGCTTTAGAATCAGGGCTGGTTCTAAAATTCATAGGTCCTGGGACAAAATTTTCATTGGTTGGGCCCCCTGTTGCCTGGGCTCCATGAGTAAGTTATACTATATATATATGAGCTTGATGGGCCCCCATCGTCTCAGGGCCTGGGACAACGCTGCCCTCTTGACAAGTGCCGTCAAATGACTTTCTCACCTTTAGAAATTGAGGTTATGACAAGACTTAGTGGTTATGTTCGTGAACGAATCGTTCTCGTAATCCATTGATTTCTCGTTCACTGAAATCCCTCGCTCCAGAGCAGCGCGGCACTATTACCACCTTTATGTAATATGAAGAAATGGTCACTGAATAATTCAGTTAATGAATCTGAACGAGAGGTGAGGTGAGAGCTGAACTAGAAGTGAATTGTTTATAGAATGGGATGAACACAAAAGACGACAGGAAGCAATTGAAACAATGTGATGGGTTGGATATTGTAGCATGGACCCAACCAACATGTGGAAGAACATCCAGGAAGCATAACTCACCTGTTCCCACAGGGCCTCTGCTATGAGGTCTATTGCCACACCCACTTCTCGATACTCTCCCGAGTATCTGACATACGCCCAGGCACACAACGACAGCAGCGACACCCCCATCACCAGATTGGCCAGAGCCGCAATTACCGATAGGCCAACGAAACCTGTTACTGTGGAGACCATATAGGTAACAAACATGACGGCAAACAGGGTGGCTGGAGTTCTCGCTGCATAGAAAATGTTCTTGCTTTCATTGTGTTTCACAAAATTCGTGTACACTTCATCCAGCTCGGTCTCTAACTGCTGCTGGTAGCGCTGACTGAACTCCACGCCGCCCATTTTCTTCACTGCGCTGAACTGTTGAACGGAGGTTTTCTTAAACTCTTCATGATAGCGCTGAAGATCAACAGGGGCGATGTATGGTTTGTCACCTCCACAAACCTGTGACATACACACAACAAAAATATAAGCTCAAAACCTTTTCCTAATCTTTCTAATCACCAGATGCATGTATTGCAGAAACGATTAAACCATTACAGGCATCGCTGTATTGTGAGTTATCTAGGCCAAACCTACTATTCTAGGTGCAATGGCCTCAAGTTATTTTCAGTTATATAGGCTAGCTCATCTCACCTCATGCTCCTGCTATATTTAAAGAGAACCGAGGTCCCTCTCCATTCATGATCCATTTAGAAAATAAAGAACCGTGCATTTTGCTCACACCACTTCCAATTGGTCTATATGCATGTTTCTGTCAAACAGATGAAAATACTAGCAGCTCAAAGTAACTCTACCTGCTCCATGGTTCTGTTATAAGTGTCTTTCGCTCCAGCGACAGCTGTCAGGTTGTTCGCTTCAGCAGTTGCCTGAGTAAAAGAGGCACAGTGGGCATTTAACACTTTCATATAGACTACCATACAAACGTTTGGGTTCAGTAAGATTGTTATATTTTTTTTGAAAGCGATTTACACTTACTCAGCATGGACATATTAAAATAATCAAAAGTGACAGTAAAAACATGTATAATGTTACAAAAAATGTATTTTCAATAATGCTGCTCTTTGAACTTTCTATTCAAAAGAATCATGAAAAAATGACCAGTTTCCACAAACATTACTGTTTACAACATTGCTAATAATAAGAAATGTCTCTAGAGCAGCAAATCAGCATATGAGAGTGATTTCTGATGGATCATGTGACACTTAAGACTGGAGTAATGATGCTGGAAATTCGGCTTTGCATCACTGGAATAAAATATATTCAAATGGAAAACATTATTGTTACAGTCATTTTAAATTAAATCATTTGAAATGTTTCACTATATTACTGTTTTTACTGCATTTCTGATTTCTTTCAACTTTTGAACAACACTGTAGGTGACATTAAAGATTGAGAGTAACACACCTGCAACATGGATTTAGGATGTGGAAGCTCCTCCCCTTGATAGATTTTAATATACGCCTACAAACGAGGAAAACAAACATTTGTCTTATACTGGATGTTCATAAAGCAGAACATGTTCTGGAAATACAATCTGATTGGATGAGCCATGTTCAATGACATTATAAAAAGCACAACAGTGATCTTACAACAACTCAACTCTACATTAATGTTGCTTGACAACTGCGTGCGATGACGCTCATATTCGTATTCATATGACACGTATGTGTTTTTATGCAGCTCAAGGTATTGTCGTAACAATAAAGGATGTTTATGACAAATGATAAGCCAGTGTAGCATTCAATCCATTATAAAACATACAAAGAGTGCATGTCTGCCTATTGTAGAATCGAAATCAACTTTAGATCACAATCAGAAGTTATTACAAGTACTCGATGGTGTAAAGTCTTACAAAGCTATTATTATCATCAGAGCATGTGAGTGTCACGTGAGGGTAGCGTCATTTTACCAGCGTTGCTTAGTACAGCTGTACTACACCATGTTACAGCACAGTAGCGTAGCGCTATTGCAAACAGGAACAAGTACTACATATAAATTTGCTGTCAGCGCGTTATTTGAGTGGACTTTGCTTTTCCGGTGAGCATGAGCGGTACATGAGTGGAGCGTCCGCATGGGCCGTGAGCAACTCAACAGAAGGCACATTCATAGATCGGATTATTGAGCGGAGCGTCACACTGCGCAGTGACGACAGATAGAGGGAGAGTGAAACCTGTGCGCTGAATAGAGGCTGACATTTTTTGTGAATCCCGCGGGATGGGAAACAAAATCACTATTAATCACGTGATTGGGACAGGAAAAAATGTCAGCGGGAGTGGGCGGGACCGGGAATCGTAATAACACTATGATACCCAACTTTATACACAAATATACCTTTTATATAAATAAACTATAAACTGTATATTTTAATTTTGAACTCAATTCTAGTTGCCCTATCTCTTTATGCTCTCCTCCTGTTTGCTTTTGTGTGGCTGGTTAAGTGAATGACATATGCAGTACGTGACGGACAGATAATTAACGGCTGGTCTATGTGGTAATACATCGGGCGGGACACCCAAACGCCCACCTATCATTCATCGACCTCAAATACTGTATGGCTTTTCATCTAAAAGATGTATGTCGTAACAACTTTACATGGCCGCTCAAGCTAATGTTAACCTAGAGAAATGTGCACTATTATTCAAGTGTCTGTGTGGAAGCTGAACAGCAGCGCTCACAGCGGGACAGATGGAGGCGCCGGCGTGCTCACTTGCTCTTAAAATACTCTGTAATTTTTGGTCATACAGATAAAAGTAATACATCTTTCGAATCTGTAAACACTCTACGTTTATTTGTGTGCACTCAGAATAACAACGAAACGTTGCGCTTTTGTAAAATAAAGAAAGCAAACATGATGCTCTTTCTGCCGTCTCGGTCTCTGAACTTGAGCGAGAAACTTCGAAACTCCGTGTATGAAAAATACATCTATAGAGAGTGAAATGTCTATTTTCACATGAAAAAAATTCAAATAGAAAACGTTAGGGCAGTGCAAAAAACAGAATGCGATTTTCATGCGCATCTCGTCAGTAAAGGCGCTCTGGTGATTAGTAGTAAATCTCCAGCACGGGCTTTCAGATGGAGTGGCATTTACTACACAGAGCCGTAGATCATTGACAAGCTATGCAAAATCACGTTCAAAATCGCAGGTGATTCATTGCCGATTATGAAAAAAAATCTGTGCAAAAAATCGAATGCGATTTTCAATCACTGACAAGCTACACAAAATCGCATTCGATTTTTTGCACAGTCCTAGAAAAGTGTGTTAGCATGGATGATTTACATGAAATTTAATGTGTGTGCAATGCACACTGTGCATTGTTTAAGCTGGCTTTCAGTTCAATAAAATAACAAAAATTTTGGATTTTTATTTAGCTAAAGTGGGCATGCTGTGATCTGTACTGTATTTTTTTACTGTAACTGACAGATTCCAGCCAAAAAAACACGTGAGTGGGAGGGAATGGGAGTCATTCATCCAGGATTGGGACGGGATTTTTTTTTTGTGGGAGTGGGACGGGAGAGGTTTGAAAATCCACTCCCGTGTCACCCTCTAGCGCTGAACACTGCTGGGCGGTGCAGCGTGCCATAAATGTTCGGCTTATATTTTTGTCCGTTTCTCTTTTTTGGCCAAAAACTGAAAATGCCATTTTTGGCTGATAATTTTCAGTGGCCAAAATTTCGGTGCATGACTTGTAACCAGAGCATGTGAGCGGAGCGGAGCGGGGAGCGGAGTGGTAATATTTCCTTAAAAGCGCAGAGCGCCTTTCTGAAGATTCCACTCGCTCGCTCAACCCAGAATGCCATTTAGTGATTTGCTTGTTCGAGATCGAGAATCTGTAGAGATCGAGAATAGTAGAGCAGTTATGGAGTTCAGATATTGTTTCAACGAAGTTGCAAGCCTTATACATAAATGTAAAGTAAAAATCAAAGTTAAGAATGAGCAGGGAGAAGAAACTGAGAGGGAGTGCGGGAGACTGTTAAAGTTAGTACAGATTCATATTGATTACAGAAAGCACGAGGATGGGCTACGCAAACATGGTGCAGCAAAAGGTGAGCTAGTTACATACCATAATAAATGAATAAACAGGTAGGCTAAGGTTATATTCGATTGTACGGAGCCCCGATCATGACATGAAGACAATCACGGCCAACGAATTTAGAAAAGGCTAGTTCTCTTTTATGCTAGGACTAAATTATGGCCACAGATTAAGTATTTGTTCTGTTGTTTAGACTTAGCTGCCACGAATTCATTCCTTCGTTAATTAGTTCGTTCCCTAGTTTTAGTAGGCCTAAATCGTGGAACGAATTATTATATTTCGTAATTACTTAATAAAATCATTATTGCTTAAAATTAATAAATAATAATAAATCAATTTAAAAAAGAATAAAACCTGCTGACGTCGTAGAAACAAATTGTTAATTCGAATTATATTCGGAGCTCCGTAGTATTTAAATAATCTCAGTTAAACTGTAGACCTAAGCTAACACAAAGCTGTATATAGGCCTAAATACAGAACTACAGAATACAGAAGATATTAGCCTACACCACTTGGATTTTGGAAAACCAGTGCTGGATCCCTCCCGCAAAATCTTCAGCATCCCCAGTGGTTTTCCAGCGCTCAGCGAGTGTTTTCGGGCACAGCGAATGCTGAAGCCTGACACTTTGTCCAAGCTAATGTTTCTTAAAGTAAATTCTAAAATCCAGTAAACATCAAGAGACGTTTTAATAGACCACAGTTCCCCGCAGTTATGGTCTATTTTAACTTGACACTAGAAAGTGTATTTCTTTCATTGACGTCAGTTCATAAACCAAACGTTCTTTAAGTGCATTTTATCTTGCATGTGCTTTTCACAGGCTTTATAATCCACGTGTATTTTGTAAAGATCTATGCACATTTCATCTCGTGTGTGTGTGCGTTTGTCTTTTAATGAGCCTGTTTTGAATGTTCTATTGCACAACAACTGCAGCCATTTTCACGGAAATAAAGTTAATGAAAATCAAATACACTTTTTCAGTTTTTGCATTTTAGGTAAGTTTGCTAAGGTTAGATTCATATATTAAATAAACTTAAATTAATACATTACAATTAATACAATTAAGAAGAATGTAAGAATTTCGCCCTGAAACATAATTGCTATTTATCAGCATGCTTAATTTAAGACAATCCAAGAATTTCGTTACAAACAGTAAACAATTAGGCCTACAAGAGAAATTTTATGTCGGAGCGGGATCTGAGCGGGAATGTTTACGGTGAGCGTGAGCGTAATATTAACGGAGCGCTTGCTTGGGTGGTTAGAGCGACTGAGTGGAGCGCACGTCCATAGAGCGGAAAACGTAGCGGAGCATCACACCGCTCCGCTTCGCTCACATGCTCTGCTTGTAACTGATTTAATGAAATAGAAGTTTATTGCTTTAATATCAATAAAGACTTGCATCATTTGCTGAACAAAACTCCAGGAACACTTGAATAGAGCCTCTTCAGTTTGACCTGATCTGATGTGCGTTTACAGCTGTTATTGCAGCTCAACTAATCAAATCTGACCTTGAAGTACTCCAGCAGGTTTCTGCACGTGACTTTAGCTCCACCGATCTCTTTCTCTACCAGGTTCTCTGGTGCCAGCAGTAAAGGCACTAGATTCTGCAGCTCCTTCTTGAACTCATCATCAATGTCTGCTCCAAAAAAGTTTATGATGAGCCTAGAGTTGAGATGTGCATGTGCATGTCTGTGTCTGAGAGAAAATCCATACTGACCTCTCAGTCTGCCATCAAAGTGAGGGTTGGTGGCCACCTTCAGACCTGGATGTGGCAGCAGAAAGCAGCCTATGCTGGAGAAACAGCTGTGAATATGCTTCCTAACATTCTGTAGCTCTTCATGTTGATTCTGCTTCACCTACAGAGAACAAATTAAAAATAACTCACACACCATTCAACATGGTGAAGCCGTGTTCATCTGTGCTTCATCTCACCTGTAGTCTCCGGTCCAAGAAGCAACTCCCTCCTTTAAGCCCATACCCATGCTCGTAGGGGTAACACCAGTCTCTGATCAGAAACAATAGTTTCTGGAATACAGTAAAGAAAAAACGTGAAGCTAAAGGTTTATTCCCACAAACTAGAAAAAAAAAACATGCACAACAATTTTTTCAAACAAAATGTATCTCAATGATGTACCAATTGCTCAGATGCCCAATTTATTCAGGAAATAGCTCATTTATTTTCTATCCGAGAATAAAGAAAATGATCCCTCAGAATTAACAGTATTTCACAGTGAATCATTTTGGTATGAAAATATATGGTAATGGTATGATTTTTTTCATCACATCAGACTTTTTAGAAAAAAGTATTTTATGGCCACCAAGGCTGCATTTATTTGACCAAAATACAGTAAAAACGGTAATGTTATTAAATATTATTATTAATGGAAATGTTTTCTATTTCTATTTTTAAAATGTAATTTATTTCTGTGAGGCAAAGCTGAATTTTTAGCATCAGTACTCCAGTCTTCAGTGTCACAATATCATTCAGAAATCACTCTAATATGCTGATATGATGCTCAAAAAGCATTTCTTATTATCAAAGTTGAAAACAGTTGTAGTGATTATATTTGTGGAAAAACATCTTTCCCAGAATTATTTAACATTACAAAGGTCTTTACTGTCCCTTTTGATCAATTTAATGTGTCCTTGCTGGATAAAATAATATAATAATAGTACAATGCACCCCACACACACAAACACACCACACCACACACACACAAACCAGCTTGGTCCTATTGGAAATTATCCTAACAGGAGGGCAGTTCATTTCATAAATTATTTGTATTCTGAAGCACAGTATAAAAAATTTAAATAAGATACTTGAAAAAGAACTCTGATCAAAATTAAAGAACACTTACACATACCTCCAAGTTATTTGTGTAAAAACGGGTACCTGGTGCTAATTTTGTTAATTACATGACAAATCCTATTTAGCTGCCAGCATTCCTCTAATTTTCACTGAGATTGCAAGATGGCAGGCCGCTCTAAGATGACTGAAAGCCTGCGACAGCAGGTTGTCCAGATTTCAGCCATTGCAAGAGAAGTTGGTCATTCCAAATTGGTGATTTCTAGAATATTGCAGCTTTAAAATGACACCAATTCATTCAATCCCCCAAAAAGACTGGTCGTCCACATAAGACAAATGCACAAGAAGATAGGATAATGCAGAAACTCTCAATGGAGAATCAGTTCAACACTGCAGCTGGAATTGCTTGCCAGTTCAGCACTGAACAGGGTATGGATCTGTCTTGGGATGTTTAAGAGAAGTCGGACTGAAAGCGCACTCTTCAGTGACCAAGCCTCTCATCAGCAGAAAGGATCAAAAGGCTAGACTAACCTTTGATGAGGAGCATGTTATGTGGACAGAGGAGAACTGGTCCAACGTTCCCTTTAGTGATGAGAGCAAGTTTAATTTATTTGGGTCTAATGGGAAACATTTTGTTCGGCATCAAACTGGGGAAAGACTGAACCCTGAGTGCATAAAGAAGTCAGTGAAAGGTGGAGGAGGAAGTGTCATGCTTTGGGGATGTTTTCTGCAGTAGGAGTTGGGCCTCTTATACAGATACATGGCAGGGCATTGAAAACCCGATTAAAAATCTCTGGAAAATCCTTGGTGACAAAGCTTAGAAACCCACTACAGTTACTGAACTATGAAAGAGACTGGAAGAAGAGTGGACCAAAATCACACCAGCACAGTCTGAGAAACTAGTGATGTTCTGTGACCGCAGATGTGCTGAAGTCATTCAAAGCAAGGACCTCTACACTTCACCGTCTTTCAAACATCACTGTGCTTTCCACAAAATAATGGGTTTTTGTTGAAGTGCCTTGGTTGTTTTGTAAACACTGTTCTACTAGCAAGGTATAGCCACAACTAAAATTCCTTCAAATTTGAACAATGAAGATTACATTATTTCTGAATAAATCAAGTGTTCATAAATTGTTCTCTAATTTTGATCTCCACTATATATATATATATATATACACTGTTATACCAGTGTATGTCTGAATTTATACATTTTTATTAAAAGTCAGTATTTGCCCGCCAGAATTGTTTTTTAAACATATTGAGGGGATATTTCTTTTTTAGCGATATAATACACAGCAATACAACTCATCAAAACAAATGATCTGATTCTTCAATAATGGTTGTAAATTTCCCTTTGAGGTATTTTTTTATATCTGAGGCATGTGTGTCAATTTTTGTCACTTATGCAGGTTGATTTGTGGCCAGCATGGAAATGATCAGCTTTTCTACCTGAAATGGTTTCTCATAGATCTCCTCCATTGCAAGTCGACCATATTCTGTGAAAAGCTATAAAAGATGCATGATGTTACTGTCCCACACACACTATTAACATTAACAATGTACACCAACAAAGAAAGTTGTTACCTGGAGATGCTGCAAATCATCTTCTTGGATATTCTGAGACAGATTATAAACCTAAAACAAACATGATTTTTTTGGTCACTTAATATGCTAATATGGTTATTTAACCCCCACTAATGTGCCTCAACACACCTGCACAGAGCTGGTCATGGTGCTCAGAGCAAAAACTGTGGCACAGTCTTTGATGGTGGACTGACTGTCAAAGGCTCCCTGAGTGTCCACCAGCAGAACAGCCACCTTCAGACACACAGAGATTCGTTTTTTCACACAGTCAACATATCTTGACAGTGACATAATACACATATTCAAGTGAACGGCTATCCACCTTAGTTCCATCTTCCTTTTCCACAACAAACACCTCACTCCAGGCCTGGATTCCTGTAGTCTCTCTCTCACAGCCTCCCCTCCAGGAGAAACCAGTCAACGGCTCATCGTCTCCTCCCATCCATGACTCAGATGACTGCAAAGACACATAGACAAAGGACAATGTTCATGTGAATGTCCTGAGATGTATCTAATAAAACATGCATGCTCACATCCATGTGACCTAGCTGGTTTTATACACGCAAGACGCAGCCCACAAGTTAAGACATGTCAATGATAGGAGTCATCAGGAATTTGTTCTCAGGAATGATAATTCAGACTTATTTTTAACAGATGTTTGAGAGCTCTCGTGCTTCACGTATTTGAATGCATATGGGTAGTTGACGTGTAGTTCTACTGTCCTTGAAAAAGGGACAATACTTTATTTTTCCTCACAATTTAGCGGTCTTATTTTGTATATTGTTATAGTGTTTAGAGCTGTTGTAAAAACAGGGAAAATACAAAAATTAAGAAAATTAAAGAATATTAATTAAAAAGAATGTAAAAATTGATGGCGCATTATAGTTCTTATATATATAAATAATATATATTTATATATATATATAATATATATATCATATATATATATATATAGATAGATATATATATATATATATACAGTGGGTACGGAAAGTATTCAGACCCCCTTAAAATTTTCACTCTTAACAATATTGCAGCCATTTGCTAAAATCATTCAAGTTAAGTTTTTTTCCTCATTAATGTACACACAGCAACCCCATATTGACAGGAAAACACAGAATTGTTGACATTTTTTGCAGATTTAAAAAAGAAAAACTGAAATATCAAATATCACTTAAGTATTCAGACCCTTTGCTGTGACACTCATATATGTAACTCAGGTGCTGTCCATTTCTTCTGATCTTCCTTGAGATGGTTCTACACCTTCATTGAGTCCAGCTGTGTTTGATTATACTGATTGTGGACTTGATTAGGAAAGCCACACACCTGTCTATATAAGACCTTACAGCTCACAGTGCATGTCAGAGCAAATGAGAATCATGAGGTCAAAGGAACTGCCTGAAGAGCTCAGAGACAGAAAAGTGGCAAGGCACAGATCTGGCCAAGGTTACAAAAAAATTTATGCTGCACTTAAGGTTCCCAAGAGCAAAGTGGCCTCCATTCCTTAAATGGAAGACGTTTGGGACCAGAACCCTTCCTAGAGCTGGCCGTCCGGCCAAAACTGAGCTAGGAGGGGGAGAGAGCCTTGGTGAGAGAGGTAAAGAAAAACCCAAAGATCACTGTGGCTGAGCTCCAGAGATGCAGTCGGGAGATGGGAGAAAGTTGTAGAAAGTCAACCATCACTGCAGCCCTCCACCAGTCGGGGCTTTATGGCAGAGAGGCCCGACGGAAGCCTCTCCTCAGAGAAAGACACATGAAAAAACACCTGAAGGAATCCAAGATGGTGAGAAATAAGAATCTCTGGTCTGATGAGACCAAGATAGAACTTTTTGGCCTTATTTCTAAGCAGTAGTTGTGGAGAAAACCAGGCACTGCTCATAACCTCTCCAATACAGTCCCAACAGTGAAGCATGGTGGTGGCAGCATCATGCTGTGGGGGTGTTTTTCAGCTGCAGGGACAGGACGACTGGTTGCAATCGAGGGAAAGATGAATGCGGCCAAGTACAGGGATATCCTGGACGAAAACCTTCTCCAGAGTGCTCAGGACCTCAGACTGGGCCGAAGGTTTACCTTCCAACAAGACAAGGACCCTAAGCACACAGCTAAAAAAACGAAGGAGTGGCTTCACAACAACAACTCTGTGACTGTTCTTGAATGGCCAGCCAGAGCCCTGACTTAAACCCAATGAGCATCTCTGGAGAGACCTAAGAGACCTAAAAGTGGCTGTCCACCAACGTTTACCATCTAGCCTGACAGAACTGGAGAGGATCTGGAAGGAGGAATGGCAGAGGAGCCCCAAATCCAGGTGTGAAAAACTTGTTGCATCTTTCCCAAAAAGACTCATGGCTGTATTAGATCAAAGGGGTGCTTCTACTAAATACCGAGCAAAGGGTCTGAATACTTAGGACCATGTGATATTTCAGTTTTTCTTTTTTAATAAATCTGCAAAAATATCAACAATTATGTGTTTTTCTGTCAATAAGGGGTGCTGTGTACATTAATGAGGAAAAAAAAAAAAACTTAAATGATTTTAGCAAATGGCTGCAATATAAAAAAGAGTGAAAAATTTAAGGGGGTCTGAATACTTTCCGTACCCACTGTATGGTAACAATTTTGCAACCATATATTAATATTAATGTTCTTGATTTACTGTAAAAAATAACACCTGTGCTAGTCATTGCACAGGCACAAAACTAGTGTTTTCCCTGTACATTAACCATTTGCTTAGTAAAAGACAGACTTTGCACCTAAACGATAAAATATGTAATTTTTCTCAACGTGTGAAATATAGAAACTTAAAATGGGGATAGAAATACTTTCTACTATCTAATTAGGAACTACATTAATGACTGAATAAAGAATTTACTCAGTTAAAGGGGTCATATGATGCTTTTTTAAAGATCATTATTTTGTGTATTTGGTGTAACAGAATATGTTGACATGCTTTAATGTTCAAAACACACATTATTTTTCAAATACTGTACATTATGTAGGTCCTCTATGCCCCGCCTCTCAAAAAACTCTTAGTTTTCTTCAAAGTCCCTCCTTCCGACAAGCACAATCTGCTCTTATTGGCCAGCTGACCCAATGCATTGTGATTGGACGATCACCGCAAGCACTCGTCGGAAATGTAAAATCCCTTACCATAATCGCCAGCTTCATCTTTCAAAACAAATGTAAAGACAGAGCCCGAAAGGGGAACAGAGTCGCGTGACAGACACAGTGATGAAGCTGGTATGTGTTTGCAGTACACAAGCCACGGTTAAGACAGCTGACTCCACTGTGATCTCTCTCGCTCTCTCTCTCTCTCGCTCGCTCTCTCTCTCTCACACACACTCACACACACACACACAAACACACACACAATGCGCAAAACTCCGCATTTGAACAGTCAATAGCAAATACTTAAACTAATAACAAAACAGTAGCTGATTCAGAAGCGCCAGATTGTCATAGCAAAGTCAGAATTACCTCCTCTCCTAGGTTCACGAAACGGTCGTCCATAAACTGCATTGCTGTTCTGTTGTAAGTAATCTTAAAGATTCCTAAATGCATCTACTTCTGGAAGGCCAAATAAAGTGCTTTTGCTTTCGCCTAGAAGCACACAGCGTGAACATTTGGGCCGCATTATGCAAATATTGCCACATAGTGAGGTAGATACAGTATGTGGGGGCGTGTTAGAAAATGGGGGCGGCGTGGCAGAGTCTTAACTTTGATAATATCTCTTTGGTTTTGAGTCTTTAGTCTTTGCAACTTCAGGGATCTTATCTATGCACAATCAGCTTGTAACACACCAAAGAGAAAGGAAAACCTGAAATCGCATCATATGACCCCTTTAAGATCAACACAATTTTCTCCTCAATTCTTGAAGCAATGTTTTGAGGACTCTTGAAAAATATTTAGAAACCCAACAGGAATTAAATAAGAAATATAAGCTTTTAAAATATGACTAAAGTGAATTAAAAGAAGATTAAAAATGGAGAAAAAAAAGAATAAAATGTGACTAGTTGCATCATACTAAAAACAATTCAATTCAATACAATTTCTCATTTAAAAAATATACACATTTTAATTTAAAATCTTATATTATGTCCATTTTTCAGCTACTCATACACTTACATCAGTAGAAGGGGGTTCGTTCTAACCTGATTATGCATGTAACGCAGCATAAAGTCTAGCAGGAAGGACTTTCCCTTGCGGAAGGCACCAGCTACAGACACCACAACCACGTTGAGATCCTTGACATGTTCCTGCATCAGGATTTTTTCCAACGCAGCAGCATCCAACTCAAACTTATGATCGTCCTCATTGGTGATTACAATTTGGATGGGTCGAGCCCCCTCAGGAACCGAGTCCTCCTCCGGCTCAAGCTCTTCCTGTACAGCACACGGTGCCACTCCATTAGTATCAGAGCTGTGTTGAACCTCCAGTGAGCTCATCATCTCAACGGGGCGGCACAATGGAACATCTTCCACACCGTTCATATCTGTAAGGTAAAAACAGGGTAATTTAATTTTGAAAGGTTATTATCATTAACTACAACTATTAAAAACATTTTGTTAACTGCAATAAAGCTACAATAAAATAAAATATAAATATTAGATGAAAAAACATAAAAGTAACATTTCATTTTCTAAGTTGAAGCACTAAAATTACGAACTGAAAAAATAACCAAACGACCAAAATTAATATTGACATACATTAAATATTTAAATGAGTAAGCAAATAAGTAGCACATAAATTACTAAAAAATAGATATATGTATATTTAAATATAAAATAAAGCTATTTCAAAATATTACTAAAACTATAACATTATATATAACAAATAATACTAAAATAACACTGGTAATTGGTACATTTAAATAATTTTACATATTTAAAAACAATATATATTATTGCAGCTTCAGCATCTGTCACAATGTCCTCTTTTGTTGTGCAATACTGGCCAAAACAGCCAAAAAAGCATGGATGAGAAAAATCCACACACTGAGACCCAGTCCTTGATGATCAGACATGGGTTTTCTGACGTTTGCAGCTTTGCTTTCCAGCACTTCACTAGCAGCTCATTACTGCTTTCTATTCCAGGAGTGTGGGTCTCTGTTTTAACCCCATGCACTTTATCCATGAGCTGCGATAAGCCTAGATCCCTTCGGCCACCGGGCTAAATTTGGTCATTTTTGTCCTCGGGTTAAGACACATGTAACACAAAACAAACACCCTCTCTCCCCTTTCGCTGTAGTCTCCTCAGGCTCACGGCCAGCCGAGCAGAGCCACTGGAACGGAGTCAAGCAGTGTCAGTGTGAGCAAACACACACCAAGGACACACGGGAGAGGGCACAGTCCATTCAAAACTGCTGCAAGTACAGGTCAATTCAGATTTATAACGCTCTCATGTTGGCCAGACTGAATAATTGGCTAATACCATGAATGAACATGCAAATATGCAGTTAAATTCTTGAAATCTCAAGGGGACTAAATATTTAAGGTCAAAAGGATTCGGCTCACATTAAATGTTTAAGTAAACTTGAAGAATTATAAATTCTGTAGAAGCATTGTTCATTGCAAGTTTGTGTTAACTAATTTTGATAACTGAAACTTTAAAGTGCTACTAACATACATAATTCTGTAATATTTTTGTTTGCTCTGATTAAATCCAAAGTAGAATTGTTGCCATCTTTAAAAACTAACAACAGGTAAAGTATAACATCGTTATAGGCCGTTTAAAAGCCAAATATTATTGATGTGGACCACGAACTCAAGATACATAACTTCAGACAGACAAGACACCAACATCTAACACAATAACCACCTGCTTATGTCTTATCAGTTCTTAAACTGACTGACATACTTGCACAGATAAAAGATAACTTAATATAATTGTCCTGCGCACTTCAACATCACATGTTGATTTACTGTACACAACAGCCAAGCCCTAAGTAAAGGTAAATTTACATGGCAAATTACCCTGGTAAGTTCTGAGACTAAGCACACAGGCATACAGGACATCATCCATCACCCTAAAGCTAAAGAGCGCATGCGAGAAGCACAACTCGTATGAATGTAGATACCAAAGTTGCATTAGTTCCCAGTGGCTCGTGGATGAGCTCGTCAATATCTAGGGATGGGCGTATCGATCCAAAGTATCGATATATCGATACTACCGCGAGTATCGAAAGTATCGATACTCAAACTAAAAATATCGATACTAAGGTGTGTTTTATTTACCAGTGGTTTTGTTAATTTAACAAAAATAATAATGCGTACAATATGCATTGAATTGGACGAATAACCTTTGTTAGCGAGTAACTGTGTAGGATAGAACTATTTCCTGCTCATCAACACACGCAAATATTGCAAGATAGAACCGATCAATCACAGAGAGCGTTCACTCACTTCTGACAGTGCATTCAAACAGGGCTGCGTCTCCCAAAAGTATCATAAGAAAGCATTAAAGCTTTTGGGAAAGGCAGCCCTGAACAATGCTTATCAGAGAGACAGAAGGAGAGTTATTTCACAATAAACAAACTGAAATTGTAGCCTACATAGTTTGTGCAATTACAGTTATTTAAACTGAACGTTGAAAGATAATATTGATCATGTTCTATTCTGTAATGTTAATAGAAATCATACACTGTCCGAATAAAAAGGTTGCATTTTATGCATGCAACAGCTAAACATCTGCCGCTTTAAATTCTTGAGCTGTTACAGCAGGATGGATTGGGGCACTGGCAGTCCCTTATGAATATGAACCATGGTTTTACTAAAGTGACCGTAGTTCCACTGTAGTATTTATAGATTTGAATCATGTGTAAACAAAAAACACATTTGAACCATGTGTAAACAAAAATATAACCTAATAAAATACAAGTAAGGCGTATTGAATGTTAAAATGCGATTTTAAACAAAGTAAAGTGCTTATCATTACCCATTTTACTCTTAGTAATTTAATAATTTAATACATTTTATAATTTAAAAGTTGTATCGAATCGGTACCGATATCGACGATACTGCCTTGAAAAATATCGGTATCGTATCGAAAACAAAATAAGTGGTATCGCCCATCCCTAGCAGCTGGAGCATTCAGTGAAATACTGTCTGAAATGATCTGAAATTATCTGACAGAACTCACAAATACACTTCCACTCACGAGTCTCCATAATATTGGAGTTTAACGCATACCGCATACGGACCGACCGAGACAAAGCGAGGAAATAAGAAGACTGGCTCCAAAGTTTGCAAGGTTGCAAATGAAGCCATCTAATAGCAAGCATAAAAATAGCGTAAGAACTCGCCGAGAACACCGCCGTTTACCGATAAACAACCCGTTATGCTCCCACTGACAGCTACCTCAACTCTCACGCGGCTTTTAACGCCAGCGACGCGCGTCAACAAGCGCTGAAGGGCTGGGACATAGATATAGATATAGATATAGATACGTCTATGGTCTGGGAAACTGAACTGATTCGCACCTGCTCAAATTCGACCGTGACCAGACAAAACACGAGTTCAAGTCCCGTTTTCTTTACTTTTAACCGGTCATTAAAAACGCAAACTAACGAACAGGCACCGGGACAACAAACTGAGTTTGTGAAGAACGGGCTTTCCGATGCTACACGACACGAAACGAGGCTGTCACCTTCAGCAAAGTTGTGGCACTTCTGTCTCGTCGCTGAGAAGTGCCGACTCCTCGGTCCGCCGACGTCCGCCATCTTGGATCTGCTCTAACTCCGCTGTGTGACGTCGCGCAGCCCAGTTTCCTCAGACTGCACACATGTCGACTCCATGCACTCATTCGGAGATGTTCGGGAAACAAAGACGGGTTCGTCAGTGGGGATGACAAAATAAAAAAGAGAGCAGCTCTTACAAGAAAATATGATATATAAACAAAAAAGTACGCAAAAGGGACATTCGTGATTCTGCACTGTTTATGTCACTCATCAAAAAAGTCCATTTGAGGCACTGACTGTGTGACTATTCAGATGGGCAGCTTTCTTCCACTGAAGAACGATGCTCTTGGGATCTCTTTGGAGAACACGGTCTTCGTGTTTTACACAAATTCGTGGTTAAAAAAAAGAGAAGGAAAGAAAGGCAAAAAAGAGAAAACATTATAGTGATCTCAGACTTATGCCATTGTGCACATTTTCGCTGAGAAACTAAACGATAGGAAACAAAAGAGGTGTGAAGATTTAAAGGAGGCACCCTCAGAGGCACAGCGTATCTAGGACTGGTCTATTTTTAGACTGACACGTTTAAAGTCTATCTGCATATGTTGTCGATTTTATAGCCCCAGGTCACAATGTCACAAAATAATTCATTAATGAAAAAAACCCCGAAGAAAGCTGACAGCAAATGGCACTGCTAAATTAAACAAAACAAATAGCAACTGTATACAATAATTACCGATTAATCAAATGTTGTTGTAATTTCATTATAATTAGTATTCTAGATTAATATTATCAGATCTTCAGCGTGCTGCACTTATTGGTCCTCATCAAATCCCACAAAGATTGTTTTGTTTTATACTATTAATGTAGTAAAGCAGCTAATAATTACAAGACAGCAGATAAGTTGTTATGATGGAAATCATTTTTGAAAGAAAAAAAAACGATGTTGTTTTGCAATGTCTTTTTTTCAATATTGTTTTTATTCATGTGCAACGTGCGATTTAAAAAAAAAAAAACATTTTATAAGTTTAATGCATTTTAATATCAACGTTTAAAGTTTAAATTAGAATGGTTCATACGTGCATATTACAGAGCAGGCCACGTGTATATATGCGCAGTACTGCTCCAATCCAGATGGTGGCAGTACAACACCAGCAAACTCTATTTACTCACTCGCAATTGATAGAAGGGATTCGGACACAGTGGGCGGTACTTTGTAGTTTATTAACTGAAGATGTAGTCATTTGTACTGCCGTGTTGTAACGTTCATTTCAGTGGTGGAGCTGTGAGTCCTGTTGTCCTTTGTTGCTAAATTTAACAACTTTTCAGACTGCCCTAGCAACTTTTTCTTCCAAAAGCACCTAGCAACAAATTTAGCAATTTTAAAAAATGGATTTGGCAACCTTTAGCAACTTTTGATAAGTGACTCAGACGATAAAAAGGCACACATTTCCATACAAATTACACAAAAAGAGGAAACCACAGACGCCTAGCAGTACACACATCACGTGAACTGAGTTAGCTGCTATTTGCAATTGTTCAACTTAATAATAATAATTGAATAATTTGATAATTGAATAATTGTTCATTTATAATACACTTTGTTAGTAGCTTGTACCTGCGATTGTTGATCAGTTAGTACACTGTAAGAAAAATGGAAAATCTTTCAGGACATCATCCATCATCCATTGTAACCCTAAAACACAATGCGTAATTTAAAATGCAGGTAAAAAACCATTACGGAAAATTCATTCATATTAACATAGTAGATTGTGCCTTATTTTTAGACTTTTCTTAGAGTGTAGCATACTAACTAACTACCAATACATTGCTTAAACGCTATAGTTGAGCATGAGCTGTGAGAATAATAATAATAATAAAAAAAACTTCAATTGAAATCATTCAAAAATGTGTACGTTTTCAATAATTCATAATTCATAATTTATATTTTAATATTATATCATGCATATTATTTTACAAACAAATCTAAATTAACATATATAAAATATGTTTTTTGCTGAGATTTGATGATTGAGGTGTGTAAAGAGCAGTGCGGCCCAGCACCGGGTCCCGTGGGTCCCGTGGAGAGCTGGCGCCTGCGCTCCGGCGCTGTGAGTGCGGAGAGCCTCTCTCTGGGCTGCGGGATCAAGTCCCTCAGCACACCGGATCGCAGCGGCCAAAGCGCGGATATAGTGTTAGGATACGATGATTTAGAAGGCAAGTTCATGCATTCAGTCCATGGGAAATCAGAGGCGGAAAGAGTTTAGTTATTATGAATGGCAGGTGTTTGCGACCGACTTCTCTGCTTATTCCTCGCCAGATGTGGCCACAGTCCATACAGAAAGAAAGAAAGAAAAAGGAGAAGATTCAATAATGATTCGGTTATATCTCAGCTGTTTCTCTTAAATAGCAATTAGAATTTTTTTTTTTAGATTAATTCTAGTTTTGTGGAACATCCAGTTGATAAAACATTTCATTATGCAAGTTAGTCAAGACATTTCCTATGAAATTCTCCCAAATACCAATTGATCCAATTAAGCTGTTGACTCCACATTCATTTTATAGCCCTAAACTATTCCTGAATGTCAGCAATTGACTCATTTGTTTCATTTCCAGGGATTTCGGATTTAATTTTAGTAATAAAATGTTTCAATAAAACAATTGTAATAAATCAATGTATTTTAAAAAAGAACAAACTATAATAAAACATCTTATTTTTTATATTCTTTAATTCAGTCTAAAACATTTGAAACATTTTGTTTTTATCAAAGAGTTTGCTTCAAAAAGAAAGTCCGAGCCACTCAGCAATATGAAAAATAGTATAGCCATTATCAGAGTCTGATTATACATATTATATGTAGGCTACATCATATTAAACAGCACTGAACGACGCAGCAGCTGTGCCAACTACAGTAGAAAAGCTGCTGAAAAAAGTCTTTAACTGTCGACCAATTTATGATTTTAAAAGACTAATTGTACCAATATTTAGAAAGCAGTATAGCTGATGTAATATTAATAATTAAAGCAAATGAGACATTCCTACAGATGCATGCAAATGCAGAGAATTGATTGAACAAATGCACAATATTTACTTAATTCGCAAAAATCTTCGATCTTCGAAGAATTCGATCTTTTAAACTTCTGTAACCAGAACCTGTCAAATATGGTTTTGTTACAATGTAACAGCGGAGGTGAAACCTGTGGAGAAGACCCTGTTTGACCTGAGAAAGCTTGTCCTCTTGGGCTCTAGACTGGAAGAGCTGCCTGGTCCAGGCTTTTATCACAACTTCTGTCTGTGTTTACCTGGTGATCCACCACTGGAGCGAAAATGTGCACGGTAGCCCGTGTTATTTCAATTGGATTATTGAGCCCACGTGATTACCCTTTATGTGCATTAATACGGCTGCACGTGTTGGTCTGAGTAGAGTGGTGCATCCTGGGACGGGTCGTGTTCTGGAGGTGAGCACTACACAGCCTGGGGTTCAGTTC
This sequence comes from Sinocyclocheilus anophthalmus, assembly GCA_018155175.1. Lineage (NCBI taxonomy): Eukaryota > Metazoa > Chordata > Actinopteri > Cypriniformes > Cyprinidae > Sinocyclocheilus > Sinocyclocheilus anophthalmus. Next base: position 205,644 of record JADLZN010006731.1, on the reverse strand, counting down.
TACACCTCTAACTTCCTGGATGGGACATTGAAAGGAAAGGGTGGAGCTGCTTACTCCAAACACAGTGCCTTCTGTTTAGAGACCCAAAACTGTCCAGATGCTGTTAACCAGGAAACTGAATTAAAAGTACATTTTAATTCAGACAAAACAAAGTGGTGGCACATGATAATGCAAAGTTTGAGGTCGGTAAGATTTTATTTTTAATACTGCTATTTTATTAAATTGAAATAATATTTCAAAATATGATTTATTTATTATACAAATAAATAGAGCCTCTGTGAGCATGAGACCTCTTTCAGAAACGTTAAAAAAATCTTACCAACCCCAAAATACAGGTCATACAGTGGGGAAAAAAAGTATTTAGTCAGCCACCAATGGTGCAAGTTCTCCCGCTTAAAAAGATGAGAGAGGACTGTAATTTTAATCATAGGTATACCTAAACTATGAGAAACAAAATGAGAAAAAAAAAAAATCCAAAAAATCACATTGTAGGATTTTTAAATAATTTAATGAAAATTATGTTGTAAAATAAGTATTTGGTCAATAACAAAGTTTCTTCTCAATACTTTGTTATGTACCCTTTTTTGGCAATGACAGAGGTCAAAAGTTTTCTGTAAGTCTTCACAAGGTTCACACACTGTTGCTGGTATTTTGGCCCATTCCTCCATGCAGAGCTCCTTAGAGCAGTAATGTGTTGGGGCTGTCGCTGGGCAACACGGATTTCAACTCCCTCCAAAGATTTTCTATGGGTTTGAGATCTGTAGACTGGCTAGGCCACTCCAGGACCTAGAAATGCTTCTTACGAAGCCACTCCTTCGTGTGTTTGGGATCATTGTCATGCTGAAAGACACAGCCAAGTTTCATCTTCAATGCCCTTTCTGATGGAAGGAGGTTTTCACTCAAATCTCACGATACATGGCCCCATTCATTCTTTCGTTTATACGGATCAGTTGTTCTGGTCCCTTTGCAGAAAAACAGTCCCAAAGCATGATGTTTCCCCCATGCTTTACAGTAGGTATGGTGTTTTTTGGATGCAACTCAGCATTCTTTCTCCTGCAAAAACGACAAGTTGAGTTTTTACCAAAAGTTCTATTTTGGTTTCATCTGACCATATGACATTCTCCCATTCCTCTTCTGGATCATCCAAATGCTCTCTAGCAAAATTCAGACGGGCCTGGACATGTACTGGACAGGGGGACACATCTGGCACTGCAGGATTTGAGTCCCTGGCGGCGCAGTGTCTTACTGATGGTAGCCTCTGTTACTTTGGTCCCAGCTCTCTGCAGGTCATTCACTAGGCCCCCCGTGTGGTTCTAGGATTTTTGCTCACAGTTCTTGTGATAATTTTGACCCCAAAGGGTGAGATCTTGCGTGGAGCCCCAGAACGAGGGAGATTATCAGTGGTCTTGTATGTCTGCCATTTTCTAATAATTGCTCCCACAGTTGATTTCTTCACACCAAGCTGCTTTCCTATTGCAGATTCAGTCTTCCCAGCATGGTGCAGGTCTACAATTTTGTTTCTAGTGTCCTCTGACAGCTCTTTGGTCTTGGCCATGGTGGAGTTTGGAGTGTGACTGTTTGAGGTTGTGGACAGGTGTCTTTTATACTGATAACGAGTTCAAACAGATGCCATTAATACAGGTAACGAGTGGAGGACAGAGGAGCCTCTTAAAGAATAAGTTACAGGTCTGTGAGAGCCAGAAATCTTGATTGTTTGTAGGTGACCAAATACTTATTTTACCGAGGAATTTACCAATTAATTCTTTAAAAATCCTACAATGTGATTTTCTGGATTTTTTTTCTCATTTTGTCTCTCATAGTTGAGATATACCTATGATAAAAATTACAGGCCTCTCTCATCTTTTTAAGTGGGAGAACTTGCACAATTGGTGGCTGACTAAATACTTTTTCGCCCCACTGTATGTGTGTACTTGTTTGTCTGTATGTAATGCTGTATTTTTTTGTCTGTATAATTTTGTACGTTTGCTTTAGTCCAAGAGAAAGTCATTATGTTCCTCAATTAATGAGATGTACCTGATCTCGGTCTCCTCTCAGCCTCATTTTCCTGATGCTCTGCTGAGGCCAGGAGAGACCTACACACACACACACACACACACACACAACACGCTTCACATTCTCAGTGATCTGAAATTACAAAAGCATGTGAATTTCACTTTTACAACATTACACAACAGCACATTTTTCCTGGCAGAATGTTACATGACAAACCTAGTGTGTACTGCTACTAAGAGCACAATATTGTATTTCTACAATTGTCTATAATTTGCTTTAGTAGGGGATATTTGTTCCCCCTACAATAAATCCTAATTATAAATCCAAAATTTATAATTGCAAGCAAACCTTAACATTTTAATGTTATCTAATGGAAAAAAGCCTGTAATTTGTTTACAAAATATTATTTTTTTTTTTAGATGAATACCGTAATAGTGTTACCCAAAAAATGCAGTCATGTAACGAGGCAGCTGTAACATTTAAAAATTCACACAAATTATAGAAACACAATAGAGTCACACAATTGTTATTTAGTGTCACAAGTGCCTAAATATAATTGGGAAAAAATTATTATTTTTAAATAAGAAAATCCATTATTTTGAATCCAGTTAATTTATTTTTTTTACACACACTTCATAATGCATCTTTTGGCAAAAATATGACATTTCATAGCAGTTCCACATTATAATAGAAGTTGATAATTCAAAACAATAATAATGTATTTTATATTTGACACAATTTATACTCACAAATACCTCATGCCATTTGTTATACTGCATTAAAGCAGTCCAATATGGACTCTGAGATTTAGGAAATGTTTGTGTGAAATCACACATTGTCAAAGTACATTTTCTGCATTTGAATGAAAGATTTTTCAAGTGCCTCCACACAGTTCAACAAAATCTTCTACTGACAAGCTATAAGGCTGTTTTCAGGTGAACACCCCACTGTTATTTAATTTTGAATAGTATGCAAGTGGTGTGCGAGAACATTGTGTATTGGATGAATGTGTGTTACTGTGTGGAGATGAGTGACACTATGGTGTGTATGATGCGAGATCCTCGAGGACAGCTGATCAGATCCATGCTGGGATTTCTGATCTTCTCCTCTAAGAGCTGATCCATCTCCCACCGCAGCTCTTTCACCAGCTCAGCCACCTACATAAACACATTCTGAAATCAAATACTACCATAGCATACTATAATATTCCAGTGGCGTTCCGTCCATATAAGCTGTGAATGCTCCGCATACCCAGGCCATTTGAGAGAATAAGTTCACGGGATAATTCATATAAACATGATTATAAGTTGATCCATTGTCATTTGAAATGTAACTTAAAGCTTAAAGAGTTAGGAATAAGTACGTAAAATGATTTATTTGCCAAAAGGCAGTAATTTTCTTTAAATCTACCAGTTGCGGTTGCTTCCGGGCGAGCGGATTCTCCGCAGCTTTCTCGCCTCCGCTCTGTTGCTATGATTTGTCAGGATTATAGCGTGTTCTCAGTGATTTGCTGGTCTGCGGCAGATTTAATGCACGAGGTAAGCTTGTTCGCGAAGCGCTCATCCAAGTAGAAAAATGCGCTGTTGCTGCCAGATCTCGATTGCCGAAAATCACATTGTGTTTGATGCAAAACCAACTCGACTAAATCAAAAGAAAAAAAAAAAAAACACTAACTGTATAATTTTTGTTTTCTCAAGCAAAGTGAATTTTAAAAGTCCACTGAAAACATTATCTTCTTACATTTTTGGTCATAGACAACATATGTTGAAGATATACGTTATTGCCTAAGCGGTAAATTATTATTTTTTTAATAAAAACGTGGGGTATATACAATTTTAATAATAACAAACATTGTTTTGTGCATGCTCGTGTCGCTTACAGTTGAAGTCCTGATTTTATTATTGTTTGCAAGGTTGCAACGTTACTTGGCAATATTTTAAATCTATTATTTTTGGGTATTTTGCATGGTCTGTTATGTCACCCGGGTGGGAGTTTTTACTCCTATTCACTGTGAATAAAAAAATTATTTAGCTGATGCAGAGAGATATATATCCCCACCCTCTGATTACGTATCATAGCTTAACTATGTGTAAACCTTATTTGGCGGTTTTTACTTGGAAAACCAGCTATATTTTTCTTGCATTCGAATAACAATGGATAAACCTGAAACAACAGAAGAAGGATTGGAGATGAATTTCATTTGTAAAGAAATAAGGTAGGAAATGTGCATACATTTAAATTGACACCTGCCACAAGGTTCTTACATGGCAGGTGTCAATTCGGGGGGGGGGGGGGGGGGGGGGGTCTTATCACTCAGCATACCCAGTTAAAAAAGTCACCGCTCGCCACTGTAATATTCTAGTGCAAGTCTGCTTTACCTCATGAGACGCAGCAGCAAATTTGATCCAGCCGTCATCCAGAGAGATGATGAACTCTCCACGCTGCAGCTCCACGCTCACTTGCCCCCCACCGAACAGCACCATGGGATACACGCACACCATGCTACAGTCACAGAGAAACACTCGACTGGTCTTCACTTTCTCATGGTACACCAGGTATGGGCTGTCATAGTGCCGCACCTGCATAGAGTGAAAATTACACTTGATTTCAGACAATTAAAATTAATTTAAGAACTCGATAACTGTAATTTTATATGTGTGTTTTTTGTGATTATACAAGATAAAATATGTAGTATATACTGGCGACACACACAAACAAAGATATATATATTATATATAGAAATATAATTTTATTATTATGGTGATATGAATGAAAGAAATTTGAATTAAACAATCTTTAATTTATTATTTGATTTAGATTAATTTTTATAGTTATTATTCTTTCGATAATGATCGTGTGTGTTTATATAATGTATATAGTGTTATTAGTATAAAAAACTATTTTATTTAATAAAAAATACATGTAAATGAATAAATTATAAAAATAAATGCAAACAAAAAAAATATTAAAAGAATATGCACAGGTATTATATACACATGCACAATGTTATTATATAAAATACTATATAAAATATATTTAAGATTTATATTAAAATTAAATTATCCGCCTCTAAAACAAACTTACAAATTATGCAAGACAGACGGTTCACATAAAATGTAAAATTATTTAGAAAAATATTACTGATAATATTGCAGTCTAACAATGCCCACTTTTCACAATCCAATGGACAAAATCCTGCCCTGAAAATGTTCAGAGCAAATGTAGTTTAGATGAGATAGTTACAGAGAAGTTGACAGATGAGGGGTGTATGTGGACGGCTCCATCACTCTTGGTCATGAAGCGCAGTTCCTCTGCTTTAGGCTGCATCTTCATAGCACCTTTACTAGTGAGCTTGTACTTCCCCTGAGGAGATCTCACCTAAACAAAACACGGCATGTTTTACACACATTCACATTAATCATCTTACACACTAGAGAAATGTGTGCACTGACCTGGACTACATTAGGGTAGAGAGCTGCGCACAGCATGGCTGACATCAGCTTTGTGTTATCAGAGTTCAGGTTGGCCTGTGAGGGACAGAAAAGAGCTGGTGTTAAAAGAACAGGTCACATGTTGGGAGTTCATACTAATGGGTTTTATCATTATTTTTACCTAAAATGTTTATATATCTTGTATAGATTTTACCCAACAGTCTAAATATGACATATATAGTGTCAAAAACCATTCACTGTCTGGAAGACATGGAATAAAACATCTTCCAAATAGTTTTGAGAATAGCACAAACTGATATTAATGAGAGATGATCACTAGAATGTTAACACAAATGCACCATTTTATTGAAATAATGTAAAATATTTTTATATTTTAATTTCAATTTTGAAACCGAAAATCCTTCCGGTTTCAAAGCTGTCTCTACTACCTGTCAGCACTGTCAGAAATGTATAAAAACACTTAAATCAATCAAAATCAGTTAGAAAAAGCTTAATCCCGAAGATCTTCTTTTCACACTTCTATGATCTTAAGTGCATAAACTTGAACATCTTTCAGTTCTGTAGTTTTTGTCTCTGAACTCAAGAATCCGTTACCTCATAGCCTGTGGCCTCTAGCACCCCATCACTTCCTTTCGAGCTCATTTTTTCAATGACCCTGGCCTTCAGTCCATCCTTCACAAAGCCAATGTCAGACAGAAGCTCTGCAAACTGCCTTTTAAGACATGCTATCTCCTGAAAGAACACGCACACAACACAGAGCAGTTATCCAAGTATGCCAAAATGACTGACATTTACACTGAGCCAATCAGAGTCCAGTCTCACCTGTAAGCCCCGGATCGAGAGGAAGTTCTCTCTGCAGTACTGGTAACCAGCCTTAAATCCGCTTTGTGTTGCATTACACCAACCCTGAGCAAACACATCACATATCAGCACAAGTCTTCATGATTATATTAACCAGCGTAGTTCATGCACATGAACTGAGCGAACTATGAACGAACATGCACCCAATAATGAACAAGGCTCAGATCTTAATGGGTAATTATCAGAAATGTGTAAAGAATATGAAAAAAAGATATGATCAGAAGTAGATACATTTATTGAGAATACTGATTATTTTCATGACTGATAAAGGTGTCTTATGGCCTAATTAACAAAAATGTTACAAAAAAAAAAATCTACTGATAGAATTGTCAATAGAAAATAAAATTCACTGAGATATTTTCAGTATGTTCACATAATCTGTAAATATTATGTAAAATAATGTTTCTTGAGCAGCAAATCAGCATATTAGAATGATTTCATGTGGCATGAAATTATTTTAAATGGTAATATTTCACAATATTTCAGTTTTTACTGTATTTTTGAGCCTAAGAGTCTTCTTTCTGAAAACAGTTGTGCTGCTTAATATTTTTGTGAAAATCATGAGTAATTTTTTAATTTATTGTTTTACAATTGGAAACAATAAGTTCGATGTTATCAGCGTAATAAAGTCAATGGTGAGAATTTAAAAAAATCCAAATAATGATTCTGATATGCAGGTGTGAACAGAATGAGACGCTGAATCTGTGAATGGAATTAAAAAAGCTCAAATGCTGTAAAATACACTTTTATTGGAAGCTAAAAGTATAAAATGATCCAACAAATTTTAAGAAAAACAAAACATCACATTATCAATTGTATGATCACAGTCACATTATCAATTGTATACCCTTTAGTCATTCATTTTATCAGAGCCTGAACTGACCTTGTATGCCTGCAGCAAAGCTAGATGGTCACTGTTCGCCAGAGAGAACCCCAACTTCTTCTCATTAGCTTCCTCTCGTTTATCCCAGGGAGACACCTGTGAGTATGGCAAGATCTCAGGTAACATAGTACTGCGCTGGAGTGTGATCTTCTACATGTGGCTGGTGACTTACGAATGGACTCTTGAAGGCCAGGCTGGCGGCGATGGTGAGGGCAGGGTCCAGGCAGCGGAAGATGGCTCCCAGCAGCATGAGTTTACCGATGCGGACGTCGACGGGCAGACAGGCCAAATGCCAACCGAGGGGAGTCAGAGACTCCTTGTCTGTCAGGGCGCCCAGGGCACACAGGCGCTGTTTAGAGGCCTCCAGACTGCCTTCAGCGGGCGGCTCAATAAGCTGAGAGAAAACTGACTCCAGAGAACGCTCTGCAAACACCTCCAACACCTTAACCCTGGAAGACATGAACAGAAATGGGTTCAAGTTTACACTATTAAGATCTAAACCGGTCATACTTCGGTTTCACATTAAGTTTACTTATATTAAAGGAATAGTTCACACAAAAATGAAAATTTGATGAAAAGCCATCCAAGATGTAGACGAGTTTGTTCGTTCATGGGAACAGATTTGGAGAAATGTATCATTACATCACTTGCTCACCAGTGGAGTGAATGGGTGCCGTCAGAATGAGAGTTCAAACAGCTGATAAAAACATCACAATAATCCACAAGTACCACTCCAGTCCAACAATGTGTGGATTACGTTGATGTTTTTATCAGCTGTTTAGACTCTCATTCTGACGGCACCCATTCACTGCAGAGGATCCATTGGTGAGCAAGTGATGTAATGCTGAAATCTCCAAATCTGTTCCCATGAACAAACAAACTTATCTGCATCTTGGATGCTCTGAGGGTGAGTACATTTTCAGCAAATGTTCACTTTTGGGTGAACCTTTAATTAAAGTGTTTTGATGTAAAAGCAGTGTTTTTGTGTGTGATTAGTTTCCTTTTAAGGTGGTTACCTTAGACAGAGCTGCTCCAGAGGAACTCTCTGGATCTCAGGCAGCTGCTGTTGGCTCAGGTGGTGTGTGAAGCGATGGCTCGTAAACAGATGGAAGCAGACACCTGACGCCACACGACCGGCACGGCCTTTTCTCTGAAGAGCGTTGGCACGAGACAACCACACGTCCTCTAGACTCTCCATACTGCGACTAGCATCGTACCTGATACATGCACAAACATATGCTAATGCATCCAAAACCACAAAGAATATTCAATGGTATCCAAGAAAAATAAACATCTAGATTTGACAGCGTCTCATACCGCTTCTCTTTCATCCGGCCACAGTCTATGACATACACCACATCGTCAATGGTAACAGAAGTTTCAGCGATGTTGGTGGAGATGATGATTTTGGTCGCACCCTCAGGTGGGCGGGTAAAGACCGCCTGCTGCTCCTCATTGGACAGGGATGAGTGTAGAGGATACACTACACACCTAAAAAATGTACACACATTCATAAATAAATATCATCATCCACTTTTAACAGGTGAATCCGACAACCAAAACATGTCACAACACATTTCATTATTAATGTTATTTATATATTAATATACATTACCTTTAAAAAGTTTTATTTTGAAATATATTTTCTAACATTACAAATCTCCGCACTGTCACTTTTGATCAATCTAATGCATTTTTGCTAAATAAAAGTATTAACAACTTCTTCTTCTTCAAGAAAAAAAAATAAATCTTACTGACCCCGAACTTTTGAACAGTAGTGTATAATATTAATATTAATATAATTTGAAAATTAGGTTTATTGTTAAGACTTTTAGTGGAACGTGACATTATTTTCTTGTCAATTCAAAAATATTAATTTGTTTGCATCATGGATAATGAGACAAGGGGCATATGAAAGCTTAAAATGAATGAACGAATGAATGAATGAATGCTACAAAAGTTTATTTTCCTTTGATTTTCAGATGAAATATAACCAGGACACGTTCTTGATTAATTCACTCATTCAGACTACTTTTAAGAAATTGCCAGTTAACATGTCCAGCAATAACCCATAAGAACAATGTACCTGTTTGTTCTTCTATTATTGAACATCCTGTTAGACTGGAGCTGCTCATATAATTGCTTTATTTCAGCAAGTCCTGGTAGGAAGACCAAAACAGCACCTGTGCATTCACAAACACACACAAAACACGGTCCATCACTGACTTATTTTAACCTTACTAAGAAGGCTGTGATTATTTGAACAGGCATCTAGTGCAGGGGTTTATGGCGCTCTTTACCTGGTGGGTAGCTGTGGTCTCCATCAACAATCCACTCCAAAAGACTCTCCACAAGGTCCATGTTGATTTTATCAAGATCCATGGCAGACAATGTTTTCACTACAGACTTTGAGTAATCTTAACAAGAGATGCACAAAGATATACACATTTCAGGGTGTTTTGTCAAATTACACAAAGATCTAATATAAAGAAATTAAGAAGCAGGTTGTACTTTGTACAGTCACTAAAGACAGAAATAGAGTAAGCACGCTCACAAAAAATAAGCACAGGAAATGAAGAACAAATCTGGTAATAAATCAATAAGACATGATAAAATGAGAGAATTCAAGCGTTCTTACTGGAATATCGGACAGTGAGCTCTTGTTGACTGAGCTGCTGATCAGAGACGGAGTCTTTGACCGAATCCTTTTTCGTGAAGGACGTAAAGGACCAGCCACGATCATCATCAAAGTCTTCAACAGGAGCCCGTCCCTTCCCAGCCCTGCCACCCTGACCGGAGGGACGAGTTTGCTTTGTGGAACGCCGATATGGACTACCATCTTCAATTACATACCTTAACAATAAAAGAACAAAGCGTGTTGTGACGTAAAGACTGTATTTTTATTATTGTGTGAAGAATACAAAATAATCATAGACGAGGCAAAATGTGTTTTATGTGAATACCTGGTCTTAGCGATGGCATCTTCAAGAAAGAACTGCTCCACTGGGAACGTGCGTCCTTCAGATAAGAAAGTCCATTTAAAAAAATAAGTAGGACATGTGTGATAGATTAAATATTAAAGTTTGTATCTTTTCAAAGTTGCACTACATCGCTTCACTATCAATAACCGTGATCACTGATCAGTCAATGTTTCATGATATAATTTAAGCTCTCGTTTTTTTTAAATCAGGAATGGGATGGAGTACCTGGTATATGGATGCTGGGGCATTTGTTGAAGTACTGTGAGAACAGCTCAGCATTCAGGGTTGCACTCATCATAATTATTTTCAGATCCGTTCTTTTTGCAATCAGATCCTTCAGAACCAGCAACAGGAAGTCACTGTGAGACAGGAGTTGCGTTACTGTCAGACTCAGGTTGTGTTGTTACGTGTACGTTTGCTTTCCACAAACCTCTCTTCTGTCCGTTCATGGACCTCATCCACGATCACATGTGTGATGCCGCTGAGCTCAGAGTCGCCCTCTAACCTGCGCAAAAGGACGCCGGTGGTGCAGAACATCAGCCTGGTGCTGGAGGACTGGACACAAGAAAACATATACAGATATGAATACGTCTTTTAGCAAGGATGCTTTCAATTGTTTAAAAGTGACAGTAAGAGCATTTATAATATACATATACATATTCATATAATTTAAATATACAGTGGGTACGGAAAGTATTCAGACCCCCTTAAATTTTTCACTCTTTGTTATATTGCAGCCATTTGCTAAAATCATTTAAGTTAAAAAAAAATTCCTCATTAATGTACACACAGCACCCCAAACCCCCCCATATTTACAGAAAAACACAGAATTTTTTACATTTTTGCAGATTTATTAAAACAGAAAAACTGAAATATCACATGGTTCTAAGTATTCAGACCCTTTGCTGTGACACTCATATATTTAACTCAGATGCTGTCCATTTCTTCTGATCATCCTTGAGATGGTTCTATCCTTCATTTGAGTCCAGCTGTGTTTGTTATACTGATTGGACTTGATTAGGAAAGCCACACACCTGTCTATATAAGACCTTACAGCTCACAGTGCATGTCAGAGCAAATGAGAATCATGAGGTCAAAGGAACTGCCTGAAGAGCTCAGAGACAGAATTGTGGCAAGGCACAGATCTGGCCAAGGTTACAAAAAAATTTCTGCTGCACTTAAGGTTCCTAAGTTACAGTGGCCTCCATAATCCTTAAATGAAGACGTTTGGGACGACCAGAACCCTTCCTAGAGCTGTTCGTCCGGCCAAACTGAGCTATCGGGAAGAGCCTTGTTGAGAGAGGTAAAGAAGAACCCAAAGATCACTGTGGCTGAGCTCCAGAGATGCATTCGGGAGATGGGAGAAAGTTGTAGAAAGTCAACCATCACTGCAGCCCTCCACCAGTCGGGGCTTTATGGCAGAGTGGCCCGACGGAAGCCTCTTCTCAGTGCAAGACATATGAAAGCCCGCATGGAGTTTGCTAAGAAACACCTGAAGGACTCCAAGATGGTGAGAAATAAGATTCTCTGGTCTGATGAGACCAAGATAGAACTTTTTGGCCTTAATTCTAAGCGGTATGTGTGGAGAAAACCAGGCACTGCTCATCACCTGTCCAATACAGTCCCAACAGTGAAGCATGGTGGTGGCAGCATCATGCTGTGGGGGTGTTTTTCAGCTGCAGGGACAGGACGACTGGTTGCAATCGAGGGAAAGATGAATGCGGCCAAGTACAGGGATATCCTGGACGAAAACCTTCTCCAGAGTGCTCAGGACCTCAGACTGGGCCGAAGGTTTACCTTCCAACAAGACAATGACCCTAAGCACACAGCTAAAATAACGAAGGAGTGGCTTCACAACAACTCTGTGACTGTTCTTGATGGCCCAGCCAGAGCCCTGACTTAAACCCAATTGAGCATCTCTGGAGACACCTAAAAATGTCTGTCCACCAACGTTTACCATCCAACCTGACAGAACTGGAGAGGATCTGCAAGGAGGAATGGCAGAGGATCCCCAAATCCAGGTGTGAAAAACTTGTTGCATCTTTCCCAAAAAGACTCAATAAATGGCTGTATTAGATCAAAAGGGTGCTTCTACTAAATACTGAGCAAAGGGTCTGAATACTTAGGACCATGTGATATTTCAGTGTTTCTTTTTTAATAAATCTTCAAAATGTCAACAATTCTTGGTTTTTCTGTCAATATGGGGTGCTGTGTGCACATTAATGAGGAAAAAAATTAACTTAAATGATTTTAGCAAATGGCTGCAATATAACAAAGAGTGAAAAATTTAAGGGGGTCTGAATACTTTCCGTACCACTGTATTAAGCAGCACAACTGTTTTCAGCATTGGTAATAATCAGAAATGTTTCTTGAACACATCAGCATATTTGAATGATTTCTGAAGGTTCATGTGACACTGACGACTGGAGTAAAGATGAAACATTTAAGCGAGAACTAAAATAGTGACTTTAATTTAATAGTTTTATATATATATATATATATATATATATAATCAGATCTTCTGGTAGCATTATTCAGCAAATGACAATCAAATGATAATTAAAATCAAATTGAGAATATACGGTAAATATTTGACGTATCACTCTCACGCCTTAAGCAGCACCTAGAGTAAATGTGGTTGGTTTGTATAAACTGTGTTACCCTGACGGTCTCCAGACGGATCTGATAGCCTGTAGAGTGACCCAGGGCCTCTGCTCGTTCCTGGGCCACTCGGGTCGCCACAGCGATGGCAGAGATTCGCCGTGGCTGAGTGCAAATAATATTGGGCACTCTATCCTGCCGTCCAGTCTGAAGGAAATCATCCAGGATAAACTGAGGGATCTGAGTGGTTTTCCCGCATCTAAAGTTACAATAATTCAGACATGAATAGATGTCAAGGACATCAATTTTAACCAAATAAAACTGGTTAGCAGAATATAAATGCTGCAGGTCACAGTCTTACCCAGTCATCCCACTGATGACGAGAACCTGGTTCTTATCCAAACACTCCAATATGGCCTCTCTCTTCTGCCATGCAGGTAGCTTCTGCCTCTGCTCTTGCATCGATGTATAGCGCCTCGATGACTGAGAGAGAACACACAATGATACAAAAAATGAAACTGTGAAAACACAAAAAGTGACCATTTGAACAATATCCTGGCTGCTCTCTTCCGTATAATGAAAGTAAATGGAAACAGGGTGCTGTCAAGCTTCAAACTGAATCACTCCAAAAGTGCTCTAAAATGAGGTTTGGTCACAAGACATGGGGGAACCAATGAAGTTTGAAATCATTAACATCAACCCTGATGCAATTTGTTAATAGGCGATCTATTGGATTTAAAGGAACACTCCACTATTTTTGAAAATAGGCTCATTTTCCAACCCTAGAGTCAAACAGTTGAGTTTTACCGTTTTCGAATCCATTCAGCCGATCTCCGGGTCTGGCGGTAGCACTTTTAGCTGTAGCTTAGCATAGATCATTGAATCTGATTAGACCGTTAGCATCTCGCTCAAAAATGACCAAAGTGTTTTGATATTTTTCCTATTTAAAACTTGATTATTCTGTAGTTACATCGTAATTACATTACAATTACATCGGCGTAATAATCAAGGAACTTTGCTGCGGTACCATGAGTGCAGCAGGCGCAATGATATTACGCAGCGCCTGAAAATGGCTTATTGGAAGTTACCTAGCTGGGACTATTTTCAGGTGCTGCGTAATTATTATTGCGCCTGCTGCATCCATGGTACGGCAGCAAAGTTCCTTGATTATTACGCCGGAATGAGAGTATAGTTCCTAGCCATATCGGCAACTTTTCATTTTCCGTCGGTCTTAGTACACGATGTAACTACAGAAGAGTCAAGTTTTAAATAGGAAAATATCGAAACTCTTCGGTCATTTTTGAGCGAGATGCTAACGGTCTAATCAGATTCAATGATCTATGCTAAGCTACAGCTATAAGTGCTACCGCCAAACCCGGAGATCGGCTGAATGGATTTGAAAACGGTAAAACTCAACTGTTTAACTCTAGGGGAGTTGGAAAATGAGACTATTTTCAAAAATAGTGGTGTGTTCCTTTAAAGCTACAGTAGAGGACAAGACTTTCAGTGAATAAAACATACATTTCAGTCTGTATAATAAAATAAAGCTATCAAATGATTTCAGAAGTCTTGGGATATAGCGCTTTGGTCATACATAATATTTTTAAGAAGCTTTTATGAGGCATTTCAGTCATTCAGCACATGACAGCAATACCCCACTCACGCTTAAGCTTTTACAGGTCTCGAAAAAGTCGTATGGCTAATGGGGCTACAGAGGTTGCCACACTCTTGCAAACTATATTAACTCAGACTTTCCAATTTGCATATTTTAAATACAGATTAAGAAAGCTTGATGGTGGTGACATTGAAGTCATGCGACTGTGGTGTAGTCCATTTATAGCCTAACTTTAGCTTTTCGCTTCTGCCGATTGTATTTAGGTTCCAAAGTTGTGTTAATTTGTGAAGATTGTCTTGATGGAGATAATTGTGTACGAATCTTTTGTTAGTAACATATGAAAATCCTACTGGGTTTTTGTCGAGAGAACCAGGGTGATGCTCACTTCCAGTTTGGCCTACAAAAATACATCATCACTGCAGCACTCTATACAGGTTTGAAATGAGATAATTTTGATATGAGAATAAGAAAACGATAGGAAAATGTTTATACTATACTACACCAAAAACAGTCACACACACATCCCAGCCCATGAGGGCAAGGCAGGTCTGCATCAGGTGTGTTACCTGTTTCTTCTTGAACTCTCTGCAGAGCTTCTTGTTCTCTTGCAGTATCTGCTCAGTTTTGATCTCGCTCTTCTTCACCATCCTCTTCCTCAAGTTAACATAGCTCTCATTTTCCACTGGGATACATTCCTCCTCATCTTCTTTATCATCATCGTCACCATCTTCTTGTTCATCATCAATATCCTGTCTTAGGTATGACGCATCTGATCGAACACGCAAATGTAAATGAAAACAGAATTTTCATTTTTGGGTGAACTATTCATTCAAATATAGTTTTAATAGTTTTGAGATGCCCAATCCCTTACCTTCCTTTTGTCTCACTCTGTGGTTTGTGCTCTCGGTGGTGTTGTTTGATTGATCTCTAGTTGCTTTATCAGTCGTAATGCTGTTGGCTACCATGTTCCTGCTACTCCGATTCCTGGCCGGAGTGACAGTGGGTGGAGTCAGAACAGGGGGTGGAGCACTGTACTTGTGATGGGCAGATGACAGCAGCTCTCTGGCAGGTCCGTCCTCCTCCAGACAGGAAACGAGGGTGTAGACCACCGGCTGTCCTTCCTGCGCAGCACTGAGTGACTGATCGAACAGGTGCTCTGTGACACTGAGGCGTCCCGCGCCTGAGAGCGATTCATTGGTGCTACTGAAGGCCACGAGCGGAGCTTGAAAAGGATATAAACTACATGGTTGGAAACGAATCTCCAGCTGGTAAACGGGAGCTTCTGTGCTGTTAAACCCTGGTTGACTTGCCTTACAAAAATCTCTGGAAGAGCTCGATTCACAAGTTTGGTGCTTGAACTTGCAGCGGTTTCCAAACTTACAACCTGCCCCCTTCAGGTAAAACTTACAAACCTGATTGGATCCTGACTGCTTTTTACAATTCGAAGAGTCTGAAATTTTGTTCGGACTTTCATCCAACCACAGCAAATCAAGCTGAATAGTCCAAACACGACTGCTGATGCGCTCACAGAAGCGATCCCCGTAGATTGCGGTCAAAGCGAGGGCCTCTTCCTGTCGCAAAGCTACACATTCCTCCTGAGAAGGGAGCTCGGATGTTTGGGGTCTGAGGGCGCTGGAGCCAAAACGTTCTGTGAACATCTGGGATAGGAGGAGCTCTAATGTCGCTCCAACCTCACCACGTCCACTTTCTTCTCCAGCCTCCAAAGCTTGTCGACAGCGCTCACGGTCAAACCCATATCTGCAACATGGGAAACACTGAGTTACTAATACAGTATACGGAGTGAACAAACGGATTCAGTACTTTATAAAAGTAAGCTAAAAAGTACACCTCGTCTACCATCCCGGCATAAACTATCTGCACATGTTACGCTATAACACACTGTAAACAGAAAAAAGTAAAAACTTTTTTTGAATTATCAAATTATTTTATGGTGAAAAACAGCAAAAAAACATTTTAAATTTTTTTTACGTATTTAAATATAAAATATAATCATGTAATGTACATTTGGGAGTTTTGTGTTATATTTTCTGTTCATTTATTTATTACTTACAAATACCATTATTAATCATACAGTGAAAAAATATTTCATTTTTATGTAAAATACTGTGAAATGTATGGTTATTGCAAGCAAAAACTATGAATTACCATATAATTTACAGTGAAAAAACAGTAAAAAGGCATTCCCAGAAGTCCCTGCGTGTGCGTGACACATCATATATGATTGTATTTTTTATAAATAATTGTATCTTCTCATTAACGTACACTAGGGTGTTTTGTTTCTACAGCTTCTGTTATTTAATTTTCACAGTTATAACCAATCATTACAGATATTAACTAAAAGATAGAAAACTGTAAATGGCTTAACATTGCATTATATGTAATTTTACTGTAAAATACTGTCAAATGTATGGTTACTGCAAGTAAAAGCTAATGAATTACCGTATAATTTACGGTGAAAAACAGGAAAAGAGGTCCCTTAGTGACACCACATACGATTAGATTTTATTTAAACAGTTTTGCTTCTGTTTTTTGTTATCACTAATTTACATTCAGATGTTTTGTTACATTTCATTATTTAGTGAATGTTTATTGCATTATTGAAGTGTCGTGTGTTACCATGATGGTGTTTTGTGTACAGTCTAAACATGTGCATTGACGATTCTTTAAAAACAGGCCACTTACAATAAACCTGGATTCATCGTATGCAGCACCTGCATTATTATGGTAAGTACCAGTACATTTTAGGGTAAAAATCCAATTTTGGTAGTTCCAAGTACAGTGATTTATCAACATTACAGAATTAAATATAGTATACAGTTATAAGTGGTAAAATATATAGGCACCAATAGGGCGTCCTATAATACCTGAAACAATGCCACCACATTTTTTAGGTGGATTTCTTTAAACCACAGCTGTTGTATTTTTATTGTAAATTGAACAGGATATTTTTTACCACTACAATAATCTTGAAATATAAGTAGTGATGCCCGCTTTAGCCAAAGTGTACCTGCAAAGAGTGCCCAGAGCAAACAGGGAGATCACCGGCTCTGGCTTTGAGTGCTTCTCCTCGACCGAGTCCTCCATCCAGACGTCACTCTCGGCACGTTCTACTCCATCATCATGGGTTTGCCAGAACTGCCCTTCCTCACGACGGTCCAGCTCATCACACTCCTCTTCCTCGTCCTCTTCCTCCTCACCACCTTCATAGTCCGAGCCGCTACGCGACGATATTAAATTATTACACACTGAACGAACACTAAACCAACCAACAACTGCTTAGAGTGCAACACAGGGGTTAAGAGGTAAAAAAAAACCTATGGAGAAAATGAATGGGGGAAAATGTAGTGTAGAAACAAAGTCAAGTTCACCTATTTGGCGTCTGATACTCCTGGCTCTGAAGCTCCCACAGCAGTTCTTTGACCTGTAGTTTGTTCGCTGACGTCATGTGTATCTTCTGCAGGGGCAGTTGCACTTGCTCGGGTCTAAATCTGGATCTCTTCTCATCCTCGTCACGCTTTCTGGGCAGTGCCTGAGATCTTCCTCTGCCGGTTCCTCCACGAGCCCCACGGACACCTCTTGAACCTCTAGATGAGGGAGGCTTGAATGACTGACTGGGACCCAAATCCAGGCTGAAATCATCTCCATCATCCCAATCTCCACTAGCAGCTTTCCTGCTTCCTCCTCCTCCTCCTCCTCCTCCTCCTCCACCTCTGGGTTTATTGAACCGTCCTCCACCCCGATTGGGTTTGCTTCTCCTCCTTCCACTCATTAGTTCAGCTCTCTTTTAGTGTATTTCCTTTCAATTAAGTCATACCTGTGTAAATACACCTGTCCTGAACATCATTAATTGCATCTGCAAACAAGCTAATGCAATCATTTCATATATATTTGTTTATTTATATTTAATAATGGCATTTTATTTGATTATAAGTATAAATTAACCATTTAAATATGGAAACACAGTAACCAGACATGATTTAGGACGTATTATACATACTGTAAGTATGCTGCTATATGTTGCGAGTTGACAGTTACGAAAAAATAAATGTTATTTGGCAAATGAAAGCCAACTCACAAATCATACCGATCACTGAGCCGACATTCAAGTGAATATGAAGTCTCGCGAACCTCTCGCTGTAAAGTTACAGCTGCTTTTGCCTCGGTGCGGAAATTCAGATTGTAAGCTGCAGCAAGCGACTGAGTTTTAACAGGAAACATGACAGATTTTTTCAAAATAAAAGTCCTGTGTGGAACAAAATAAAAGCTTCAGCTCTATGGCGAACAGTTTTAGTTTGGTTTTATATTCTAATTTTATTTTGTTTGCGTTTTTTAAATCAAAAAATACTATTGAAACTAGCTTTAAGCTGTATCATGTTAAGCCCCGTTTCAAAAAGGACATCATAATAAATCAGCACACAACAATACAACATCAATAAATAGGTTCAGTATATATGATATATAATAATGATGCCACATAACAAATGAGCACAGGGAATTCAGTGTTTTGCTTAAATGCTCATTTCCAGTGTCCTAACACTGACAAACACTGCTAACATCGCTCCATCTGACTGCACTATTTGTAATGGTCCGATTACACTAGATAGACAGCTTAGAACAAGCTCTCACAGAGGAGAGGTTGCTGAGTTCACAAAAATGAAGCCTTTTCGGTCCAAGTCATTAGTCATTTCTGAGTGTTCTGGGTGTTTTGTTCTCTGTTCTCTGAAGTCTTTCTGAGCATCATCCGTTAAAAGTGAAAATGTCCAGATACCCTTTTGTACCTCACGTGAAAAAACAACAACACCCCCAAGCAGTATAACTTAAGCAGACCTATTAAAGATTATTTTCTTCCCATAGTGTTTTTCTATTCTTTATTTAGAGATATTCCAAATCAAACTGAAAAACGTGAACCTTACAAGAAGTAGGCCTAGTGTTAAGGTTGTAACACCTCAGTGGAACACATATAGGCTACATAACAAAATGATTCTGACAGCTTCAAAACTGATGCTGTATGTACGAAAATCATTTGTTTTTGATCGTTACTGGACAGACTTTGTCACTGACAGCTTCCTAACATACCAAATTCTGTCATGCCAAGTTCTGTTTTGAAAAAAAAACTAAAGTTATAGTAACTTACATGAATTCTGCTTAGATTTTCTACTTTAAAAACAAGGTATATCATGCTCAAATTTAAGGTGCATTAATCTAAGCAACCCAGGTTTGCATAGAGTACAGCACAAATAGGGGAACTGAGAGAAAAGAGACAGGGTCTTTTTCATACAAGATTAGATTAGTGTCCTAGAGGAGGTGAACCCTGAATAAATTAATCTTCAGTCTGACTGCACTGAAGATTATGTTCTCAAATGATTTGTGAGTGGAAAGGATGGGAACAATTTTGGAGATGAACAAGGCCTAAAGTTAATCCTTCATGTGGACAGATGGGGGAGCTAGCTGACCAGAGGAGCCCGAATATAACAGCCAGGCAGAGTTCAATGGACTGACTTTAGATTTTTCTAGATCAATTTCATTTTGGTCGAGCAGGTAGCAGGTCTGTGCTATTTGGGCAGTAGCCCCTCACTGCAGAACAAAGATCCAGGGGGCGGGGTTGGATCTACATCTAGGGGTTGGAGATGGTAGGTTTAGGGGTGGAGATGTGTGGGTGTAGGGATCAGGGGGTGGAGATGGGTAGGTTTAGGTATATGTAAGGTGGGAGGAGTTGGATCTGGATACAACCTCACCCCCTGGATCTTGTGTTCTGCAGTGAGGACCATCTCTATTTGGGACACATGGATGGATGTTACCAGGTGCAAATTGAAGGAAGGCTGTTAGTTTCTGACTACAGTTGATTACAAGTTAAAATCAGGGGTAACTAAAATTAAAACCACAGCTAAAACTGTAAAAAAAAAAGTTTTTTACTGAAATTTATTTTAGCTAATTGCATTTCTCATTTTCTTTATACCGATGTAAAATCTTTTTATAAAAACTATATAGCCTAAGCATATTGAAAAATGAAAAAATATTAGCCTAATAATAAAAAAAATAAAAAAATAATAACAAAAATGCCCAACAAAATTACCAAAACTTTAACTACAATTAAAATGCACTCGTACATCACGGAGATGTCTATTTGACGTCTGTGTTTACATCTGCAAGATGGCTTTTTTAGAGTATGTGAGTTGGAGGCAAACAGGGTAACAGAGAGGGGATGCTGTCCGACTGTGTCTGTTCTTTAAACAGGACAGCCGCTTATGTAACAACCACTAGACAAAATGGGAAGGGAGCCATTTTCTCATACATTTAGACAAATAGTGTAGTTTACGTTAGGTCTTTCTATCTGCAGCTCCTTGTTTCGAGCTATCTGTTTCGTTTGCATCCCTCGGAGCCGGATATCCTCCCTCTCTGCGTTCTTCTGTTTTTATACTGATAGAGCGTAACCTTTTGGCTTTCGTCAATTACATTTGGCCTCTTCCTGAAACACATGCCTGAACATTGGAGAAAGAAGGCACAGGGTGTAGGCGGCCTAATGTAATTTCTTTGTGCTGCTCAGTGAAAACAATTAGTGGATACACATAATTATGACTAATGTATTCTGTCAAACTTTGGATATGACTCACAGAGTGCAGAACAACAGAAATAAACGGGATGTGTTATTGACATTTTTAACTAAACTATTTTATCAAAGAATCCTGAAAAATCCTAATGGTTTCCACAGAAATATTAAGCATAACAATTGTTTTCAACATTGATAGTAATAATAAGAAATGTTTTCTGAGACTATTCCTTTAATTTTCAATATTACTTCACAATATTAAAGATTTTACTTTATTTTTGACCAAATAAATGCAGCCTTGGTGAGTAGAAGAGACTTCTTTCAAAAACATGGTAGTATAGAGGAATCGTGACATCATTGTAGGCAGACATTAGTTAAAAGCCCTGTGCTCCATCTGTGCTTCGCCCCTCCACAACATCATTATAAGTACCAATTAAATTATTGATGCCCTGCTTGTTTCAAACTGGAAAACTCTCAGTGGATACACTGGCTCTCATTGAGGATGAGGACAGAGTCGCCCACAGACTGCCGGGTTTTCTGGGACACTAAGCACTGGTGGTCTGGGACAGGGTGGCCTCGGCGGAGACAAGGTGATGCTGGGGGACATATGGCAATCCCATAAGCCCTATGAAACACAGCAGGGGATGTAGCACTACTAGATTACGCCGTTTACACCATGAAGAGTTAAACACCCCAGGATCAAGGCCCTCCATCCTGATTGGCTGTTACCATGTGTTCACGCAGCTGAGAGATGTTGACTGTAACAAAAGGCATTCTTGTTCATGTCAAAGTCCTGCTAATTTAAACACATTTTGTTGACAAAAAGAAGGTCACGTTTGCTTAAAATGGAGAGAAATTGCATTGGAGCATAAACTTTGTAAATGTGAATGTTAGTATTTAGTTGTTTTTGCATGTGATTTAAGGTTGGAATACACTTCATGACTTTTGCCCAGGTTTTTGCCCCAATCTACAGTCTGGATATGAGTTAGTCTGCAGGTTTTGGCCAGTTGGAGTTGACAGTGTTTGTAGAAAATTTCTTAGTGTATGGAAGGCAGAGACATTTTTTTTTTTTACAATTTCAGGTGATTTTTTTTTAGCTTCAGACTATGATTTCATCCAGATGTTGGATGTGATATTTTGAGCCGATTTTAGAACACGTTGTTTTCATTTTTCATGTGTATTCTAGCAACCAGTTGCATGCTTCTGCATGAATCTGTTGTGTTCATAAAGTCTGGTAGTGTGTGATTCTCAGTCATTTTGTGTGTGATGCCCAGTGTTTCTCTGTAACCATTAACAAAGCTGGCAAGTGTCTGATTCCTAGCGTTTTAAAATCTGTTCAAATTTTAAAAGTTGTGTAGTAGTGGCATTACTATTCAAACAGAACCAAGTGAAACTTCGCTGTTTACTTACTTGAGGACAGTGCATTGCTGTTTTCAAGGTTGCTGTAAATCAAAAGAGAAAAGCATTGGCCTTATCAAATTCATTGCTGTAAGCTGATGAGGTCACTTTTTTTGCAATAAATCTATGCAACTGGCAAGTGGGCATCAAGGTCATACCTGTAGAAAGCTATCCGTTAGTATCCCATTCATCTCAATGGCAGCTGGCTGGCTGGACCACAGAAGCACACGATTTTAAATCTGCCAATCAGCTAAACCACATGTGACTCTTATTGGAGCCACAAGTAAATAACAGAATGCTGGTGATGATGACTGGCTATTGGCTCCACAAGAACACACACAGTCCCAAACCCTTCACTAGTGACTACACTGAGCTGTGACAGCAACAAGTATTAGTCCTTTTCATGCTTTCAAGAGCCTCCAAAATAATTAATGGTAAAATCATCAACTATAATAAAATGCATTGCTTATAATGCCGGTTAAATCTAGCATTTGTTTTTGTGCTTAGCTGCCATAACCACATCAAAGACCATATATTGGTGAGGGCATTGTTAGTATATTATGCAAACACTTTAAAATATTCCTCTGGCTTTCTCCATGGGTTCAGTCTGTAATAGAAAACAGCTCAAACTAGATTTTTGAAATCTATATAAAGCATTTCGGCTGGACTAAGCTACTGGGCTGCTAGCAAAGGAACTATTAACAATTATAAACGTGATTGCAGCCATTCTTTCACCACCACATTCGGTCATCTGACAGAGTGTTCTGAAATCTGGTAGAACAGGGCAGATGTTAAGGACAAGTGGAGCAAGGTACAGCGCTCTATATAAATCCAAACCCATTGCACGGCATTGCAAATGAGCACGGGGAATTCAGCATCTTGCTTAAGCTAGTTATCAGTGTCTCAACATGCTGACAAACACCGCTAACATCGCTCCAGCTGCACTATTTGTAATGTTCCAATTACACTAGATAGACAGCTTAGTAAAAGCTCAGTCAGAGAGGAGAGGTTGTTGAGTTGACAAAAATGAAGTCTTTTCAGTCCTACAAGTCTACACTCTAAAAAATGCTGGGTTAAATACAACCCAGTGCTGGGTAAAATAGGGACAAACCCAGCAATTGGGTTGTTTTGACCCAGCGGTGGGTTATACTTAACCCCGAGGTGGGTTAAACTTAAACCCAACGCTGGTTCAAAACAGCCCAATAGCTGGGTTTGTCCCTTTTTTAACCCAGCGCTGGGTTATATTTAACCCAGCATTTTTTAGAGTGTACCGTCATTTGACCTTTCTGAGTATTCTGTGGTATTCTGACCTTCTCAGAAGAATGAGGACTGTTGTCAACCGGGTTTCCTGCAAACACTCTAAGAAACTCAAGAACAAACTCTAAGAAAAGTCAGTAAAAATACAGCCCAGTGTATGTGTTAACATGAAGGAATTGCCTGTATTGTTTTTTCATAGGTGTTTTACCAGTATTTTGAATGATGCATTGCATTGTTTTTTAGGTTGAAGAAAATGTCTGTAAATCTACCCGAAAATATACTGGTAATTTTCTGCCAGGACATTATCCATTTTTTTTTACAGATTTTTTTGCATACGGTGTGTCTGACATTGTGCAACAAACAGACAGGCCCACCAACAAACTCATGCTATTGGTTGAGCCAGTGTGTCCGGATGTTTAAACAATAAGAGCAACTGAAAGCTTCAAAACTTTGAATCTGCTATGTTACTTATTTTTGATATTTGCAGTACTCATTTTAAGAAATATAAGATTTAAAGTTTGAAAATGTCCTATTTTAAATTTGCATTTGAAAAAAAATTCCTCATAAGAAACAGTATGAAGGTGAGTAAATGATGAGAAAATCTTCTTTGAGTGGTGAACTACCACTTTTAAGTAGACATCAAGTAACTCAACAGTATATTTTTTCCAGTGTGTTCTTTAATTTATCAAAGCTATGATGTTATGAACCATTCTTTGTGTAATTGTGAAGTCCAGAATTGACTGGAAATTTGTGCGTAGTTGGGTGTGTGCGTGTGGAAATGACCTTTATTATTTTTAAAAGGCTCATTTTCTCAGCCAATTATGAGATACTCTAGGTCGCCACCGTTGTGGACTGTTAAAGAAAGAGGAAGTCCCATGGCCTGAATTGGCAGACACTCATATTTTCCTGCACTTTGTTTTCTCGTGCACTATAAGGATCAGAAATCTCTGAATCAACTGATCCAAAAATGAAATCTTTGTAGTTGGGGAAAGAGTGGAAGTCTGGCTTTCGTAAGGAGTCTGGTCCTGTGTCCATGGGAAGGAAGAGACGCACAAAGCCTCCAGGAGGCGATTGTTATGGTTGAGATGCATGCGTTTGCCCCTGAGGAGGGTGAAGTTTGGGCTCGCGTCTGCGCTCTGAACAGTGGCACTGGCGAAACAAATCACTGGAAAAAATGACCCCGGGGAAGATGCAGAGAACGTGAAGTCTCTTGATGCTAAACTGTTTGGCTGATTTTCTATAATTTCTCCCAGCGTTTTTCTTTTTGCTTGTGATTGCTTCCAGAATAAATAATGATTACACAAGGGTTCACTCTCATTGCTATGTTCGTTCTTCAGCTGAAGCCAGTGTCCAGATAAGAGCCTTCACAAAGCCTGACCTGCACCGTTTGCTCCAAAAACACCTAAAAAGAAACCAGCTTCACACTTACCAATGGTATTTACCATGTTTTTTTTGGAGATGTACCATGCAATAATGGTTACTTGGACATACTACAGTAGTGGTTACTCTTTGATATACAGTAACTTGGAGTAAATGACACTGTGGAAAGTCAAAGCGGGTATCATGATGTCGATCAGGCGCAGCAGGCGGGGTACCCTCTGATGGCTTCACGTAATGACTTTATAACAGTACTTTTTTCTAAAGATACACTACAGAAAAAAGTGTGGAATGACTATTTTTTTAATGCTTTTCAAAAAGAAGTCTCTTATGCGCACCAAGGCTGCATTTATTTGATACAGTAAAAACAGTAATATTGTGAAATAAAATTACAATTTAAAATAACTATTTTCTAATTTAATATATATTAAGATGTAATTTATTCTTGCGATGCAAAGCTGAATTCTTCTTCAGTGTCACTGGATCTTTCAGAAATCATTCTAATATGCTGATTTGCTGCTCAAATAAAACAATGTCAGATTTGCAATCACATGAAAGAATTACATTTTAAAATATATTAACATAGAAAATTGTTTTTTTAAACTGTAATAACATTTCATTATATTAAAATTATAAGTAGAAGAAAAAAATGTTTTTACTCTATTTTTAATAAATAAAAGCAATCCTGGTGAGCCTGAGAAACTTTAAAAAACATAAAAAAAAAAACATTTGATCTGAAGAGTGCATATTATTCATCTTTACTCTTATAGGATACTAATTAGGTTGTAAAATATTTTAATAATTTAACAAGTCTCCATTAAAACTTTCTTTTGCATTTTAATTACTAATCTTAAAAATGTTTAAATTAAAATTTGATAAACATTGTACATTTGAAGAAATTCAGGATTTCAACTACTTTATACATTGAATAATATTCTCTAAAATTCTGTCCACCAGCAATGATGCCATATTTGCATACTGAAGTATTTTTGCTTACATTGTGAATGGTCTTTTTTATATCTATTTAACCACACAACCTCATTTACATTTCAAAGATGTTTTCATAATGTGTGTTTATTCACATACACAGAAAACAAAGCACATCTTGAGAGTCTTGACAACAGACATTTAATCCATGCAAAACCAAAGTCTAAAATATAAGCTTATCCAAAAGTTTACCACCATTTCCTTTGCTTCCTTGCAAACACTATAATAATCTTCCACAAAAAAAAAATGCAAATCTAGTTTAAAACCTTTTAAAAAATAGCAAATGTCCACATACAGGTGTTTGAGACTCTGAAATCAAAGGGAACTGAAAATGAACAGGCTGTGAATTGGGCAGCTCTCAGCACGTGCGTTTTGGATCGATAGACATTAAGCGAGCTGTTGTTAATGGCTTGCCATAATAGACATTTCAGGTTGACTTCCTTCTGCCACATTTTGTGTTTGCTAATACACCGCCTCAGACGCAGTACCTGTGCAAAGACGGGAAGCTGCGTGAGGCAGCCTCCATTTGTGTCCATTTGTTTGTGGAAGATGGAGAGCGAGGAAGGGATGTGCGTCATATTCCAAACAGAAATAACAAGGACAATAACAAATAAATGAGAGAGGTTTGGCTAGGCGAGCGTCCAGAAAACATCTCGGTTCAGAAGTGACTCCACAGGTGGCGAGGGAGGAGGACATTCAGTGCATTTGTGTGCCTGATAACATTCACGGGTTAGCCAGGGACACCGACTGGTTTGGCACTGGCCTTTCAACCTTTTTTGGCATCCCGCAATGGTTGACAGGATCATTATTGATGCTGTTACAAAACTTGTGCATCTTTCCCTCTCTAATCTGCGTTCTCACTGTCTGTGGTTTTTACAAATTCCCCGTCATGCCCTTTGGCTTCAAACCTGCCTCTTTTGGTTGTAATGGCCGAGAGGGACAGAGTTTGCTAATGGAAAGTTCCTTTAATTAGCATGTGTACTGGCAAACGTCCTGGGGCTGTTAGGACATTTTCCTGGGCTTGTGGGGACATTTAGGACAGGCCTGTCTGCGATCAGGGTCCAAGAGTTACGCGGTTTGCCTAGAACTCCATTTGAAGCACAGCCTCTCCATCCACTCAGCACATTACATTCTCGGTCAGTTACTTTAATAGCTGTATGTTGTGGCTTTTCTGAGAAGAGAAGAGATGTGTCCTCCTGCCATTATTTAAAAAATTAAACAAGTTTAGTCGTGACATGCCATGGAGATGACAGAAATAACATACTGCCGCTCTGACAGAGCTAAACGCACAGTTTAATGGTGATTGATGCCATATTTGTTGTTTGAATAGCTGAGCTACAGATTTGTTTCAAAGCCGGAGGCACTTTATTGAAAGGACTGAAGCGTTTTATACAGGTTTCTACATCATTAACACATGTATACATGTTGTAGTTGGCACACAGTTGAGTCTTTTTAAAAAAAAAGATGGTTTATGAAATGGATAGTTCTGATATTAAATTCAAAATTGGATGAGACGCATTCAAGAAGTGTCGATATTATCGGCTAAAACTACAGCGATTAAAATAGTTTTCATTAATTGAAACAAAGAAATGAAATGATGAAAAAAATGTATGAAAATGAGAAAAAAACTGAAATAAGTTTAAGTGAAAGAATGACAATGAAATAAAATAAAGCTAAACAGAAATACATATAATAAAAATGACAAAAGCATGCACGTGACAAAATTACTAAAACGAAAATACGTATGCAAACGAAATAATTCTAAATATTAAGTGAATACTATGCTTATAAATAGTACTACAATAACACGGATTAAATGTCATTTATAAAATGCTTATACATTTGAATTGCCCAAGTTGCTACAGTGACTGGGGAATGCAAACAGTTTCCAAACTATATTACTGTTTGTTGTTTATCATTAATAATAGATTTATCTACTGTACATTAGTATCTTCTAAAAGCTTAAACTATGATGTACTCAATATTTTTGGTAAACATTTTTACACTTAAAAGCTGTGAAATCAATGAAATCTCCCTTATGAACGGAGTTAAGCACGGAATGAATGCATTGTGCCTAAGAACATGGTAAAATCGCTCTAAAACATGACTAATACTACTGCTAATACTGTGAGTAATACCATGTTTTTTACTATGGAAAGACCCTGCATTGGAGTATCATGGTATTACCAACTGATAGCATCACTGTACCGTCTGGCACTGGTTGAACAGATAGCACACAAGTGATATTTCTGCTATGAATGAAAACAAAAACCAATCAACAGAAGATTGATAAGCTTTAATAAGATATCAGTGCAGAGATACAACTTATTGGGTAACATTTCCCATACAGTAATGTCAACAATAATCATAATAATGTCAATATACATTTAGCATATTAAAATATGTACGTCTGCCTGCACGAACTGCCTATTTTCTGTATTTATCTAATGTTGTCTTTAAAGTTGAAGAAATACACAAAACCAGTGGAGCACATAAGGGCAGAGTCATCTAAAATTCAGGGCTCTCGGTCTGGTGAATGACCTTCAGAGCAGTAGATATTAGACAGACATACGTGTACCAGCGCTTTCTGCACATTCAGATGCACAACTCTCACGGTAACATCTTCATATGGCTGCACTGCTTTAAGAAAGATACGAGTTTTCCATTTCCTCCTTTGGCATTAATATCTGAACATTCAAGTAATAAGTGCAGAACTGCATTGCTTTGTAGCTTAGTGTTGAATGCTACATGATTAAATGGGCAGTGACCTAGATTAGCTTGTTTTAAGGCACCTGTAAGAATTTAAATATCAGATTTTAAACCTTTAAAAAGCATGTGCACATTGATGTATCTGGGGGATACATTGGGGGAAAATGCAGCATTTCACCCAACAACAATATAGTTTTCCCTTGATGTAAAGAATGATCTTGAAGTTGAAGAGAGTGTGGAGAGATGTGCTATCTGTCTAGCGGTCTCTCTCCTGCTCTCATATTGTGTCTACTGTGACTGTCTATCACTGCAGCAGATAGGAGTGTCAATCTATGTGAGTCTTGAGCATTGAAATGTCTGTGTGATCTAGTTTGAAATATGTACACACACACACACACACACAATTCTGCACATTTTCCCCCTTAAATTCTCATTATTAAGTTGTTTGTAATAACCATTATTCTCAATGATAAGTCTCATTAGATTCTCATTGTATTATTTTGTTTTCTTTTTCTTTTTAAACAGTATACATTTAAATCCATAGAAGCTAATACAATACTAAACTACTAAATAACTCCTTTTTATACTTTACATTTTGTTTTTTTCAGGGGGGGATTTTGGGGGTAACTGTAATGAAAATAATGCAATACAATCTTAATAGTGCTGAAAATAGGCATAATTGTCTTATAATCAATCCTATGACATCTTTTTTTCTCTCTTTGGAGTGAAATATGACCTGGACACATTTTGTGGCATTCTCTCTTATGCTGAATTAGCTTTGCTTAGTTGTGCACAGCCACTCTCTCAGATCCCGTCTCACACAGCGGATCCACCATAAAGCAACACATCTCCAGTCTTCTCTCAAAACACGCTTATTACTTTAAAAACTGGACTGTGTGCCAAACCTCATCTTTGTACCTTGAAATTGTAGCAATGTGTCATTCTTTTTTTTTCACCAGGGGTTTAGATTTACATTAAAATTTAACAGAAGATCTAAAGTGCTAATATGTCATTTCTTGCTACATTACTACATATTGCCACAGTCATAACCAATAGCCTTAAGAAATAATTTATGCTTTATGATTCAGCTTTAAAGACAACCTCAGGGAAATTCAAATAGATAGAGTTAATGTTGTTATATTCATATGGGTCAGACAGCATGAAGCACCATCTTTAAACAATGCAAGAAATCACTAAGACTAAACTCATTTTAAGGATCCAGTATGCTACATAACATGTCTAAAACAGATTTGTTTTATAAAAAAATCTTTACTCCAATTTTTGAACCAACTGTACTGGCCTGCCAATAATTGTAATATGCATTTTTGCATATTTCCAGAAATAAATGTCATCAAGAAAGAGCACAGGACACCAGCACTGCACACTCGATAAGGACTCTGATTCACATCTACTGAGTAGACAAGACAAAGTACCAGGACAAATAAATGCTTAACTTTATCATCAAAGTAGAAATCTATGGTAAAAATCTTAGAACATCTTCCTTTAAATACGTATGTTTACAGCTAAATAGACAAAAATATGTTTTTAAAGTGGTCTCCACAATAAGGCAATAAACGGAGATCAGAGAGAGAAACACAGTATTGCTACTAATCGAACAAAGAAAGGCACACAAATAACATGAACACTGAAAGTGGTCAGTGAGGAAAAGGCATAAAGACCCCATGAAACAGCTCGCGAGCACAGTTTTCTTTCCTTTATTGACATATTTCCTGTTGAAACAGGAAGTTTGGGTTGGAAATATTAAAGGATTGTTTTTTTTTTTACAGGCTAAACATATTTTACAACCATGACTGCAGAGAGGAGGACATTTTCATTTCAGAATTTGATTGAACAAATATTAAAACATTAAATATATTAAAATTATAACATTTTGTGTGTATTTTGTAATTATAAAAGAATGTGTGACAAATGTTCATTTTGTTAACTTTTAGGAGTACCGACACAGGTTTGTGCCAGCATAATGGTAACGACTAATCAAAATGAAACTATTTATGTGCTGACTATTACGATATGTAATGTCATTTATATGCTTGTTCAATGAATATTTCAATATTCTTAATATAAACTATTTTATTCATGAGAAAATTAAAACCTTTTTAATATTGTTTGAATTTATATTATTTCAATTAAGTCCTCTTAATACTAGTTTTTCCATGTCTGCAATCATAGGCATCTATATCCACGCACATACTGGTCCTGTATATATCTCCAAACTCGGTCCTGGAGGGCCGGGTTCCTGCAGAGTTTAGCTCCAACTTTTCTCAACACACCTGCCTGTTAGTTTCTAGTATGCCTCGTATAACCTTGATTAGGTGGTTCAGGTGTGTTTAATTATGGTTGGAACTAAACTCTGCAGGACACCGACCCTCCAGAACAGAGTTTGGACAGCCCTGTATATAATAACCAGGTTGTTTTTGTTGAAAATCCTGGCAACCCTCGACGCAGAGGCAGCCTGTATGAAGATCGCTATTGTTAAATTGTTAATAAAGCACATTTGAATGAACACAGCTTGGAACCACTTGCCTTAGCATACAGATGCGCTCAAACTGCCGCTTTTTGCATTTCATGGGTCCTTTAAAGGAACACTACACTTTTTTTGAAAATAGGCTCATTTTTCCAACTCCCCTAGAGTTAAACTGTTGAGTTTTACCGTTTTCGAATCCAGTCAGCCGATCTCCGGGTCTGGCGGTAACAATTTTAGCTGCAGCTTAGCATAGATCAATCTGATTAGACCGTTAGCATCTCGCTCAAAAAAGACCAAAGAGCTTCTATAGTTTTCCTATTTAAAACTTGACTCTTCTGTAGTTACATCGTTTATTAAGACCGACGGAAAATGAAAAGTTGCCGATATGGCTAGTAACTATACTCTCATTCCGGCGTAATCATCAAGGACCTTTGCTGCCGTACCATGGGTGCAGCAGGCGCAATGATATTATGCAGCGCCTGAAAATAGTCCCCAGCTAGGTAACTTCCAACGGAAAGTGCACCTCCCGTGCAAGCAGGTTTCACGTTGTTATGTGCTGAAAGTTGCCTAGTTGCATGCGCTGCACAATATCATCAATAACGCAACTTTTAAGTTCCATCGTCTAGTACATGATTACTCAGAATATCAGTTTTAAATAGGAAAAATCGAAACTCTTGGTCTTTTTGAGGGTGGAACGAGATGCTACTGGTCTAATCGGATTCAATTATCTATGCTAAGCTACAGCTAAAAGTGCTACCGCAAGACCCGGAGATCGGCTGAATGGATTCGAAAACGGTAAAACTCAACTGTTTAACTCTAGGGGAGTTGGAAAATGAAAATAATGGAGTTTTCCTTTAATGATGTGTCAGAGGTAGGAAAGTTAGAAGAACAAATGAAAGAAATTAGAACATTTCAAACGAATATGCTAGAGCTTACAAGTATTCTTTTTTTTTTCTTTCTTTTTTTTCTCGTTTGACATTGATAGAGGAAAAAGAGGAGAATATGCTGAAAACAGCTTCGCCGAAATGATCTGACAAGCAGAGAAATAGACAGCCAGCTGAAGACAAAACGAAGCAAAATTTAAACTCCTCCAAAAACACTTAAATTCATTCAGAAACTGTCTTGTAACTAAAAAAAAAATAGTACATGTATATAATTTATGAAGCTGTAGACAATAAAAATAGAATCAAAGCTACATTTGCCATGTATGCGCTCAGGTAGATATGACTGTGAGAGGGTGTTTGTGGGATGTGCTAAAGCTGGGATGCTTATTGTCAGGATGGTGGCTATGAGATGAGTGTTAGGGTCGGGTAAAGTGGGACTGCATTGCTGTGGAGAAACCGGTTTAAGTGGTCTGGTCTAATGCTCTTAGGAGGTCACTGCCCTGCAGCAAATGAAGATTGCCTTGCAACGGGACGTTGACCTCGCAGTCGTAACGCGTCAGTTCAGGCAGAAAGTAGGTCTCAAAGGAGGGCCCAATAAGACGGCTCACGACTCCTGCAAACAAAAGCGGTTCTGAGAATCAGCATCCACAGTGCATGACGTACGCAAGTGCAGATGTGTCTGTGTCAGTTCAGAGCTCACCATCCATTTTGGAGGAAGGCTGCATGTTGAACTCTCTGTAGTTACAGCACTGTTCTTGATAGCGTTTTGTCGCCTGTCCGGCCTGATTCCCCGAATACTGGGTCTTCCTGTGCTGCTGGTCCATGCCTCCATTATGGGCCATGTCTTTGTCTAGATAGAAATACATTTGTGACCCTGGACCACAAAACCAGTCATAAGGGTCAATTTTTCGAAATTGAGATTTATACATCATCTGAAAGCTGAATACATAAGCTTTTTTTGTTTGTTAGGATAGGACAATATTTGGCCTAGTACACTGTATATTGAACAGAGCTGCTTTTGGAATGCTGACGGGTGCAAAAATCTAAATATGAGAGCATAAGAGGCCTGTACACTATCTTTGTCCAAATCTACTAGTGATTCCCTGAGAAATTTCTGTCCGGGTAGCGAGCAAAAGTAGACAAATAAAATAAATCACAGTCAATAACATAAAATTACAATTACAGTACCATTTACCGCATTCGGTGTCATTGCACATGATCGTTACTTATATCATTATGATTTTTGGCATCAACAGACCCGATCAATATTTTGACCCATGTGATGTATTTTTGGCTATTGCTACAATATACCCCAGCGACTTAAGTTTTCTGGTCCAGGGTCACATTTGATTCACAATTGGTGTTGGTTTTGTCTGCAATACAGCTGCTAAAAAATGTGGCCTTGAGGATTTTTAAAAACCATGAACTAAACCAACCAGCTACAAGGTGAATCACAACATTACAAACATTGATTTAAAGCAAAAACATATTTGAGGTACGAGAGTGTGCAATTAACTGCTTTAATGAGGGGAACAACTACAATTTCGACAGATTAAGAGACGTCATTTATATTCTTCATGGAGGTTGTCGGGTGCACTAAAGTGTCTTTTGACCAATTTATTAACTTGTCGGATTTTCTCTTATGTGTAGATTTATCTCTGCGATTGCATGGGTGATGTTAGTTTTTTCTCGAAATTATCTAAATAACCTTTGTTTCAGTGTGGTACCTGACAAAGCGCTAGTGCTGAGTGATTTCCCTGGTCCCTGACGGCACAGCTCTCATTTCGAAGTCTCTTCCACATTGTTGTTTTGATTTTTTGGGGGTGCGTCCTCACTCTAAACACTTCCTTAGCATGCAGTGACTCATACTGATTTTTTAAACCACAAATCACCCATAGATCAATAAAAACTATCATTTCACACTGTTTCAATGCTGGATCACTTTGTTAATTATATTTCCCTTAAAATGTTCTCAAGATTTTTAAACATTTATTATCACACTAATAATGATTTATTATGTTTAGTGTACATTTTTTTCTGCTTATACACTATCAAAACTATTTTTAAAAAATATTTTAAAAAAAAAGCTGAATGTTAGTCCTCTCCTGCTCACCAGGCGGCATTTATTAATCAAAATCGGAAAACAGTATCTGGAAATATATGTTCAATTACAGTTGTCTATTTTAATATATTTTAAAATGTAATTTATTCCTGTGATACAAAGCTGTATTTTCAGCATCATCACTCCAGTCTTCAGTCTCACATGATCCTTCAGAAATCATTCTAATATTCTAAAAGCATTTCAAGTTAAATATGAACAAACCATTGTCATCTGTGTGAAGGAGCGCTTGAAATTGTTAGCAAGAGCAAGTCGAGCTGGACTTATATCTCTGTAGTTCTGCACAAAGTTCTCCATGGGCCTGTGGAACAAACACAGGTGTCATTTAATGCAAATCTAAAGACAGCAGCATGTCAAATGTTATTTTATAAGACTGAACCAATTTTGTAATACACAGAATTACAAACATTGTAATATGCAGAATTACCTTTGCAAATAAGGTGGCATTCGATTTGCTGGCACAGTTTGGCTAGCGCACTTTGCAGCTAAAGGATCCAACATTCCAACCTTACTGGGTAACGGCGGGTCAGGCGGCCACTGCAGATTCTGACGGCCTCCCATAGAGGACAGCGGGGTGCAGGCGGGATCATGGTAGGGAGGCATCTGCATGGGACCCCTGCTGTAGGGTACAGATGACCACATCTCCACAGAGCCTCCGTTGATGCTCTGCTTATCCCCTCCTGAGCTCACGTTGGGCTGGAAGTGGGCTGTTGAAGGGGAACTCAAGGGTTGGAAGAGGCTTGTGATGTTGCTGAAGCTCTGCTGGTTGGTTCTCAGGGCTCCGATCTCAGATGACGGTTCCTCCGGGCAGATGGGATTGAGCTGGAAGTCCTCACCATCCATGGGGATGTAGGGAGCCAGAGTCTCCAAGTCCAGATCACTCAAGTCAGTCTGGAAGGTCATGGGGAGAGGTCAAAGGTCAGAACAGATTTTTCTATAACACCTGATTCTGTTATTCCATAATCAAATGTTGACATTAAAAGGATCATGAGGAATCAATATTTCTCTGGAAAACAAAACAAGGCATAAATCAAACAAACAAAAAACAAAACGCAAAATAAACCCAAACAAACCGAAACACTCAAATTAGTTTAAAACAACTAAAACGGACTGTTTTTGAAAAATAAATAAATAAAAAAATAAATTCAAAACAAGGCACTCACATTTGTTTAAAAGAAAAAAAGAGGTGTTTTTGAAGAAAAAAATTAAACCTTTATTTTTTAAAAATGTGTTTGTTCAAAAGATGTTTGTATACACTTGACTAATTTACTTTATCATGGTCTTATCATACAAAATCATACAAATACTTATCAAATACAAATGTCTTTTTAATGGATGAGTTTGGCTCATCCCAGGAAAGCAGCTAACAAGTCTCTGCATATTGGGAACTCCTTCACCTACTTTCCGAACAGTTTAATTATTCATGCAATTAAACAAAAATGTTTATTGGAAAAACCCCACTAACATATGATATAATCCTTTTCAATGACATATTTAAAGGGACGCTGTGGGTGTTCTGGCGAAAGCAAAATCCTTTATTTGGGCCTTCCAGATTAGATGCATTTAGGAATCGTTATATTACTTGCAACAGACAGCAATGCATTTATTGGATGCATCTTTTCGGTTAACCTAGATAGGAGTAATTCGAATTTTGCTATGGCAATCTGGCGTTCGGAATCAGCTATTGTGTGTTTTGTATTAGTTTAAGTATTTCAGTGACTGTTCAACTGCGGATTTTTTCGCATCACGTGATTGTGTGTGTGTGTGTGTGTTGTGTGTGTGTGTGTGTGTTTGAGAGAGAGAGAGAGAGAGAGCGAGAAGAGAGAGAGAGAGAGAGAGAGAGAGAGAGGAGACAGGGTCACATCACAGTTGAGTCAGCTGTCTTAACCGTGGCTTGTACTGCAAACACATAGTCACTGTGTCTGTCACGAGACTCTGTTCCCCTTTCGGGCTCTGTCTTTATATTTATTTTGAAAGATGAAGCTCGTGATTATGGTAAGGGGCGTTACATTTATGATGAGTGCTTGCGGTGTTCGGCCAATTAATGCACTGGGTCAGCTGGCCAATCATAGCAGACTGCGCTTGTCGGAAGGAGGACTTTGTAGAAAACGAAGCGTTTGAGAGAGGCGGGGCATAGAGGCCTACAATAATGTACAGTATTTGAAAAATAATGTTTTTTTTTTTTTATTAAAGCATGTCAACATATTCTGTTCCAAATACACAAAATAATGATCTTTAAAAAAGCATCATATGACCCCTTTAAGATTTCTTAGAAATTTTAGCCAGTTATAATCTGAGTGAAGTATTTCTATACAAATGTTCAAGAGTATTACATACTCATATAAAAATAAAAAACATAATTAATATTACAGGTTGAATGTTTGTTAACCTCTTGGTTGCAGGAAGTCTTGGTCTCTTGCGTGTCCAAGGAAAATAGTTTCTCAGTCAGCTCCACCTTCAGGTCATTGTCCACTGAGGTGTAGTAATCATCAGGGCTGCTGGGCTGTTCAATATATAACATACTCTATGATGACATACTGTACAGTAATCAAAGTTCATATGCAGACCCAACGTGTGGCGATGAGAAGATTTAGTATTTCTGTTTACCGTAGAGCAGCTGCTTAGGCTGGGAGTTGTGCTGCTGGGAGGCGGAGCCTGAGGCACAGAGAAAGTGGCGGCCATCTTGGCAGTGTCTCCAGCATAACTCGTCTTGTGGCCATCATGAACCGAGTGAGAGACCGGAGGAGCCACAGAAGACACTTTGCTGTACATCGGGTGCTTCTCATACTGGGAGTTACCTGAAAGAATTGAGCAGATGAATATTTGTATTGTAGGTAACGATCTGTGGCATAAAAAAAGTGTGACAGACCAATATATCAGCCAGGCTGATTGACAAGCTGTTTTTATTTGGCCATTTTGAGATCATACTGTCTGATGAACCTGCCAGCTTGACTGATTGAAAAAAGGTTATAGTTGGGTCAATCTCACAAAAGCAGTGGTTACAGCTGCTTTATACATTATGCTGGTGAGATTATTTGGTAACACTTTAGTTTATGGACCAATCCTCACTATTATCTAGTTGCTTATTAACATGCATATTACTAGCATATCGTCTGTTTACAAGTACTTATAGAGCACGTATTAATGCCTTACTGTGCATGACCATATTTTAGATCCCTTCAGTCTACCCCATTCCTAAACTTAACAATGACCTTACTAACTATTAATAAGCAGAAAATTCATAGTTAATAGTTAGTTCTTAGTGAGAATTGGTCCTCAAACTAAAGTGTGACTGGATATTTTTAAAGAATTATAATGAAGAGATTTTTAGGGGGTAAATATGCTTAAAATTCCAAATGGTCCTAACTGATTTTCTTTGTAAAATATCGGCTTATAATTTTTAAATGAATAATTATTTATAATTAAAGTTGAGATTCATCAGTTATTCCATAGATAATCGGTACTAGTCACTGGAAATCCCATATCAGTCCAAAAGTACAAAAAAGAAGATTGTTCTCACCAAAGTCAAGAGAGATGATGGTGTCACCAGGTGTAGGTGCCAGCTGGGTGAGATCTTCAGGCTCCTCTTTGAGTTTGGTGAAGAGCATTTCTCTTGGCTCACTGCCTTTGCTTGGACTGAAGAAACGGTTCAGACGGTGAGGCTTGAACAGAGACTCAGTCTGGTCCATTGAGAAGATCATGGACTTCTCCTCAACGTCACTAAGAAAAGAGAGCACAAACTAAGACTGATAGCCTCTTGTGTCATTGTATATACAACGATGTAGTGTAACGGTAAAGTCACAAGCATGCGCATTACACTGTGCCATGCCTCAAATGAGCTGTGTGTACATTCATCAACTTTTCCCTTTTTATGCTCCACAGAAATAATAATGGCATACAGGTTTGGAACGAGTACATTTTTGAATGAACTATCCCTTTAAGTTGTATTTTTTGTCTTCAATTGGATTTCAAGCGTCGATGAGCAGAAAACAGACTGCAGATGCAGTACAAACACATCACAAGCTTGGTCACCTTTCATTTTTTTGCCTTACCTCAGCACGTAGTTCACGCACACAATGCACTGGGGCTGGGAGTTGCGACTGTTGTAGATGACGGTACCCTGGGTCTCCACCCACACATAGCCTCCATTCTTAACCAACATCCTGTACTGACCGCTCACCACCTGGCCTTTAGTGCACACTAGTGAGGGAAGAGGAGAAAATAGCGTAAAAGCCATCTTGAGAGCACATGCATTTCCTAAAACTAACTTTTGGACTGACGTTTTGATTTAACGTCTGGTCTGAATGTTTTCTCAGTCATTAGACATGTTGTTTTGAGGATCTCTAAGAGGGTCTTGGGTAGCTATAACATAAACCGGGACAGACAGCCGGACCCATCAAGGGAAAGCTAACATATGCAACAGGACAAACAGAGAGACGCAGACAATGAGGGATTGCTGATCTGAGTTTTGACAGTCTGTCTCCATGGCACGCTCGCCCTGGACTCGGTTCAGATCTGCCGTGGGAAAGCATTGGTTTTGGGTCATGCGGTTCATCCCCGGCCTGTGCATACACTGCTCTGCAGGATGGCCACGTTGCTGTAGAAAGCCTTGGGACTTTATACATGCGATCGGAAAGGAAGTCGCATATAAAGCCGTAGGTTCTAAGAGGAGGCCAGTGTCCCTGTGCCAACAAGCTTGGTCCTTCCTAAATATCACCAAACAATTTAAATAAAACATCTTGAGTTGTTGAGAAAAACATCCATGTAGTGAAATGGCTTTCTCATCCTTACGAATGGTTTTTAAAAATAGCAAAAATATTTTTTTATACATCCACTACCATTCAAAAGTTAAGGGTCTGTAAGAAATTTTTTAAAGAAGATCATTAAGGCTACATTTATTTGACACCGTAAAAAAAACAGTAATATTGTGATATATTTTTGCAATTTAAATGAACGGTTTTGAATTTGAATGGTTTCCAAAATGTAATTTATTTCTGTCATCAAAGCTGAATTTTCAGCACCATTACTCCAGTCTTCAGTGTCACATGATCCTTCAGAAATCATTCTAATATGCGGATTTACTGCTCACACCGTTCTGATTATTATCAGTGTTGAAAATTGTTGTGCTGATTAGTATTTTTGTGGAAGCCATGATACATTTTATTTAAGGATTCTTTGATAAACTGAAAGTTAAAAAGAACCGCATTTATTTGAAATATATAAATCTTTTGTAAAATTATAAATATCTTTACGGTCACATTTGATCAATTTAATGCATCCTTACTGAATAAAACTATTAAAGGGATAGTTCACCCAAAAATGAAAATTTGATGTTTATCTGCTTTCCCCCAGGACATCCAAGATGTAGGTGTCTTTGTTTCTTCAGTAGAACACAAGCGAAGATTTTTTACACAAACTGTTGCAGTCTGTCAGTCTTATAATGGAAGTGAATGGGAATCCCGGCTTTGAGAGTCAAAAAAACATACACAAAACCAAATTAAACCCTGTGGCTCGTGACGATACATTGATGTGTAAAGACACAAAACGATCGGTCTGTGCAAGAAACTGAACAGTATTTATATCGTTTTTTATCTCTGATGCACTGCAATGTCCGAACTGTCCTGAGCGCGTCCTGAGCACGTTCGCAACAGCCGGCGCATGACGCGTCTTCTTCTTCTTGCTTTATGGCAGATTGCAGACTTATAAGTGCATTACCGCCACCTATCTCTCAAAATGGACCATTGACACTCTATCTACAATCTCAATTAGGATTGTCAATGGTCTCAATGTTTCGTCATGAGCCGCAGGGTTTAATTTGGTTTTATCCGTGTATGTTTTTTTTACTCTCAAAGCCGTGATTCCCATCCACTTGCATTTTAAGACTGACAGACTGCAACGGTTTGAGTTAAAAATCTCCGTTTGTGTTCTACTGAAGAAACAAAGTCACCTACATCTTGGATGCCCTGGGGGTAAGCAGATAAACATCAAAAACATTTTTGGGTGAACTATCCCTTTAAGACTATTTTAAGGGTACGGTCATCCTGAACGAACAAGCCATGCCTACCAAGGTTCTCTCATCAGTGAGTGGGACTGGGAAACAAAAAAAACGTCACCCTATGCAAAGAGTGCTTCTGAATGCATATGCATGTTCGCTCTGAGATGTATACACTCTTTGAGACATGGGAATGTTTTTTATGGTCGTCTGATAAATGATGAAAGCTCTTAGAAAAGTTCAAGCGATTAGAAAAGAAAGAGACAAATAAGTGGTGCATTCAAACTCACAAATGCACTATAATGTCACGAGGCAGCTCCACTCTCAACAAGCCTAATCCAGATCAACACTTTTTTTTTCTCCTCTACACACTTTGAAAAAGACTCTAATTACACGTTAACGTCACAGTGGACAGAAGCCACTCCACATCCAGCATCTGATTAGGGAGCAATCTGGGACACCTGGCCCAGCGGAGGAGCACCGTAGCTGCGTTCTTATCTCCTCTGTCACCCCTAATGGGGGTCAAGAAGTCCTAATGGCTGCTCCGGTCATCCTTAATAGAACCAATCCAATAAGGCTCTTTTGAATCGTATTCATAACTCAAACATGCAGGTGAAATGCAATTAGTTTCAGGGGGTGGGGGCTAGCGACATCAGTGTATATACATATATATAATTGTTTGCTGTGTGTGGAGAGTCTGTGTTTGTTGACGTCAACAGATATTAGGTTTCACCTCTGCTTAGGAAGAAAGAGACAGATAAATAAAAGCTAAAAGGCAATTAGGTGCAGGCAGCATGTCAATGGTAAAAAGGCGAGACGAGAGCAACTACGACTGATGTATATATGCTTTTTAAGTATGTTTAAGCCTTCTATGTATAAACTTCCATAAATATTCAAATATTAGTGTAATTTTAATATTATTTTAATATTATTTGTATACCTCC
The DNA here is from genome assembly GCA_018155175.1 of Sinocyclocheilus anophthalmus. Classification (NCBI taxonomy): domain Eukaryota; kingdom Metazoa; phylum Chordata; class Actinopteri; order Cypriniformes; family Cyprinidae; genus Sinocyclocheilus; species Sinocyclocheilus anophthalmus. The sequence goes on along the minus strand of JADLZN010006731.1, from coordinate 164,518 downwards.
AAAATATCACTGTAGTTTGTTTTAAATATAACAGGGTAGCAAACATATCTTTCAATTTAAAAGATAAGTTTACTACGTTTACGCCCCCCCCATTTTTATTTAAGTTTTTTATCATTCTAAACGGGGGAATAGTATTAATACATAAAAAAAATAAATAAATAATAAAGTAGAAACAAATTAGGCTAAAAAAAAATCCAAAGTCCAAAGAGTTTTCTTGTCTTATTTTTGATCTATTTGTTTTAAATAATTAATACTTATTTTAATATGTGAGATTTATATATTTCAACTGCAATATACACCTATCGTTCAAACTTTCATTCAGTAAGACTTGAACGAAGCACTTTGAAAAGAGTCATCTATGCTCATAAGGCTGTGTTTTATTTGGATTCAACTACAGTAAGACCAATATTATGAAGATTAAATTTCAAATGAACTAAAGGTAATAAGGGAAATAAAATGTAATTATTCCTGTTATGCAACGCGGATTTTTTTTTCAGCATCATTATCTCCGTCTTCAGTGTTCACAGGATCCTTCAAAATCTATTGCGGCTCAGGAAACATTTCTGATTATTATCAACGTTGAAAACAATTGTGATTCATATTTTTGCATAACTATGATTATAAATATTTGAAAATAAACTATATTATTATAAATCTCTTTACTGTCACTTTTGATCCATTTAATGCAATCCTTGCTGAATGTAAAACGTACGAAAGCCACTAATATTGAAAAAGTACTAATTTCGATGGCTAATAAGTGTGGGTCTTCGGTTATTATTATTTTTTAAAAAAAAAAAAAACAAATATTTTTTTTTACTAGAGCTTCTGACCCCTATTCAGTAATATCTTCTGTGATGTAGAAGGAACGGTTTACGCGTGTTATTTTCACCAAAAGGTTTAATTAGACAGAGCACAATGAACAGGATTCAGAGTATTATGAAACCACTGGGAAAAGGGGTCAACAGCTTTATGCATTCAGAAAGAAAGCAAGTGCAAATTTGCGTCTGTGCGTATATCTGTGTATGCACATGTAGACAAGTTGCAGTGAAGTAGCAGATATCAGATAGCAGATACACACAGAGCGTGTGTTTAAGGCTGACTTGTTCTGTGTTGAAGGGCTGAAACAGTAAACCTTGGGAACGTAGGCCTCGCCACCTGTACTGACCTGATCTGCTGCTGCTTTCTAACCACACTCTCTAATCTCCTCTCCCGGTCGCTCACCATGCACACCATTTGACGCACGCAATGGTAAGGCGCTGTTAATAGTGTGTGTGTGTGTGTGGCAGTCATATGATTATACATGTGGATGTGATTTTCTTTTCTTTAATATGGTCAATTATTTCCCAATAACACATGCTTGAAGTGTGAAAAAGAGAAAAGGTTTCTGGTTTTCTTACATAAGGCTTTTATACAAGGGTGGAAATCAATGACACGTACGGTTCTGGTGGCTTTTGGTGACGTTGTCGGAGTCCAGAGCATGATAGAAGTCATACGCCGATCGGCCGAGAAGATCTTCAGGACTGTAACCAGCAAATCAGTAACTCTGGAAAAAGTGAAACCTTAACCCCACCACACACACACAACCACACACACACCACACTCTCACACACACACACACAAAAACACACACACACACACTCTCACTCACACCCCCACACACACACCTCAACACACTCGCACACACAAACTCACACTCTCGTCTCATCGCTCTCCTCGCTCCACATCACACACACCCAACACACACACTCTCACGCACACTCTCACACACACACACACACACATTCTCACACACACACACACACACACCTCACGCTCTCTCGCTCACATATCTCACTCACACACACAAACACACACACACACACACACCACACCCCACCACACACACACACACACACAACCACACATACACACACACACACACACCTCTCTCTCGCGCGCGCCACAGGTTTTGTTGTGTGAAATGGGGACATCCCATAGTTGTAATGGTTTTTATACTGTACAGACCCTATATTCTATTGCCCTTTACCAACCCTACCCTAAACCTACCCCTCACAGGAAACTTAATTCATTTCAGATTTTCAATACACCCATTCCTTTGTGATTATGAAGCCGTTTTTTGAAAAGTGTGGGACAGGGTATGTCCTGAATCCCTTCCGTACTACCTATGTCAACCTTGTCATTATACCAATTTATGGCCTCATTTGTCACAAAACGCGCACCCGTCACACACCCACACTCTCAGATCGCTCCTCACACTCACACACACACACAACACACACACACCCACCACACACACCACCACACACACACACACACACACACAACCTCTCCTCCTACACTCACACACACCCACACACACACACAACACACACACACACACACACACACACACACACACTCTCTCACTCACACTCCAACGCGTCACACACACCCAATCACAACTCCTACACACAACTCTCTCTCTCCTCACTCACACTCAACACACACACACACACACACACCCACACACACACACACACACACAGCACACAGCCAACACACACACACACTCTCTCCCTCTCACACCAGGTCTGGTTTGCTATCCTTGTGGGACATTCCATAGGCGTAATGGTTTTTTCTACTGTACAGACCGTATATTCTATTGTCCTACACCAAACCTACACCTAAACCCCTGTTTACGCTTTAGGGGTAAGCTGTAACAAAAACCAAACAAAAAATCAGTCACAGATGCATGACTATCTTGCAAGGTCATCAACACCCCTTACGGAAACTTTCTGCCTTTTTAGATTTTCAAAAACATACACTCTGTGTGATTTATAACGTGGTTTTACCCGGGGGACCCAATTTAGGTCCCCACCGGTAAACGAGTCACAATGAGTCTGTGTGGATTCAGGTTTAGCCCCACCAGAATAGAAAACCAGGGTCAACTCACTTCATCACTCACTCACGTCACTCACTCACCACTCAACCGGCCGAGCTTAGTATTTTTTAAAGCCTGACTAATGATCCATTTCATGTGTGGGTTTGGGGCTGATATCAACACTGAGTTTCATACAGTTTTCTGGGGGTGGAATAATTAGAATTTATGTGAAATAATACAACATTATAGATTAATATAATATTGTATATTTAATATCTCTTTACATTAAAGGATAATATATGATGGTACACCGTACAAAATATTTTTCAAAGTAATAAATAAAACAAGGATTAGTGGAGTAAGCAAAGAAGAAATGTGTTACTTGCCATTTCTGTGTAATTATTTGGACCATTTTTCTAGCAATGGCTGATTTTTTACAGTGTATATTAAGAAAAATGGCCTTTGGAAATTTCTACACGTATACTATTTCCATATATTATCATTACACTTAACATATCTGGCTCAGTTCACCTCAGATTTACATTATTGATTCTGTAGAGGTTACTTTAAAGCTGAATTGAATTATTTGAAACAACGCTTTATACAATACAGTTTATATAAATAACTGATTTGACTTGTTTTTAAATATTAAATTAAACCTGCTGAAGATAAAATTATCTCTGTACTAACAGCTATCATAACTATCATATAAATATTCAATTAATGGCCATTATAAATATATTTTTTGTTAATAATAAATGTAGTTTCTATATATTTTATAGTTTTGACAGAAAATAGTTTGGTAAACCACACCAAATGTCATTGCTGAGAATAATATTAATCATAACAACAACAACAACAACTTGTCCCCTTACTATATTGTGTCTTTCTATATTGCTGCCTATTTATAGAAACAATAGGCCTCACAAGGCCTTTTTGTTTTATTTTTACATGACATTTACAGTTACGTGATACTGTTTTTAATAAGAGATCCCCCTCCATGGTTACTTGGTGTAACGGTTATGTGATTTTGTGTAATGAATGTGATACGAGTATTATTTAGTTCTGAAAGTGTGTGTTTAGTTTATTGAGCTGATCCTTGTATTGAAGTTACATACTGGCAGACAGCTGCAGGTCACTGACTCTGTATGCATGATTGTGTGTGTCTGCAGGCCTCGGTTTATTAAAGAGCCTTCTATTCACCAGTCATTGAACTAACCACATCTGAGCTGATGAGGCACAAACACACACACAGACACATAGACACACACACACACACACTCTCTCTCACACACACACAACACACCCCCTCTCTCCTCTCGTTGTCTCTCAAAACACCACACACACACCTAAATCCACACCTACTCTCTCTCTCGTCTCCTCTTCCGTCTCACACACACACCGCACACCACCCACACCTCTCTCTCTCTCCTCTCAACCACACACACCACACATCACCACACACACACACACACACCCTCATCCTCCATCTCTCTCTCACACACACACACCACACACACACTCTCTCTCTCTCTCAAACACACACACACACACACCACACCACCACACACACAAGTATAGGGGCTGGGTGGGATCTGAGCCAATGGCGGAGTAAAGTCTGCACCTACCAAAAGTCAGTGTTTTTGCAGTATCCATGAGAAAAATGTGGAAAACTGATCAAAAGCTATTTTGAAATACACAGAGGTTGTTGTTTAATTAAGGCCTTGAACCCCATTCCAGATCTTTCCATAGATCTGTTCTCCCAAACTGCAAATATCATGTCTTCTCTGAATTTTGTGGTGAGCCCCATCACAATAATGAGATAATTACCACTGGATGGTTGTTTGAATAAATTAATGACTCTCTTTCCTCTTATTTCCTCAAGGTGACCATAAGTCTAGGCTCTTTGTGACAGCAGGGCACAACTTTACAGCTACTGTGGACCATTTAGTATTTATCAATCCTTACGTCCATTAAACAAGTCTCATTTGGTCCTTAATATATGTTCTTCCCCCTTTTTTTTTCTTCAGTTCCGCATCCATGCTCGCTGTCAAACCAGCCATTATCCCTGTGTGCATTTCAATGACATGGGCCCAAATCGTTTTTATTGAGGATTATCAGTTAATGGAACCTAAAAACCTTGTTACCTAAAAAGTGTTTGAAGTGGTTCTCACAGTCTTTTATTTTTATTATCATACAGTTCATTGTAATATATATAAATAATATTATACTGTATATTATCTAGATACCAATGTATTAAATCTTTTTTTTCCTCTGGTGATTATGGATGTTAAAACACTGTGCCGTAAAATCATTAGCAGGGAAGCGGGTTTAGCGTTGTGATTATTGGGTGGGATATTAGCACAAAAACCTGAACCTATGAACCGTGTTGAGAACTCAATCTTTGTCAGAGGAGACAGAGGAAATATTACTTAAACATGTACATATGGTTTAATGATGCCACTGAGAGTCACAATCATTTCCACTGCCGACACTGCTTCTTTGGGTCTGGACTGTCAACCATATTTGACTACCCAATTGAGGTCATTTCACACACCCCATTCACATTTTGCCCTGCTGCTGGCTGACCTTATCTTTTGGCTGGTTTGCTTAAAGACATTTCTTCTTACTACCATGTTGTTATGTTTAACTAAAGTTTTTTCTTTTTTTTTATATTGAAATAAGTTTAAATAAATACATATACATCAAAAAAATGAAACAAAAGTGAAATAATTGAAATAAAATAAATTTTGGGTGAAGTAAAATTAAACAAATATAATAAAATGACGATAAAATAAATAAACTAAGATAATATAAAATTAAATTAAATTTATCAAAAAAGGAACTAACGCACTAACAAATTTGAACAAAACTTAAAGGAAACGAAATATAAGCTATAAGTTAATTCACAATTTAATAAATACTAAAAGACACACAACACACACAAAATCCTATAATTAGTTCCGTCCTCTCTCGTCATATAATGCTAATATACATATATATATATATATATACACACGTTTTTTTATTACTTTAATTTATGAAATTATTTTTTTTAGATAAATTTAATATTTATGGCAGGAAATGTTTATCGAAAACTTAAAAATTTAGAATTGTATTTGCTATTTTTGTAATAAACAATAAATTACTATTTTGTTTAATTTTAATAATTTTATTCATTTAAATGTTTATTGATACAAAATAAAAATCACACAAGACAGGGATTTGAATTCATTAAACATACAGTGTTTCAAAATGGCAAACCTCACATAAACCGAACGGAAAATAAAGAAGCTCGTATTTGGTTAGAAGTTGGACAAGCAGGTTAATAAGCACCCCTCCCTTCATCGCACATGAATAATGAATGAATGAATGATGAATGATTATTATTTTAATATACCCTCGACTGACGGTCTGGTACGATAAATGTGGTCCAACAGGATGTGTGTTCACTTTTAACATTCATGAGTGTCAACTGACAGCACAATTCTTATACTGTACATTTACTCCAAGAATGTGGGTTTGTACCTGTCATCGCAGTAAGTAAACTTCATGTCCATGCTGTGACGACTCAGAAAGGTCTTGCTGTCGAGCGGTGTGTCAATGTTTGATGGATGGCCAATGGGCTCGCACATCATGACCACACAGGAAAGCGGTGGCTCTTTAAATCCGCACAGCACTCGTGCGGGACAGCCGTTACACACCTTCAGGTGCCCTGTGCAGTGCAGGACCTGAAAGAACAAGCGTCATCTTTATGAGCTACATGACGTCTGACTCCAGTTCAGCGCTTATCGTAAAGAGAAGTTATTCACCTTCCAGCTGGCTGACTTGAGGTTGACTGTGCGCCCGCGATTCGTGACTGTGCATTTCATTCTCATGAAGAAATCCCTCTCTGTGCTCAGTTCCTTGCCTTTCTTTCCCATGCCTGCCAATTAACACACACACACACAAATGTAAAGAGTGTCTCAGTTTAGACATGGGCCAAAAATCCCAGGAAAACATTCCTAGCATTCTCCTTCCGTGCAAACGGAAGCCAACACAAATATTTTTTCTAGGCTTATCAAATTCCATAACATCTTACAGCACTTTCAGCTTTCAATATCATCACTTTTATAAAAATAAATATGTAAGCTAAAACCAAGCAGAAAAACAGTGTGACCCAAAGAAGAAAGTAAGTCATTCCGGTTAGGAAAGACATGATTCCATTTTTTCAATTTAAAAATCTGAAATCCCTCTGAAATCCATTTGATTTTTTCCCCAGAATTTTGATTACTGAAATCTAAAATTAATTTAAATTTCAGTAATCAAAAAGCTTGTCTAAATAACTGAAATCATTAAACTTATACAATTTAATCACGATTTATTAAACAAAAATTACATTTATAGGGCCCTCTGAATCCATTTAATTCCCCCCCCAAATTATGCTTTTTTATTTTATTTCATTTATTTGTTTTAAAATGGTTTTAATTAAAGTTATCATCAAAATGTCTAATCAATTGAATTAGATTTTATTTTATTTTTTTCAGAAATTGTGTGTTGTCTGCTTTCATTTTTCTGGCTTGTTCATTTGTATGAAATCATTCATCAAAAATGATGGTAATCAAATGAAGGCAAACAACATTAACAATTTAATTAATCTTTTAACTTGCAATCAAATGAAAATGTAACAATTCCTGACTGATAAAGAGCAGCACGTGTCTTGCTTTGGACACACGACACAGGTGACCACCTGATCCTCAAACGAGGAGGGCAACAGACACGCTGCAGCGTTTTATTACAGTGATGAGGGCAACCACCTGAATAGCACAATGCAATTTGACCTTTAGAGGTGAGAGGTTATAAGAGGCATGCAAAGAGGGGTAGGAAAGTGTGGAGATCAAATAAAGGAGACAAAGAATAAAAGGGGAAGGGTGCATGTTTTTGAGGGCATGATTGTTATTTTTTCACATAACTAATCCTTTCCTATGAAGCCATGTGTTTTCTTTACATTAGGCCTTTACATACTTGTTTTGGTATTTATGAAAGTCTGTTTGCAGAAGCAATAAGCACATTTCTTGAGAGGCTCTAGCTCCTCTTTCTCTTCGGCTAAAACCACTACAGTCCACTTCATCTTCATAAGAAAATCCCATAAGAAAGCATGTGGAGTGAATTTTACAGTACACTCAGAGCCCATGCTGAACTCAGTTTTGAATGTTAAAATGCTTTCACATGCTTTCAGAGTTTGAATTGAAACCGAAGAGGCTAGAAACCCGATTCACATACATGTACTTAATGTTTGTGTGATCATGTTTTCAGCTATTTAACACATTTTAACATGCAGATTTTCCCTTGAAAGCATGAGTGTCCTCTCCATATTTCTCTACTTGTATTTGATTGGCTGTTCTCTGGAATTCTCACACATGCTTTGTCTACATATAGCAGGATTTGCAGCTGGTGGAGCTGAATAAACAGAAGTGCCATACCGGCTTTAAGGCTGAGGTTCTCGCGGATCTCTTCATGGTCACAGGGGTGAGTGAACTCAAAGATGCTGTGCCCTGTGAGCTCCACCTACAGAGAAAGACATGCAGGTGCTGTCATTGCATTACATGTGAAACCATCTATTTTCCAGCACAGGTGAATCTCATGAAACCTGTCATTATATTACACTACCGTACAAAGGTATTTATTTATTGAAAGAAATGTAATGTTTTATTCAGCAAGGATGCATTAAAATTTATCAAAAGTGACAGTAAAGACTTTTATAATGTTACAAAAGAAAAAAAAAGGATCACAGTTTCTTCACAGCACTTCATAAGCAACATAATATGAAATGTTTCTTGAGCAGTAAATCAGAATGATTTCTGAAGGATCACGTGACACTAAATAAATCCCAGGAATAACATACATTTTAAAATACGGTATATTCAAATAGAAATCAGTTATTTCAAATTGTAATACTATTTCACAATATTACTGTTTTTACTGCTTTTTAATAAATGCATATAATGCAGCCTTGGTGAGACATAAGAGACTTGTCTGTCTGAAACATAAAAAAATCTTACCGACCCCAAATGTTTGAATGCTAGTGTATATAACATGAATTATATTTTGCATAAAGAAGATGAATCCTATATTAGAATCATTATTATTATTAAGATATTTAGATTATTGTCATGACCATTTCCCACAAAATACTCAACATCTTAATGCTTCCTGTGATTGTCTTTTTCAAAGTTAATTTTTTATTACTGTAATACAGTAAATGTTTCACTTTAATTAACAGTAAAAATACTGTAATACAATGAATTTTGTTGTCGAAAACAAATGCTACCATAATGTATAAATATTTTTCCATAATATACCACTATTTATTTGACATTACTTGGAATATTTAGCATTATGTAAATGTACATATACATTTTTTTTGTAGTGAAATATGACCTGGGCATGTTCTTGTGATTCACAAGGATTATGGATCTTTAATCTTTGTCATAATAGCAACTTATTAGATAACAAACAGATAACAGGCCACTAGGGCTGGGTATCGTTCAAAAAATTTCGATATCGATACAGATACCTTGACTTCGATACCGGTTCCTGAACGATACTTTTTTCTATACCAATTTTATGAAATCTATTTGAAGATTACATTATCTAAAAAAAAACTTTGTTTTTATTTTTCAGCTTTTTGATGTTTATACAAACTCAAAGACTAATCTCATGAGCCACTGCACAAAGGAACAAAAATGTAACCAGCACAATAAATCAGTGCAAAATAGTTTAATAAAGCTCAAATAGTCTTCAGTTTACACATCTTTTAGGCTACGTTTACACTAGTGCATTTTTGTTTTAAAACGCATAACTCGGACAGAATCATAATTTCTATTCATTTTCCACTAGTTTACTGATGAGCATTAGCAGCTTCCAGCGCTGTCTGCTTGTGTTCTCTCTTCCATGATCTCTGCTCTGACTCAGAGGTAATAACATAGCTATTTCAGGAACTTTACATGGCCAAAACACACATTAGACGTCAATCGGAAGTTATTACAAACACTCGTTGGTGGTTTAAAGTGAGTTTTGAGTAGAAGCGGAATATAAATCTTATTTATTGGCTTATGTAGCATGATGCTACAGTTTGCATGAATGGCCACATAACACGCACTTTCGGTCGTGTAACGTTAGTATGAACAGACATCTGCATATAATGGGAACTCCACGCAGCTCCCGCGCTACACTCTCCCGTGGACATTAATGACTGATAACCTGATCTGTCGCTTGTGGCGATAGTGCAAGACAGCCTAAAAATGCCAGTATGATGGAGTGTTTTCATTCTAAACATAAACGCCCGTGTAATGTAGCCTTAACATCTAAGGGCTGGTACTCGTTCACACTAACAGCCTCACTAGTGTGCGCCACTCTCGAGTGTAACCGGTGTAAACTAGTAGTTTGGTCTTCGGCTTGACGCGTACTGAAGTGCGTGTGGCCGATCGTGTATTCCATATACCACGAGAGCTAAAGAGAGCAGACTGCTCCGTGCGCTTTCGAATCGCTTTCGCGGATGTCAAACACTGATCGATCTGCTTCGCACCTCTTCTAGTCGAACACACCGGCTAGTGCTGCAGGCTTTTTGGCTCACTGACGCTGATGAGATTAACCCTAGGTATCGAAATTTGGTAGTACCAGTCGTCGTGCTACAAGTAATCACCCCGCGATACCCAGCCCTACAGGCCACGGTTCTACAAAACAGCAGCCATGGCAGGAGCAATTGCCAAGCACGAGATAAGTCCAAGAGCTTCGCAAGGGTACGAAAAAAGTGACACATCCTTCCTCCCATACAGTGCTTGAAGGAAACGGGCTTGTGCTGTGGTTAATAATGGCATCTCATCTGCCTACGTTTAAGTGAACCCAGAGGAAATGAATGCTAAACAGACAAACAGCTAATAATAACAGGACTAAAGGTGAGTATCTGTCTGGATAGTCATTCATTTCACTGTGTACCTTACTGGGCCTGTGTTCTTACTCACCTGTGTGAGACCCATGAATTTGTTGATGTTCTCTGACAAGAAGATCATGTCTCCATCTGATGTTACCACGCTAATGAAGCCGCCAAGTGACTTCAGATACCAACTGTCCATCAGTCTGTCTACGTCTGTCATCTCTGTGGCAGTAGCACAGGCTGAAACGGGGCACAAACATGAGAGTTTGAGAATGCATGCGTGTGTGCATGTGAGTGTGCGGCACACTTGCTAGTCTTGTTCTGACTCTTAAGTTCCTGGCTGACGTCCAAAATAAACAACAGCAACTTCATCCTGCTACTCCGAACCCTCCCAACAACACTGACCTCCCTTCTGTCACTGTCCTTAGCTCGACACACACACACCAACCAAAACCCCACATATAGTGACACACAGACACCCACAATGCCCTGCTGTTTGACGGCACTAAATCTGTGCAGTCTTTCAATTTAAAGAGACAAGCTTCAGCTGTTATGTGAAAAACCCACATCTGTGAGAAACGCATGGGAAGGGGCCAATATTTGTGGTCATGCTTCTCTGAGGATCATACGCTCTTTTGGAAAAATACATAAACTTATGTAAGGCAATGTAAAGATACAGTACAAACGTAGCACACTCTCTAGTGCATGCGTGTTTGATTTTTAAAGCATTAAATAAAAGCATTAAATAATACATGGGGTCCCAAGATTGAGACCAACCTTGAAAAAAAAAAATTCAAATATATATATATATATATATACACACACACACACCACACACCCACACTTAGGTTTCAAAAAATATTCCAATTTGTAAAATAATCAATGTATATTATTTTACAACTTGAAAATATTTTTTGAAACCTAAGTGTAAAATCTTCATCTTCAAACAAATAAAAATGTATGACAAAAATAAGCAAGAAATATTTAAGAAGTCAAAGAAAGAACTGCATTGCTAACTAGACCCTGCTGTATATATTATACATGATAATATATAACTGATTGCACAATAAAACAGATAGTTGATTAAGTCAAGTGATCATTTGAAAAAAAAAAAAATCCCCACATGGTTGGTGATACCACCACTGAAATATGGATGGGGTGCCAGACTTCGAGTCCTGTAGTAGATCTGGCAGAGCTTCAGGCGGGAGGTGGAGTGGACAAGGACATGCAGAACAGAGTGGCTCCACGCTGGGGGGTCGGAAGCCTGCGATTGCTCCAGTGTGCTTCCTCCAGATAAGAAACTTTCTCAAGGCCCATTGAGAGCCCAGGGCTGGATTTGGGCCAAGCCTAGAGACTGCGGCCCCAGGAGACTTAGAGTTACGTCTTTGAAGGGGTCCTTGCCCTGCGGCTTTTATTCCGAGATGACTGCACCCAAAATTGGGGTTTCAGAAACTGATCATCTGGAAAGAAGTCTACTGAGAATCTGAATTCATCTGTTGCTGATAGACATGTACCTACACGTTCATATGATCACCTGAGCTGTAGAAATATTGATATTGATACTGATATCTCAAGGCATTGCAGAACATCTGGCAACATTTTTGCCCATCAAGATTACGGGATGTTTTGCTTTACATAATATGTGCTACTAATAATATAAAGCATAAAAAAAACATAACGAAGCATGAAAACAAAGACAAACAAACAAACAAAAAAATACAATACACCAAAAAAAAAGCTCAAAACCAAAAGCTACAAGCACGACCCAAAATAAAACGCATAAAAAACCCCACAAAACAAACAAAAAAAAAAAACCCACAAAACATAAAAGACACAAAAAACAAACACCAAAATACCACATCCTACAAACACAAAAGCAAAACACAAAAAAAACACAACAACACAAATGACCCAAACATAAAATACAAATACATAAAAAACAAGACAAACAAACAAACAAACAAAACACAACCCAAGGAAATACATAAACACACAAAAAAGGACCCAAACCCGCCAAAATAAAACAACCCAAATAAAACACACAAAAAAAACAACAAAACACAAAACAAAAACCCTATAGAAACCTTTTTTGACATACATCTAGAGACCTCTGAACTTCGAACAGAATGAACTGGAGGAAGCGGTATCTTGAAGCTTACAGATAAATACACCAACCACCACCTCCGCATATAGATTTCAGCCTAAAAATGACATGCAATCCAAAACGACATGAAACGATCATGTTTTGTTTTGGCCAATTCGAATGAGTCTGTAAAGAATCATAATTGCAGTGGTGAGTCATTGATTTCAACAAGATTACATCTCATCAAAGATTATTTCATAACATATTCGTTCGAGCCGCCCATAGACGAAAAGAGCGATTCACTGGGAGAGCGAATCAGTTCTAAGCATCAGTGCATAGGGACTGGGGATCTTATGTAAAAGGTGTTTCCCATGCACCCTCAGCATGGGTAGGGTGATGGCAGGAGGAGGAGGGGATGGATGGATGTGTGGCGCCAGGGTTGGCCTGTGTTTTGGCTGGCCTGAGACGGAGAGCCAGCCTTAAAGAAAGCACCAATCATGCTTCCAGCACAGAGCTCACAGACCTGCTGATAACACTATCTGATGTGCCATCTCGCACTGACAAGGCTGCTTTTCAATGTCTCTTTCCCCTCCCTCCCTCTTTCCATTTCTTCATGTAGCATGAACATGAACATTTGACTGTCAATTCACTTCAAGTCCAACGGTGCAAAGTCTTTCAGTTGCTCCAAACTGAATGAACAGAGGCAATTCTGCGTTCTAACCGCGTACTAATTGTGTTCCCTGTGCTCTTTAGAGTCTGAGCAAACACAGAATGGAATGTCGAATGCAGGAGCTCTTTTGTCCAGCTTCCGGAGATTCTAATTTTATAATAAAAGACACACAAACACGAACGTGCTCACGTCCTCTCGCCAAAGAAATCCTTTGCTCTGGTCAACAAAACTTTCATAAAATCTGGAGTGGAGCATTCGGGCATCATATACTCACCCTCATGTCATCCAAAACCACTATGATTTTCACAAAAGAAGATATTTTGCATAATGTTTTCATGAAATTTGAATGCTATGGTGGAGGGAAATATTTTCAGAATTAAATTTCAGTCTGTTTCTACTATATAGTTTGGCAAACATGGCGCACAACAGGGTTATTTTTATTAACTAAAACCATATATATATATATACATAACAGTGGGTACGGAAATATCAGACCCCCGTAATTTTTCCGATCTTGTTATATTGCAGCCATTTGCTAAAATCTTTTAAGTTAATTTTTTTTTCCTCATTATTGTACACACAGCACCCCAGATTGACAGAAAAACACAGAATCGTTGAAATTTTTGATTTAATGGTAGATTTGTAAAATCTATAATATTTTGCATACCGCTTAGAATTAAGGCCAAAATAAGTTCTATCTTGGTCTCATCAGACCTGATAATCTTATTTCTCACCATCTTGGAGTCCTTCAGGTGTTGTTTTTAGCAAACTCCATGCGGGCTTTCATGTGTCTTGCACTGAGGAGAGTCTTCCGTCGGGCCACTCTGCCATAAAGTCAAAGTCCTTAACCCCCTGTATATAAATACGTATTATAACATAATACATATAATATATATAGGTGTATGTATAGATACTGTAGATATATACAGTGGGTCAGTATATATACAGTATATATGCAGACTACATATATATATATATATAGATATATATATATATATAATTTAAGTAAAAACAGAAAATGTAAAAATAAAATCTAATTCAAAATATTAACAAAAACTAGTATATCAATGATACGAAAATAACAATGGCGCACACGTTTAATAGACTTTTTAATGATCATTTTATGGTGCTTTTATATGCTTTTTACAGCTTGACATGAATCACAATTCAGGAGAAAACATTATTACTTCTCCTTTTGCGTTCCATGGAAGAAAGAAAGCCATAATTGTTCAGAACGACATGAGGGAAGGAAATGATGACTATCCCTTTAACGCTCACACACATTCATATCTCTTGAAGCTTGCCATATCCATTATTGAACATAATCTGTAGGTTTTCATTAAATAGTTTTATTCATCTCATGCTGTATTGATTTATTAGATTACCACCTACAGCTAAACATAATTAACTCAGACACCGTTACAGCAGGCCCAATATTCACTAACGCAATTATGTCCTTACAGAAAGCGCCTCCTCATTTGTATAATACAGCAGTAACTTTAATGCAGTCTGACATCACGACTAAAACATTTCCTCATAACAGTGCAGTGCTAATGATGGTGAACCCAGATAAGAGATCAAACTAGAGCTTTAGAATTTGATTATCAGATCAGTGTGTATTTGCAGCACAGCTCTTTCTTTGACGTGACGTCAAGTAGAGTCACATGATCTGGGATGTTGTATTAAAAGAGGAGTCACTCATGTGATAACCTTTATCAAATTGCAAATATTACTCTATAAAAACAGCAGAATGAGCAGCACCAATCATTGTAGTAATAGGATTTTGTTTGGTTTTCCACCAGATCTGAAAATATGACTTTACTGATTTTAAAAAAGCAAAACAACATAATATTTATCCTAAATTATAATATGTTATCAATTACATTTTCTTAATATACTACTCTTCATTTTTTATTTAAAAGCTAGAAATTACCTTTAAATATGTCTGCATATGAAATTGTGTGTATGCAATTTTACAAAAATAATAATAATAATAATAATTAATCATTTATCTTAATAGTTGTTATTTGTAACACAGTAAATGAAAACCATTTTCAGAACATTTTCAGTAATAGTGATGCACAAATATTAAAATGAAACCGATAAAATGATCATTTTTATTCTTTGGCTGCTAACATAAATGGCAGATATAAAAATCTTAAAATGTATCGCATTAAACTAAAATCAATAGGGTTTTTTTTCAATGCAAATAGCCAATCAATTTCTGTAAAGTCCAATAACTATATATAAAATAATAAATAATTGATTGATTAATTCATTGATTGAGTTGGACAACATAGTGAAGGAAAAGAATGTCTTCAGTACTAGGGATTCACAAATATAAAAATTATGGCTAATGCAAATAAAATGATCATTATATCCATATTTTGGCTGATAAATGGTAGATTTAATGGTAGATTTATTAAAAATCTATAATATTTTGTTAAAAAAAATTAGAGTGCACTAAAACTAAAATCAATAGCTTCTGTCAATATCAAATCAATGCTGTGATGTCCAAACTTTTACATATATTTTAGATTTAATAATCTAATATGTTTGTGCGTGTGCGTTTTTTAATAAATCCAGTCCAGTTCCACATGTGGATTTGGATGCTTGTACCTGAGGTGAGGAGCTTGCGTGTCTGCAGGTAGCTGATGGCCAGTCTCATGATGGAGGCTTTATCCAGATGTGAGCTGACGCTGTGTGGGAGAGGCAGCTGGCGGGCCAGCTCATAAAACACCTCTGTCTCCTTACTGCGCCTGCAGCGCGCCGAGTCTCGAGATTTCTCCTTACGCCGCTCTGAGCTGCACCTACAACACGCAACAACATGGAAATATTGGATGAATTAACACCACTTACTTGTTGTGTGATAAAATCTAAGAAAATACTGAAAATGTATTGTGCAATATGCAAATACTTCCACAGACATAAAATAAAATAAAGGACAAAAAGCCAAATAAAAGCTTTTAAAGACCAAAATACAGGTACACCATTTACTCTCATGTACCCTCCTAAAATTTGAGATTCACCCATAATAACTAACGGTTTCTTCAGTTTGCTTTTCAGCTGACCTTGACGTGCTTTTTGACACTCCCCTTGATATTTTCTCATGCTGTATACAAACTCAGGCATGCTGAAGCCATTTCTCATTACTCATGAGGTTTCAGAGAATAACAGTCCCTTTGTGCACTTGACAGTCTTTCTTATTCAACTCAAGTCACTCTTGCAGATCCAGACCTCAGGCCCAAAAACTGAGCCAGTGTCCGGCAGGTGCGAATGAATCCAAACACACACACAACACACACACACACACACACAGCCATCCCTTTCAATGATACATTTAGCCTTAAAACAAAACAAATATGTCTCTTGATCAACATAACAGTAGAATCAGTTTGCTGGATTACTGGTTAATAAACCTACAGGCCAAACCTATGTTAAACTGAATAAATCAGTAATAATGATGCATTATAACATTGTATTGCTTCATTTATTCTAGTCAGCCCAAGCTGTCAGTAGCAGACGGGTCAATGCCAGATCTCAAGTGAGACATTCCTGGCTGGTTCAAGTGCTTATGGGAATGATCACTTATAGCTACATCCTGGATTTAATAAACAAAAATGTTGTCCCACATTAGAACACACCTGTTCCACAAAAATATATTATTTACTGGAACTAGAATTTAGTTCCTATTTATCTTGTTGAAAGTTGGAAACTCTTGACAATTCTCTGATTACAGATGTTCAGATCTATCTATCTATGTTGTCACTTGATAACGACTAATGTTTGGTTTGTTATATATAGACTCAGTGAAACATTTCACAATACAGAAAGCCAAGCAAGTCATTCTTGACCATTTTTGTGAGGTTAAGACGGTAAAAAAACCCCACCATAACAACTAGTGTAAGAGCATTAATTGTTTGTTATTTCTTATTGGTTATTCATGGACACGTGGGCACAGGTGATCACTTCTGTTTTCTTTATTATTTCCTTTGTCGGATTGTTAGTTAGGTTGGAAGGGGCGAGGAGCGTATTGCACTGGTCTAATGTTTCATATGCTTTAATAAAATTCAAAAGCAAGTTAAGATCATCAGTCTTCCTTTGAGATAATGACCAAGTGCGAACGAGTCACGAGCCCACTACCTAGCCTCTATGTGGCGATTGTATGCCGCTAATAACTAGGATCAGCTTAATCTTGATTAATCACTGTCTTATGAATGCTATAATCTAATTCAAGTCATATAGTCTCTTTTTTTATTAGCATTATATTGTTTTTTTTCCAAAAAAAAAAAATAAAAAATCCTCTGCCAGGTCACAAGTAATGAATTCCAAATTGCTCTTCATAACATATCAGAAACAATACTCTTGTCCCTTCTTCCTCTTGTCCGATCTAGAAGAAAATAATAGGTACTGGGCAGGTTTCCATGGAGACTGTGTTGAGGAGGTCGACGTCCACTTTTCCTGTCCTTCATCCAATAAGACTGCAGAGGACAAATGCGCAGATATGAAGCAAACTGTTCCAATAATCGTTTCGATGACAAAATATTTTTATGAAAAGGTCTCTTGATAGTACCTTACACGCTAAGATAATCCATACTCAGCCAATGCTGGAATAAGTGCTCATGATGCACCACTCAACATCTGTAATGCAAAGATGCTGCTAGCACAAGAGTGTCATACACAACCTCATAAATTCAATAATTTGTCTTCGCACTCAAAGTAATGTTGAGCATGCTTCATTCACTCCTTTAGACTAGAAGTAAAACTCCCTGGATTAACATGTTCAGGTGTGAAGTACAGAGCACAGACAGTCTACTTCATTGTTAGTGCACAGAGCCAGAGGATACTGCAGGACATTAAACAATGGAGATCCAGCGCTCACTCAGGGCATGAAGCTGTCTAGTGAACCCTCTGAACCCTTTGTAGCAGACACGGATGTCTACAGGTTCTTATTCAACCCTACAAGACCAAACCACCACCAACAATGGAAAACAGGTAGTGACCCAAAGAATAGCTATTGTCAGAGCTTTTGTCACACCAAAGATTCCATGTAACCCGTCACCTCAAGACTGCTAAACATGGCAAATGGTGAAAGTTACATTTTCTTGTTTTACCGGGTGTTGGGTTTCAGCGGTTAAATTAAACTGAACGAAAATCCTCAATTCCAATTCTACAGCAGCT
This sequence comes from Sinocyclocheilus anophthalmus, assembly GCA_018155175.1. Taxonomy (NCBI): domain Eukaryota; kingdom Metazoa; phylum Chordata; class Actinopteri; order Cypriniformes; family Cyprinidae; genus Sinocyclocheilus; species Sinocyclocheilus anophthalmus. Next base: position 145,809 of record JADLZN010006731.1, on the reverse strand, counting down.
ACTGTCCATCATTCGCGGTTCTCAATACACACTGTTACTGTGGTGGTACACTTTCAAAAGTTACTAATAATGCATGTAAACTTTAGGTACTAATATGTCCCTTTAAGGTACTTATATGTAGCATTTGGGGTAAAGAAAGTACAAAGATGTACCTTTTAGCTTTTGTATCTCTTAGAGTACCACTCTAGTGACAGCTTCGTACCTTTTTTTTCTAAGAGCGTAGGATGATATGGAGGAGAGGAGGTGTTTTCTTGCCACTGGAAGTTGATTTGCTGATACTTTCATTCTAGAATGGATTTTAGGAAATCAGCTTGCGATGTATTTGGTTGCCATGACAGTAACTTCAATTGTTCACTGCTGGTCCGTGTCATCCTTTCAGGTGAAGAAACGCTCAAAGGAGATAAGTTGAAATAAGTTGGGTCGATTTCTGAATGCAAGTGAGATGCTTTGCTGTCACTGTAAATGTTAATTCATACATTGCGGACCACATTCAGAGAGCTAAAGCCCCGTTCACACCAAGAACGATAACTATAAAGATAACTATAAAGATAACGATATTAGCGTCCACACCAGCGAACGATATCGTCTGTTTATTCTAAGCGCACGCACGTCTGCCGCTTTAAATTCTTGAGCTCGTTACAGCAGGATGGATTCTGATTGGCTGTCAATTTTTTATCGTTCCATCAGCTGGAGAAAAATAGTTTTGAAAGTGATTCCAACAATATTGTTTCTCTGTGCCTTTATCATTACAGTTGTGGTGTGGGCTCTGCTATTCTTTAATATTGAGAACGATTTTTAGAACTATATCTTTATCGTTATCTTTATAGTTATCGTCCTTGGTGTGAACGGGCCTTAAGACACACTGTACTGTTTTTTTATTATTAATTTTTTTAAAGCGTACAAGCACCTTAAAGGAATAGTTCCCCCAAAATGAAAATTATGTTTATATCTGTTTGGACTCCTTCTGACGGCACCCATTCACTTCAGAGTATCCATGGTGAACAAGTGATGTAATGCTACATTTTCTCCAAATCTGTTCCGATGAAAAAACAAACTCTGATGGTGAGTAACTATTCCTTTAATGGGCCACACTTTAGTTTGGGGACCAATTCTCACTATTAACTAACTATTAACTACTACTTTTGCCTCACACGTGCATTCACAACCCGCCGCCGTCGAGAGCACTCACCAAAGTGGCCTGAAGTAATTCATTTTCAATGTGAGCCGGCGTCGAGCAGCGGCGCGGCGTGACTTGGACGTCGAGGAGAGTTGAAATCAGGTCAACTTTATGGTAATGAGCTATGACGAGGTTGGGCAGCAACCAATCTGAGTGTAGAAGTCCTCCGCTTGAGAGGATTTCAGAGAACGCAGTCCTATAAACTTTGGTTCCAACCACATTAGTTCCCAAGCAAAATAGAGGAGAAGTGGATTATTGCGGTGGCGGGTTTCCCAATAATCTACGACAATAATCTACGACGTGTTCCTGTTTGCGTACAGGGACATAAATTAAAAAATTTGATGCGTGGACCAAGGTGTCTGAGATTGTTGGTGTTCCTGGTGAGTTTGCTTGATGTGCATTAACTTATAGGATAATAATCTAATATAGATAAATAATAGTATAATAGTCCTAGTTCGCCTTTACACCTTTAATCAAGTTTCCTGATTATACTTACATTAAGTAATGTTTATACCTGATTATACTTAAGTAACATTTTCAATGCAGGACTTTTACTTGTATCAGAGTATTTTTACAGTGTGGTATTAGTGCTTTATACATTATTAGGTAAAGGATCTTAATACTTCGTCCACAACAATATTTAATGAGGTTAACTTATAACGTTACCCTCCTTGTGGTCAGTCTGCACAAGATCAACAAGCTTGTTTGCTTTGCGTCCCCTTTAAATACAAGATAAGCATTCGATCTACATCAGAGCGTCCACGAATCTTTCTACAGCGTTGTTGGCAGGGCGGCCAAAGTGATTTTTGACGCTCTCGACGGCAGCGGTGTGAACGCACAGTCAAACTCCTGATTTGCTGCTTATTAATAATTAGTAAGGTAGTTGTTAAGTTTCGGTACGGGGTAGGCTTCAGGGATCTAAAATATGGTCATGATTGCCAATATGGTCAATAATAATATGTCTGATAAATGTGTTGGGCGAGAAACTATGCCCTGACCAGTGCTTCCCTCTCATCAAGCCACATTTCATCAATTTATATTCTCATATTTACTCAAAGAATATATATATCCATTTATAAGCGGCACTCTTTTAAAGTGTAATTGGGATTGATTTCAGCTAGCTATATTGTAAATGGTTGATGGATAAGACTTGTCCATAGTTAAAATAATACTAGTCTAGACCTAAGAGTAACTGGTTCAATGATAAGCAGTGCTAACTGAACAATGTTAAGCAGGCATGACGCAACAACTAACGTGTCTGTTCACACTGAAAGCAAAAAAGCTGCACTTTGAAAATCAATCACAGAAAAACTGAACATAATTGACGTTGGTGACATGAAAGTTTAATTAAAATAATTTATATATAATGTAAGCAAATAATTTTTTTATTAAATAATTCATTGATTATTCATAATTCAATAAAAAATGTATATAATAGATTAAAAATCAAGTAAGCAAATGTCCTGCAATACTGCAAACCATGCAGCTGTGAAGATTATTTTCTTGAAGTGACAAAACTTCCTTACACATGATTGCACTTCCACTCTCCTGTCTTCATAAGTCTATGAATGGAAGTTCATGGAACAAAGTCTAGTGCAGTGGCACCTTAAGAAATAATGTCAACCTAAACAACAACTGGGCTCCATTTATTAAAAACTAAACATTATAGCAATCCATTCTAATTTTCAAGGAGTTACAGGGTTTATTTTCTATGTCAGATCACATTGTAACATCACTTGCACCTTTCCACTTATGCAAACAGTAACATCAATTCTAATCCAACTTGATTGAGATTTTGCTTGGTTGAGCAACAAAATCAAACAAACTTCAGTTTGTTCAGTGAAACTCAAAGCAGAGTATCCAACTGAGCTTTACCAAAAACTTGTGTGAGATTCACATGCTGTTGAACCGTCCAGACCAAACTGAGAATTCTAAGTATTTAATGCGAGAGCGATAGATGTCAACCTGTCACGAGGACGTTATCTATTTCAGTTTGACAAATGAGCTACTGTATGAGATTCCTGAAGTAACGCAGCTGAAGCTGAAATATGAGCTGCTTTCAGATCCTAACAAAGCCACAAAAAAACAGATTAACAAACTTAACGGAGCTACTGACTTGAACTATGTTTAGCAGGTGAGCGGAAACAGGTGGACCAATGGCCTTGCTCTAACAGAGGCATTAATGATAAAACAGTCGCTCGGCACGCACGCAGCCATACACATAAACACCGAACCGGCTAAGCTTCTTTGCCGCTATTCAGGCATGCAAACAATGACACGCTACCTTATGACTGGAAGAATGGTCATTTGCCTTGCATGAAATGCACTAAATTAAGCGCTTCCCCCCCAGATATTCCAGCCATGTACTGAGTGAGCGGGCCTCTCCAGGATCCTACTACTGACTTTCACTGTCCAAAACCTCCTCAAAAGGCTTCTGTGTCACACAAGACACCTGGGAATTTAACAGACACCTACAACTGGATCCAATATAATCATATATATAGTTACTTTTTTTTTTTTTTTCTATTCAATACATATCAATCTATATCAATCCAATAATCTTTTACATATACGAAATACAAAATTATAGATATATATATATATATTTATTATTAGATTTTTTTTTTTCACCAAACGGTCATGATTACACCCAGTATGACTTAGTACATTTATATAACTTTCCCACCTTAATTATTATGCTTATAATAAAGAAAAAACAAAATTAACAATTAAAATGTAGTTTATTCCTGTGATGCAAATCATTACTCCAGTCTTCAGTGTCACATGATCCTTCAGAAATCATTCTAATCGCCTGATTTACTGCTCAAAAACATTTCTGATTCTTATTATGATAATGACATACAGTGTGGCTGCTTAATATTTCTGGTGGAAACCATTATTTTTCTTTCAGGATTCTTTGGTGAATAGGAAGTACAAAAGAACAGTATTTATTTGAAATAGAAATCTTTTATAGCTATATAAATGTCTGTTTTGATCAATGTGACACATTCTTGCTAAATTAGTCTTAATTTCTTAAAACAACAACAACAATAACTTTTGAACAGTTTTTGTGTGCATACATTTATAAACTGTAATTATATTACAAAACTATAGACTAAAAAAACTCAAAATTATATTCAAACTATTTTAATATACATATAATTGCAGATGATTACATTAAAATATGATATAAAAATCTAAATAAATGTGTTGAATTATTCATAAGGAAGAAATAAGGAGGAAAAAAAATCAGGATGATACATTTTTCCTCTTCTTTGTAATGATAAATCAATTCCTAAAAACCTAGAAATGATCAAGTATGTGTTGAAAACAGAGAATAAACCATGGCTGGCCCACCTTTGACCAGGGTAAGCCGTAACACCAGTTTAAAGGAACAGCTTTCAAAGTAATCACCCTCTGTGCATGAATTCACCTCACCGAGTCTGTGGATGCGGGTCTCTGTGTTCGGCCTTTTCTCAAGGAATTCCTAGAGCATGAGATAAATGAGCAATGATGCAGTTTTAGACTTGCACAATGAATCATCATGGTCCACATATTTGTGACCTGATGCATAATACGGATTCTCCCATCAGCGCAACAGTGTATTATACAGCCTTCACCTGAACCATATCTTAGTCGGCATCAACCCATACTATTTTAAAACTCAAAGTTGCAAGACACTAATGGTGCATGAATGAAGCGAGACGTAACTTCAAATGATCCCCATAAAGCACATACCAAGCATATGTTTCTATGCGGCACCTGACATTCAACAGAAATGATTGTTTTACATTGCATTACATCAGCACGCACCTGGGAAAGAACTATAATGCCAACAAATCACTGTGATGCAATTAACTTTAATTTAACTTTCAATTTAATTTGAATTGTTAATGGTTTCATTTTAGCTCATTTCATTACAGATGATAGTGCAGAAGGCAGGAAATGATTGAGAGAGAGAGAGAGGCAGAACGGGATCAGGAAATGTCACAAGACTGCCGGCTAGGGATGTTCATTTCGGTTATCTTTCCTAACCGACAGTCGACGCTCGTTAACCGATTATTAAACGTTAACCGACAAGATTATTTTAAATTCAAATTTAATTCAATTAGAAAGGATACGTGTCTGTGACCCGTTAAAAATATTAACATGGTTTCCCCCGGGGATTAATTTTTAGGCACCTGTTCATAAAAACATAAATAAAGCAGTCTATAGGCCTATGCTATATATAAATAAATAGGCCTATACGAGAAATATATTTTTACTTAAATAATAAATTAAGAAAACGAAAGAAAAACTGTGCAACAAGTAGCCTAGTATGCAGAGTTTCAGTTCATTTTTGTGCTGCGCGAAAGGAAACCAGACGGCAGAAAGAGGCATCCTATTTTTCTTTAGGCTTATTTTACGAAAGCACAAAGATTAGTTTTTATTGTGAATGTACACAAATAAAGGCAAACCTTTTACAATTTCCGATTATCTTTAGGACTAAAAGGAGTAGTTGCTTCCACTGTTAGATGGAAAAAACTCAAGTGATTGCGCCGGCGTCGCATGCACGCACACAGTTAAGTTTTGCTACCTTGACAATGCAGCCTGTTTATCATTATCATAATAAAATACAGTCAGTCAAACATATGGAGAAACACTGCTCAGTTTAAATATGTAGTAAAATCTGTGCTGTTAAGTGTTATCACTGTACCGCCGTGATGTAAAACATTTTGTTTTATGTGGATATTGGAACACGAGTGAAGTAGGCTGAGCCTACTATAATTATTTATTATGTAGCCGCTCAATAATAAATAATATTTTGGCATTCAAAAACATTGTGAATACGGAAACATTTGATATTGTGTCAAATGAGAGACCCAACGTTGATTTCAGTTTCGTTATAGCCTAAATGAATTCGTTTTGGCTTGCCGTTTATATAGGCTATAGCTTCTTATATTTTTAATTCATGTTCTTTTTGAAATAGCCTACTGTTAATTGAAAGGCTTTGTTGTGAAGTGAGGGGAGCTAAAATAGCCTTGCTATGTTTACAGTGTTTATTATAATGTTTGTAAACATTTAGTGTCGGCATTAGACCTAGGCTATTTCTGAATGAAATAATAAAATGCAACTTATACATGACTTATGTTTTTTTTTCTCTAAAAAATATTTTTTTAATACGCGTAGCGTATTTCAACCATGCAGCAAACCTTTTTAAATATGTTGATAAAGTACTAAAATAAATAAATAATAACATAAATGACTTTTTAAACCGTTACTGTTGTATTAATCGGTCACATTCTTCCGTTCGTAACGGTTAACCGGTTAAAATCACTCTCTACTGCCGTGTCACGAATTCAGTCCATGGGCTTCTGTTTATTCACCACCAGAGGTCCCCCTTTCCTTTACATTGACTCTTGCACAACACAAACTGTTGCATAGCACCCCCGGACTACATATCCCATCATTCAGTGCACTATTTGCACACCGCTGTTTCTTATCACCTCACTCACTACATAACACCCACTCAAACTACCATTCTCCGCTGAGTATTGTTTAGCCAGTACCCCTTTCCGAGTCTCCGTGTTTTTCTTGGTCCCTAGGCTCAGCGAGGTCACCGCTCAGCCACATAATCACAGGGGCGAGACTAGAGGGATAAATCCAGGGAAAACAGGCAAAAATCAGAAACCGCAAATACAGGCAAGGCAAAACAAGGAAAACACGGAGATTCGGAAAGGGGTACAGGCTAAACAATTACTCAGCAGAGAAATGTGGTTAGAGTTGGTGTTATATAGTGAATGAGGTAATTGAAACAGCTGTGTGCAATGAGTGCAAACAGTGAAGTGTGCAAATCGTGCAATGAATGATAGGATATGTAGTCTGGGGTGCTATGCAACAGTTTGTGTTGTGCGAGAGTCAATGTAAAGGAAAGGGTGACCTCTGGTGGTGAATAAACGGAAGTCCATGGACCGAATTCGTGACAGCCGGCCTAAACCTCCGATCAGCCAATACATATAAAAGTCATGACATGATCTGGTACTTAAAGGGATAATTCACTTAAAAATGAAGATTCTCACCAAACATGAATAATGTAAACTTGTGATGTCTTGTTTGAAAGTGCATAGTACTGTTATTTAGTAGTATTTATATGCTATTGTAGTATTTATAAATATTTAGAATTTAGCTTTTATTTTTTAAATTTAAATTTTTCATGAGTTTAAGTTTAAAGTTTTAGTAATATTGTTATATGCTTTTATTATTAGGTTGTTTTACTGCAGTTTTAGGTTTAGTAATGTTAGCACTTTAATTTAACTTTAGAAATTAAATTTAGAAATGGTCCCTTGACAACTGACTGATTTTTTTTATTTAAAAAAAAACGTTTTTAATATCTAATATTTAACCTTTATTTTACTCCAGGTTTATTTAAATGACCAGAAATCATCTTTAATAGTTTTAGGTAACGATAACAACACTGGCGCAGAGACATAAATCTAAGTGAAGTCTGTTTTTTTTAATAAACAAAGTTTTCATATGACTTCAGAACAGGTTAATAATTGTTAACTAAAATGAAAACCAGAAGAACAGTAAACATTTTTGTTACTTTAAACAAAATAACATTAAAGTGCCCCTATTATGCCATTTTAAAGGTTCCTAATATTGTTTTTGAAGTCTCCTACAACAGGTTTACATGCATGCAACGTCAAAAAATACTTTCATTTATTTAAGACCTGATTGCAGCATCATTGTTATAATTTATTTAGCTGCACGTTTTCGTTTGTTTTTTTTGAAGATTGGCAGGGTAAATCAAAAAGGAGCATAGAATCAATAGAAAAGAGCAATTTGGACAAATCTTACAGGTTTTAAATCAAATGAGGGAAAATGATGACAATTTTTATTTAATGAGTGAAAGAAGAGGGGTTTGACTGAATGTCAAAACAGTCATGTAGCACAGCAGGCCTCACAGATCACTGATTTTGGATTGACAAGGTTGTTGCGCCTCCCTCTCCTCACTAGTCTCTCTGCTTGATTGTAATCATGTTGTAAGTGGAGAATATATGTCACTGCGTAGCCTCAGGTAGAACCAGAAGTGTCAGCCACAGCCATCTGCTGTCCTGTCACACAACTATTTTCATAACAAACAGCTCCATGCTTTAGGACACTGCAGCCAGATGCTAAAAGTCCAGACACAAACCCCCAGGCCCTTGAGTGTTTGTGAACAGAGCAAACAGTTGATGGCTAACAGGGTGCAAGGTGCAGCGCTGCAAGGTTTTCACATCTCACCAGTTACACACACAAAAAAAGTATATTTAAAAAAAAAAAAAAAGATAATTCTGCCATCACTTTTTTCACCCTCATGTCGTTGCAAACCAGTATGATTTTAGTTTTTCCATGGAACACAAAAAAAAGAGACATTTTGGTCCTGGCTGCTCTAGGATCTCATTCATATTTGTGCACATTAAAATCTGCAATATTAAAGTTCAAAGGATTCAGAATTCATGATATTCACACGTTGTGACGGGGCTGACGAGACGTGAGACGTGTGGATCCATCTGCAAGCTTTTATTAAAGAGACGTGGTATAACAGGCAGGGTCGATCAATGGCAAACAGGTATATGGCGGGCAAAAACACAAGAATAGTCCTAGGGCTAGCGTAGGTCACTGATCGGCAGACAGAATCACAGGGGCGAGACGAGAGGGAAAAATCCAAGAAAACAGGCAAAGATCAGAAACCGCAAAAAACAGGCAAGGCAAAACAAGGAAAACACGGAGACTCGGAAAGGGGTACAGGCTAAACAATACTCAGCAGAGAAAGATGGTTTGAGTGGGTGTAATATAGTGAGTGAGGTGATAAGTAACAGCTGTGTGCAATGAGTGCAATCAGTGCAGTGTGCAAATTGTGCAATGAATGACGGGATATGTAGTCCGGGGTGCTATGCAACAGTTTGTGTTGTGCGAGAGTTAATGTAAAGGAAAGGGTGACCTCTGGTGGTGAATAAACGGAAGTCCATGAACCGAATTCGTGACACACGTTTTCAATATTCAAATATCGAGTCTACCAAAAAAAAAAAAGTTAAAAAAGGCCTACTAAGTACTAGCACTCATTGTGTATTATTTTATGCTTAATTATGCACTAAAATGAACACAAAAATGAAAACGTTTAGATTGGAAAAATAAATAAATAAACAAACAAATCAATAAATAAATAAATTCCTAAATCTTAATTGTGTATCTTATTTTTTAATTCTTTCAGTATAAATATATTGCTTATTGGATACTTTATATTCACATAATAATAATAATACTAATAATAATAAGAAGAATCTGTGTTATCAAAATCTAAATATAGAGATTATAAATTTCAAATATTTTAGCGATGACAGAGCAAATTTTTTTTTTTTTTTTTTGGTGATCGTTTTGAGTTTTTAATTCTGATTTAGTTGAACCAAGGAGAAGTTTTTGTTCTGCCTGTTCTCGGCTCACATTCACACTTGTGCACATTCAAATCTTGTTTGTAACTACATCATTGAAGACGATGTGACGTCAAACGGAAGATCGCTGCCAATTGTTTTATGTATACAAGAAGCTTGGACTTCAAAATTTGAAATGACATGAGGTTGAGTAATTATTTGGATGCTGGATTGCATTTTGCTGTATTTTTCAATTCAGTTCACATCAATAAAGATAAATAATACCCCCTCCAAGCAAAGTATGTGTTGTAAACACATTAACAATATAAAAACCATGTGTCCGGCCACATGTAAATTCACCTCAAGTCCACGGTGGACTGACTTTGTTAATGTATAACGCAGCAGCAGAGAGGAGAAGTGCAGTGCAGGTGCAGCGGTTCAGACCCGTGCCTGACCACTCATTCTAATCACAAACACCAAAGCTTGCTTACAGTCTGTTTTCCTGTCGTCCTGGCATCTTGCTAAACACAAACAGTGCATTGAACAATGTGGTTAATCTCTGATCCTTTGGAACAGATCGTTCTCAAACTCAACCAAACAACTATCGCCGACACAGCCCTCTCAAACAGGATCTATGATCCTGACGGCAAAGCTGCAGGCTGGACATAACTCTGATGAAGTCCAGAGGATTCAGAATTACCAATATTCATCCGTTTTCAACATTCAAATACATTGTGTTAATATTTAACAAATTACATCATTTGGTGGATTTCTAAAAATTGCATCCAATGTGCATCATTTTAAGCATGAAGTTGAAAATATATAGTCTTTAAAAAGCCTTTTTAAATACAAAAATCCAAAAAAGTGCCTGGGTGTGGAATTTTGTCGCTTCTATGCAATAAGATCCACCTTTCTGGAGCACTTATTTTTTTTTAAAATTTGTTTTAATCCACACACTATATTATGAAAATATTTAGATTACAAACAAAAAAATAAATTGGTATAAATAAAAAATATAATCTTTCTTTAATACATAATAATATTCGCTTATGTTTAATTGTTGCTAATGATTACTCATAGCGTTTAAAGCAAAAAATAAAAATAAAAATATTGCATATTTCCATGCATATTTGTTATTGGACATATACACAATTTAAGTGTATTATAATAATAATATTACTATTATACACTTAAATAATATGCATAGTTCGAAATCTAAATAAGTTATAATTACAAAAATATATGTATAAACTATAATATTTCCAATATTTTCAGTTTAGTTCAAACAGTTTCAAACTCATTTGCATCATAACTCAAAAATAAGCCCCAAAAAGCCTCACATTGTTCATGTATTTAAATGCTTTAACGAAAATATATGTAGATAAATATTATCACCATGTACTGTATTGTCAAATTTTGACTGCTTTTTACTTCCATTTTTCTTGCGGTGTATTCTTGACTACATTGCCATTGTAGCCAAAAGAAATGATGCTTCCTCTGAAAATATAAACAGATTTTTAAAGCAATATCGCTTGATATCCAATTTATGCACATAAAAATATCAGGCTAAATGAGAACTAACACTTGCGACACAATGAATTAGGATCATTCAGATGACGCTCCATTTCCGCCACACTCATACTTACTCATAGATCTAATTTTCAGGAATTCTACACAACTATAGGAAATCGGGGCCAAAGTTTACTGTGATTGTCGATGACGTAGTTAAGTGATGGGGACCAAATAAGGGTAATGAGAGTAAAGTTAATCTGGAAGCAGCTGACGTTAGAAATTGATGTGACAGTGAAGTGTGCAGCAGGAGGAAGAACGGGGTTGGCTAACAGGAAGCATCAGGAGACAGTGGTCTGGAGGAGCTAAAGAGTGGAAAAACACTGGTAAAGAAGATCAGTATACCTTAAGAAAGAGAAAATGGGAGAGATACAGAATCAGAGGCAAGCAGAGTGATTGGAGTAAGAGGGAGAAAAACAAGAAAAAGAGAAGGAGAAAATAAGCTTCCAGACTGAGAGCAGTGCCTGGCACCCCTGCCGTTAGCCGAGTGTGGAACGATGAAGTCTCCATTCAAACCCTCTCTAGAGATTCTGTCACGATAAACTGCACATTTCTGTTTAGACGAGTCCTACAGCTGCATGGGAGACTCTTTGAATTTCTCCACCAAAGTCTCATATCTTGGATTCTCCTACGAAAACAAAGGTCTTAAATGCCCACATCAGTCCTACTCAAATGCCCATCGCTGATACCTACAAATGACACAAAGAGGAAAAGATAGAAAGCATACAGTAAATATTGCAGCCTTTTGATGATATCTGATAAATATGTCAATATAAATGCTCTTGAAAGGCCCTAAAAGTTGATTTTCAGAAGAACCATCATTTCGGTATTTTAAATATTGTTGGCTACAATCATGGCAATGTAACTCAAAAAAAAAAAAAAAAAAAGAGCATGAATACAGTAAAATCTATCTATCTATCTATAAATAATGATACAATATAAACAGAAATATTTATGTTTTAATTTTTTAAGGAATACTTTTATCGCACGTATGCATAAAAATAAAGTGCAAATTGCTTAAGACATTTCAAATAAATTCTGTTCTTATGAACTTTCTAACAAAAATCTCAAACAAAAATGCATCATGTTTCCACAAAAATATTTTATTATTGCAGCACAACAACACTGATAATAATAAGAAATTGTTTCTTGAGCAGCAAATCATCTTATTAGAATGATTTCTGAAGGATCATGTGACACTGAAGACTGGAGTAATGATGCTGAAAATTCAGCTTTGCATTACAGGAATAAATCACATTTTACAATATATTAAAATGGAAAACTGTTTTTGTAGATTGCAATAATATTTCACAGAATAGTTTTTACTGTATTTTATATCAAATAAATGCAGCCTTGTTCAGCAAAAGAGGCTTTATTCAAAAACTTACCAATTGTTTAAAAAAAAATCCCACATTTTTGAATGTGGTATGACTTAAGCTGATGTATTTGGTAACAGCAGGAAGAGTGTCAAGTGTCTCAGTGTATTTGTGAGCCATTTGTTTATTATGCTAACCAGGGTTGTCAAAAGTACCGACATCATTCAAAAACATAAATACACATCTTTCATGCACTTCACTGAGTGCTACACAGATACACACGGGAGCGTTTGAAAGTCACGTCTATCAGCGGATCCGTCTATGAGCAGATATACTGATAGATGTGACTTTCAAATGCTCCCGTGTGTTTCAGTGTAGCACTCAGTGAAGAGGTGTATTTATGTTTTCGAAGCGATAATCACTGTAGCCAATCACAGACATAGCTGTTGAGCACATGAACACAATGACCAATCAGAGGTATTTAAGAATATGCTCAACAGCGCTCAAAATGCAAGTGGGAAATGTATTTTTGGTATTTTTTAAATTTCAGTAACGACTGGTAGCGAAGCCGGTACTTTTGACAACCCTACCTGTAACGGCTAAATATATTTGGTTTTATGAGAATTGCAAGCATTTTGCATTCACAAAGGATGTTATAAACACCAAATTTCTAAGATGAATTCATTTATAATGCTCACATAGTACAAGCTAAAATTCTTGCAAAACGCTCAAGCGATGCCCAGAGGCTAACAGAAGCTGTAGCTAAGTGATGGATCACAACCGACCGTTGAGGCTCTTGGAAAAATGTGCCTCTATCTACACTTCAGCGAAACTCCAAAAACGTACCAATACAGTTTCCAGCAGAACTGAACACTAGTGGAAGTAAAACACAACTTTTATTCCCTTTCATACAAATTATGATGACAAGGGCAGATAATAAAGACTCAGCTTCTTGCACAATATAAAGTTATAACCTTAAAACACATTTACTACAGTGAATGATTTGTAAACAAATATAGTTTGATGTTTGCGTCACATAATCAGATCTATATGGCTTTTCCAATGTTGTAAACTTGCTTGGTAGCTCACCTGGTACAGCTCTGATGCAAAGCGCTCGTGTACGAGTCCCGTGAAACATGAGTCAGGATAGAAGCAAGCTAAAATGACACGGTTACTTCAGCAAATAAGTGTTTATTTTTATTTTATGTTTGCTTTTGCTCACACTAGCAAGTTTAAGGTGGAGTTTAGTGTATGTGGTACATTATTTTGCAGAAATGTCGCCATAGGCACATTTTTCCAACGAGCCTGGGTTGGAAATGACTGTTTTTGCAACATTCATGACAACACAGAGTTGTCAATACCAAGATCAGCAACTTTCTTTTTTGAAAGAAGAGTTTTAGGGACAGATTTACTAACAGCTTATGCCAGGAGCCCTATCTAGTGGTCAGGTTGTACTAAAGACATGCAGTAAAAAATTAGGGCTATTAGGGCAATTACTAATTGGCCCCGTTTAATAAATCTGGCTCTTAGACTCCAATCTCAGGTTAGGTAACTAGGTGCAGGTAAGCGGTTATTTTGCAGCAGAGCACAGAACAATGCTCTGAAACAGTGCACAAGTTAGATCAGGCTAATGGCCAGCTCTCAGCCTGAGGGAGTTAATAGAGCCCCATCAAAAAAACACAGCTTTTCTCTTCGTAAATGAGCCACCGCACCGTTTTCTAACAGACAAAGCCTGATGATTCAGGGTGACGTAATGGAGAACTACAACAAATGATGAGCAAAAAGTCCCCGGAACGACTATCAAAAAGCCACCCAGCATGAATTATAACGCTACAGCAAATCAATTCAGTCCTACTGACAAGCACACAAATGCTTAATGCTCAGTCAAAGCCACAATGATTATTTTACCAATGACTTCATTAGAGGCTTAATTCTGTTATGTCTTGTAGTTACAAACAGCACATAATTGCAGTTCTGATAAACCATATAAGTGAAACACCAACTTTTCGGCAACTGAACCGATTGAGAATGAATTTTCTTTTGGGGGACCAAAATTATTAAACTGAAATGGTGATGTTAAATCAACACTTCTCTAATGGCACATTGTTTTTATTAGAGTGTTTATTATTGAATAAATGTGATTGATTGATTAGTAAATAAACACTATTTTCAGTTTTGGTTTTCAGCTAAATGAAAACAATTTTGGTGTTTCTGTAAAAAATCATTTCAGTGCATCACTATATTCTAGTAAAACTCATGATATACACATGGGGCCAAGAAAGGGGACTCTGGCTATCTTACACAACATGCATGAATATACATAAAACATGTCAGGGTTGATCTAATCGCTCTCCTACCAACAGTAAACCACCAAAACATACGGGTTCAGTTTAGACAGACAAACAAATACATACATACACACACCTATACACGTAAACACATCCCTTCTTGGCCCCTTGTGTTTTGTCTTACTTGTCTCACAGTCTGTGATCAGTGCCAGGCAGGATCACAGTCTTGTGTCTTGAGGTTAAAGGTTTTGCACCCTTTCTGAATCAGTCCCGCTCCTGTAGAGATGCATTCTCTTCATTTGAGTTTAGTAGCAATGTTTGGTTATGTTCTGCCACTCTGAGATCCATCAGATATTGGGCAGAAAGCTTGTTAGGGAAGAACTGTCACAAGGATGAGGCAGACTTCAAGGCGTTCTCAGAGCCGTTACACACGCACACAAACACATTCTCTATTATTCTCTCATTAGCACTCTGGTCTGGTGGTCTTTAATCTTCACAGATATGCATGATGTCTCCACAAAAGCATGACAATGTACAGCTCATTTTCATGCTGTCTAATAAGTATATGCTTCACTAAAAACTATCTATATCTTGTTCACTGTAATTAACTTTAACCCACTATAGTGTTAACCTTTAAATAAGTTTAACTGCTACCTTAAATGTGGTGCTACCTTAAAAATTGCTCCCTCAAAAATCAAAGTCGTGCCAAAGTCACAAACTGCAGAGTTAGTGATAAAGACAATTTAATTAAAACTCAAAAAACTGAGTAGACATGACACGAATTACAGTCAAACCAAAATGTATTCAGACACATTTGACATTTCACACATTATCACAGTTTATTTGCTAAAGTTTAGAAAATGGTAATACAATATGGCAATAATTCAGAGTTAAACTGTCAGAACAAATTCATCTTGATAATGTCAGCAAAACATGGTCAGGTCAAAGTGTCTGAATAATTTTTGGTTATAACATGTTACAGTCAGTGTTGGGGGTAACGCATTACAAGTAACGCGAGTTACTTAATCAGGTAACTAGTAAAGTAACGCATTACTTTTTAATTTACAAGAGAATATCTGAGTTACTTTTTCAAATAATTAACGCAGTTACTTTTTTTTCTCCAATTTATTGACTGACAGCTCTCCTGTCCCCATGTTGAGAGAAATCAGAAGATGTTACTGTAGTTCTAAAATAAATATGAATATGCATTAATTCATCTCACTCACACAAAAACAGATTTAGTATTCATCAAAATGAATTAAAACGAACTCAGAATATGACTCAAACCTGCAATAACTAAATGTTAAACATCACAAATATCTTTTATGTATTTAATCTCATTCTATTAACCAATGTCTTTGCTTCTGACCTTCGATGATCCAGTTCAACCGTACTAATAAGCAAAAATGACTCTAGACAAACATTTATGTGTTTTTTTTTTTGCTGAAGTGTGTTGAAATTTCTTCTGTATTCTACTGTACGGACGTAACTTTACTTTTTCCTTCAGCCTGAGGCTTATTCATTTCACTTTTGGTGTGAAAAGGCTTTTATATTTGCCAAAAATAGTACTTTTTTATTTTAAAAACAAACAAGCAAGCCCTGTCCAGATTTTAAAAGTAACGCAAAAGTAACGTAACGCATTACTTTCCATAAAAAACTAACTAAGTAACGTAATTAGTTACTTTTTTATGGAGCAACGCATTACTTTTAAAAGTAACTTTCCCCAACACTGGTCACAGTTTACTTTATTTTGCTATCCTCACTTACATAAATGGACTATAGTGTCCTGTACCCACTAGTAAAAAATATCAAAAATGATATCTTGTGTTTGAATCATTTTTGGTTTGACTGTATATACTTTAAATTGGGAAAAAAAATAATTTTGTTTTAAATATACTGATGAAAATATTTTTTAAATATACTGCTATTAATAATTTCAGATACTACTAATAATAATAATAATAAGCATCTCAGCTGATTTCAGCACAGGACTATATTTATTTCTTAAAATAAATAATTAAAATAAAATGCACTTTCCTACAAATTATTATTACTACGAAAGCTGCACCTATTACTTGATTCGTTAAATGTTTTCGAATTTCAAGTAGCGTGCATAATATTAACAAGAAGCAACATCCTCAGACTTAACATGAAGACAATAAAAAAATCAACCGACACTTTCTTTCTTTCTTTCTTTCTTGTCGTTGTGCGCGCGCAGTGAAGTAACGTTAAGCAGCGAGTGTCTCCAGCTTTGAGTTTTACAGAGATTCACTTGTTGCTGCAGCTCCACAAACCCGACCTGCGCGCAACAGCTGCCGTGTTTACAACTCACAACAGCCCGCTGAACTCACCTCTTCTTCTCGTTCTCAGCTGTCATCTCTCGGTCCCCTCGCAGTTACAGGACGCGCTCCAAACCACCAAAAACGCTCGCCTGCAATGCAGTAAAGTCCTCCCGCAGGGCAAAAGTGACTGTACAGTCTCAGAACACTGCCAAGGATCGTACAGTCCCCCACTTTTGTCAAACCCGAGCGCGGTGAGGGAGTTTCTCGCTTGTTTTGCGGTCAGTGAAGTGCACAGACCGCGGCGCCGCACTGAAGGGCGCTTGACAGCCGAGCAATCAATTACAGCTCTCTGATTGGCTGGAGCCGCCACTGGGACCCGCCCACCGTCAGGGCTGACAGGACATTCTGCATTATGTGCTTTGCTCATGCAACTCTACCTTTTCCTGAAGCTAGCATCAAACTTTAATCAAACTCATTTTAAGTATCAGTTAAGTATCGTGATTTAGTTGAAAATGACAACAGCATAATTGTAACTATAAAACGAGAGGGCTTGTCTCTCTGGAGCCAGGACTGTGTGGACAAGTAAGCTAAAAGGCTAATGAAAAACATTCAGGGATGAGGGGCACATTTAATCATTTAAGAATCATTGGCACATTAGTTATTTAGGACAATGTATGGCTTTCCTGAGAATATTTTTTTTAATAGTATTGTTCTGTATTTTGACCCTTAATGTAACAGCATCACTATTTTAAAACTCAGACTAAACTTAAAACTAAAACTCATATTTTTGGCAAACACATGTAGCCTTTTTAATGTGTTCTCACTGGGCCAGAGGAACATATTCAAATAATTAGAATAGAAAATAAGAATAGGTTATTTTTGAAATGATTGTTTTTAGTGTCTCTGGGATCGCGAACATAAAGACAGTAAAAATATCTGCAGATATCAGTCTACGGACTGGCTCTGACTTTCAGCAACTAGCGTCCCCCAGACTTTCATTTCATTTGCAAAATATGCAAAATATGTCTGTTCCAGCCTGAAAGTGAATCTAAGCGGAACAAGGTTAAAGATAATATCTTTATCTTTTTTATAATTATATACCGTCAAACATTTGGAAGAATTACAATTTTTGAACTAAGTCTATTATACTCACACACATAAATAAATAAGCAAATAAATACATAAATAAAATTTAAAAAACTATATTGTTTATGTTTATAATTATTGCCGGTGAAAAGACTAACTGCTGTTTTTTTTAATATATTGTATCAACGCCAGTCTTCCGTGTCACATGATCCTTCAAATCATTCTAATATGCCGATTTGCTGCTCATTTATTATTGGTGCTTAATAAATGTTGGAAGTTTTTCATGATTATACTTGGAAACTGATGCCTTTTTTTTTTTAGTATTCTTTGATGACAGTTTAAAAGAACAGTGTTTATTTGAAATGGAAAGCTTTTGTAACATTATAAATATTTTACTGTCACTTTTGATCAGTTGAATGCATCTTTGTTGAATTAAAGTATTCTTTTCTTTTCTAAGGACTAACCCTAAACTTTTGACTGGTATGGCTATTGTTTGGAGATTTTAATTTACCATGCTAGTCGATCTCTCTCATTCCACAGCCGACTTGATGTGTTCCCTGCTCATTTTTATATATATATATTTTAAAAATACTATTACTTTTCCCAGTGTGTGTGTGTGTGTGCAAACAACTATGTTTGTCCTATCCTCAATCAGTCATTTATTCTCAAAATACAGCACAATACAACTTTCACTGCAGTTAGAACTATTGCACTCAAACTTACAGAAAGTTCTGAGCATTCCCAAACTGACAAGCGTATGCATTTCCTCATGTCCTTGGACATCTATAGCCTCCATCGTAGAAGGTCACATGTGAAAGGACTAATCCTTCACTCTTTGTTTTGGTCATGATGACCCTTATTTTTGACCAAAGTTTACCCTCTAATTTCTCTCATGCTTAGCGATTTGCTTTTCCCATTATTTCCTCTACAGTTAATTTATGCATATTTGTTTACTGTTTAATTATAGCCTATCAGAGGCAACCACTACTGTCTTCTCCAGCATTCTATACAAATACAGAGTATGCACTTAGATTTTTAAAACACTTTGTCTCAGCTACAGTACTATGAACTTGGAGACTCCAAACAGTTTGGTTCATTTCTGACATCTTATTTAATAGGTTACAAACCAAACGATGCGCATTCACATCCTTTGAGAACAGTACATTTGGCACACAGTAAAATGCGAGTAATTACATGACAGTGACTAATTGCAAAGATGTCAAAAAAAAAACATGTCTTATGACATACTGTACATATGAAGCTGCGCAATAAGATAAAAAAGAAATACATACACATTTAAGATACTTCCAGTGACATAAAACACGTATATAACATATTAATATGCACTGTACCTCTGTATGCACAAATATGTATTCCTTTGTGAGACACAGATTCACGTTTAACCAAAGAGGTGCTTTCATCTTATGCTTGAACATGTCTATGTGCTTCCTATGTAGAGTCATTTTAAAAACAATAATAAAAATAGAGTTACTCATGAAGTCCAAAATAGCTTTGCAAATTTCTCATCAGGGCACAGGTGTTTGGCAGGTGTAGCTGTGAGAGTTTCCTGTTAGTGGACTCCATCCAGGCCAATAGATGCCAGTTCAGAACGGCACAAATAAGGCCAGACATGCTTTGAGAAAAACGACCAAACAAATGAAAGGTAAACTATGCAAAAAATATAACAGTGCATGAAATGAGTGAAGGTCTCAATGTCAACATGAGACGCTGTTCACAACCCACTTTTCACTTTGGTGATCTGATATGTAGAAAAAATGTAGGACGGAAAGTAAACATTTTGCAACAGGAATTGATTGGATTGTGAAAAGTGAGTGTTCACAGCAAAATAAAGGTGTTTGGATGCAAAGGGTGACATCAGCAGAAAGATAAAGTTGTTTCAAATGCAATTTTTTTTATTACAGATAAATCTGGCAACAATTCATGTTGACATTTAAACCCAGTGTTGGCAAGAGTCTGCAAAAAACAAACAAAAAAAACAACAACCTTGCAATGAAATGTTTAAGATGTTGAATTTATTACAAATGCGTTCATTATTTCTTATGTTCATACTGAAATGAACTGATTGGATTTTCTTGACAAATATAACCAAGTCTTGCCTTCATCACTGTTACAGCTTTCATATTAGGAGCAATTCTAGGGTACTTCAGTTGTGCTATATTTAGAATGGAAGATCATTTCTATGTATTTTACTTTTTTGCCACAGCAGTTTAATATTTTGCCTCTTGTCTAACTTGAGTATATGAAATACAGAGGCTGTAGCAGCTGAAATAAAGGACCTGTGCTGGATATCGCATGACCTGACAACCTAACGATTACCAACCAAAACGGACAGACTGCAAAAAACGGTGGGAATCAGAGACATTAAAGGTGACATGGAGAGGGAAGAAAATAGCTAAACCAACACTCACACTCACACACACACACACACACACACACACATAATATTGCACATAACAGTTTCTCATTGTCTAATAATACACAAGAATATTATAGGCATAACCATGCAGTAGATGATTAGTCTATTTTCAAAGTTCACAGGCTAATGATCAGGGTAATCAGGACTTGTACGTACTGTAGACTGTAGAGACAGGATTGGCTACTGTCCTGACCCATTCATAATGAAAGGTCTTGTTGCATTGTAGAGAAACCAACAATTTCCACATCCTAGCAACAAAACAATCCAGTAATATAATGAGAAAAACGACACACACACACACACACACACAACGCACACACACACGCATACACACACCACTTGTTTTGGTGACTTGCGTATATGTCACACTGCTGTTTCAAATGGAAATGGCGTGATGGTCTCATGAAAGGCAGTTCTTCCCAGTACCATCCGAATCACTGTCTCTGGCTATCAGACCATCATGTGATCAGATCCCAATGCTGTGCTTAAAACTCCCAATTCACACGTTTATAAGCATCACATCTGCAAAACGTGTTCTTTACAATTGGTTTTTGAATTTCAAAACGGTGCTAGTGTAAATGGGTTGACTCCAGGTGTACCACTGATACACTGCATGATGGGAGGAGAAATGAAACATGAAATGGCCTTCTTATGAGCTCTATCCAGCTGCTTCGGTGACGTCACATGAGCTCCCTTAAGTGTTTTAAATACATTAAATAAAAAGGACTCAGTTTCATTCGGTGCAAATGAGTGAGTATCTGTGCACACACGTATGATTTTTGGGGTTCAGCAGGAAAGATTATAACACCTAACTCTCTACTTTTAAATTAAAGCATCAAATTCTTGGTCAATGATGGTCTACGATCAGCTCATGGGCATTCACAGCGTTCGTGTGCGCCAAGCACAGCGCAGGAGATGGAGGTTTCAGTATTAGGACAGGGTCTCTTCGCTGAAGTAAGAGAAGCCCTTGAACTCATCCTGGTTGATCTGCTTGATAATGGCGTCTTCCACCGGGGTGAGCACCGGCTCCTCGCGGGTGAAGTCCTGGTCAAAATTATTGACATCCCTTTTGGTTTTCTGTGGATGGAGAAGAAAAAAAGTGTGCAGAATGAGCTATTTCAGAACAAGAACAATTGAAATAAAAGACTTCTTTCTGAGAGATAAGTGAGAAAATTCAGCTACTGCTGAGTCATGTGAATAAGTGGCCATTCACACAGAGTATTTTGTGTCCTCCCACGCAGTTTTTTGTTTTTTTTGTTTTTCTATGTGAACATGCACTTGATGGATGTCTTTAACCATTTTGTTGCTATTTGCCATTTTTGTGTTTTAAAACATGTCTCAAGACCACTGCTCTCACTGCTGATCGTTTGATCTGAAATGATTGAAATCTTATAGAATTTTGTAATAGAATGCTAGACATACTCAGAAAATTAAAACTTCTCTCAGAGTTGAATTTTGAGTATATATATGAAACACTGAAAACAGTGAAAATATATACACTAGCTTTTCAGTGTTTTTATTTTATTTATTTATTTATTTTGCAAACAAAATTACCCTGTGTGCATAACCTTAGAAGAAATCCTGCAGGCGCCTCTATCCAAACAAGCTTTCACATACTTCCATCTTTTTACGTCATGGATTGGCAATCTTTTTGACATAATTTATTGGGGTTTATTTTACATATTATTGGTGAATGGTGTCCAAGTGATTTCAAAACAACACACACACACACACACAATCACACACACACAAAAACCCCAAAACAAAAGCATTAACAAAATGCAAAGCCAAAACAACAACAACCACAAAACACAACAAAACAAAAAAAAAAAAAATATTTCCGTTTTGTCTGCCTCATATTGGTGCATTTAAAAAAAAGAAAAACTCTCCCAACCTCTCCTTTCCCTCTCACCCTCTAAGAGCTCTCATCAGTTTGTGAGCAGCGTGAGAATGGGGCGGACAGGCGGGCCCCTTCTCACACTCTCTGAGAGGCATTCCGCACACACTTGCAGCAGCCAGCATGCATCTCTGTATCAAAGTACAGCGTCTGATGTGTGCTGAGAGTCCAAGAGCATCTCAGATATCCCACTGTTCACACTACCAGAAACAGAAGTGTGACAGAAACACTTCAAAGAAGCATGAGGGCTGAAGTACTGTAATGTTCTAGATAACTGCATATGCAGGCCAGTGATTATGTCTGTGCTGAGACAGAGTTAAACTGTGTTCTAACCAAACACGACGTGATAAAGTGTCAAACAGTATATCCTATTTCTTCAAAAAAGAAAATGCTGAATTTTTTCCTAACTAGTTAGCCAGCGCAACAAAAGATGGGAAACATGACATTTGATTGGTTTGTATTTCTGTGGCATCTTGGTTAGTTCCCACAAACAGTGAAATCTGATTGGTCTAAAACCCTGTTAGACGTAACAGTTTATAGAGTCCAACAGTGTCCTCCCACTTTTTAGCAGTCTTGGTTCCAGAAGTATTTTCCTATAGAGATTTTTAGAAAGTTTTTATTTTGTTTTCAAGAGTTATAAGCCATGAACCAAACTAACCAGGCGAATCACAACATTAAGCTAAAAAGTATTTGGACTTTGGACAAAAAGCCCAAGCAGGGGTGGACTTAACCAATTAGCGAGGTAAGGGGCCCGGGGAATCAGGGGGCCCCATCTGATATTGGCGAAATATATTTGGCAAACGCTCCAGTGTATATTTGTGTTCTGGAGATTGTCAAAATTTCACTCACCGCTCAAATGTTCACTCACTCATTAGAACAACGTGTAGATACGTTGTAAATAAGAGATTCATTGTGCAATGCAGACAGCTTCATTGATTAACGGAACGTCGTGAGGTCGCAATGAACTAAAGTGAATGACTCGCTTGCGTGCTTTTCCTATGCGCGCACCGGCGCAATCTGCAGCTCACTCACACAAATGCACGAATGCGACTGGAGATTTTCGCTTAATAATAGATTAGATTTTCAATTTGTTTCTTGGCAAACTCTACCGTATGCCTTAAGAACACTTGGAATACTGAACGAGTTGCATGGGATAATTTTACGACATTTGAATCCTTTTAGTAAAGAGATTGAAGAAGGTTACAATTCATTAAACGGACAAGTGCAAGCATGTCTTCTTTAGTGATCAGAAAAAAAATAAGCCTAATATGGCTTTAGAACAGCATCAGGTTGACTAATTATTTACTTAAGTTGTGAAGGGTTAAAAAAAAGTATAAACAATGAGAGAGAGAGAGCGATCAAAATAAGGGTTAGGCGTAAAAGAACACATAGTTATTGTGTTGGGGCCCCATACCTTAAATTTGCTTAGAGCCCCCAAATCACTAAGTCCGCCCCTGAGCCCAAGATACAAGACTGTGTACTTAACGGCTTTAATGAGGAAAATAATTTCAATTCCATGAGGCATTGCGAATCAAATAAAACTTTGTTTTGTTGTCATTGTCAAAATAAAAACAATGAAGAAATATAAAACTATTGATTTAAAGATGTTGATTATATATAGAAACCTTTAAGCTTATTACAAAATATGCATATTATGCATACAAATATTTTAGTAGTTTAAGAGTGTAGGGAAATTAACTCGACGTCATTAGCAGTGCTTCAAGGAAGTGGGTGGGTGCCAACTTTCCTTGTGCTATGATTCTCTTGATTGGTGGGGTTGTTTTCTGCAGAATCCGGGGGTAATGTATTTTTTCACCAGGAATTCTAATTCCACTGTTGAAACATGGTTATATATATATATCTACAGTATATATATCTATATCTAAAAGGTTGAAAGAATGTGTACTGGTGGCTTCCAAACACATATCCAGCAATTAACAACTCGCAGCTCAAAGTAGGGCTGTCTTTAAAGATTTATAGATTATCATTTAAAACCAATTTCCCATGGAGAAAATGAATGTGATTTTTTTACTTTGGGAATCCGACTGCTGCACTCTATCAAACTTAAAATACATTGCAACTGCCTGTTATTTTTTTGTGTTGCAGCATTTTGAGAAATGTATTATGTCATGCTTGGTTAGTGTTATTCATAAACACACAATGGCTTTATTGCCTTTAGCTGCCTTTCTTCTCACAGTTACTGTTTAGCAAACTTTTGTGGGCAAAATCCAGTCATTTCAATAGGAATCCAAGCAATTGTGAATTTTACTCGAGGGCAAAAGATTTCCCCACACAGATTCACTGCAATGACCAACAAAAAGCCACTTGAATTTGAAAGTGACAAGTCAACTTTTAATAAAACCACTATTTGTAGTGACGTTCATTGATACTGAATCACTCAACATATATCTTGCAATGCATTATGGGACTGCCTTCTGTAGAAATGATAAATGCACATAAGAAGGTCTTAGAAGGCAGCACTAGGTTTTGTAACAGAGTGACTATCTACAGTATCCCACACATTATGATACTCACAATACGTGGTTTGAAAGGCGGCTTGATCTTCCTCTGTTCCAGAAGTACCCAATCAATCTCTTTGAAGAACGGATGTACTTTAATAGCTTCTTCTAGTCCTTGGGACACTATGCAACCCAACCGCTTACTGGGGCTCTTCGTCATGAACTAAACAATGGAGTGAAGAAAGAAGAAAACATTAGAGAAGCATAATGTTGACAGCATGTTAACCAGAGGATGTCTATATGTGTTATGCTGAGTTGGGATGATCAGTGATGATGTATGCATGATATAAGACTGCATCCTGTGGAAGAATGACCTGAGGTGACCATAGGTCATGTGACCACAGTGCCAGTGAGACAGATCGCAGTGTGACATGATGCCGTCCAAGACAAACAGCCTGACTTTCCCACAAAGCTTCGCAAATGGGCAAAGGACGGCTAAAGTAAATCTTGGACATGTGAGGAAACCGCACACCACACACGCACACACACACACTGCACACACACACAAACTGACACTATGGCTACATTCACACTTCAAGCCTTAGTGCTCAATTCTGATTTTCTGTTCAGATCCATTTATTTATTTACTTTTTTCCGTAGCCATTATCAGATTTGAGTGTGAACTGGTCACGGTCCTGAACTGACCCGCATACTCAAATAAATAATAACAAAGACGGCACGTATCACACTGTCATACGGAAGGCCACTGAAGTCAGTGTTTATGCGTTCATTTATAACAGGGGTGTCCAGCTCCTGCAGGGTCAACATCCTACAGAGTTTAGCTCCAACACACTTGTCTGGAAGTTTCTAGTGAGTCTGAAGACCTTGATTAGCTGGTTTAGGTATGCTTATTAGGGTTGGAGCTCAACTCTGCAGAATAGTGGCCCTGCAGGAACAGGTTTGGACACCCCTGATTTATAAGGTGATGTGCCACGTAAGCCAGCAAATTTGTGCACAGCCTTTAAGCAGGACAAAAACGAGGATGAGAAGACTGTCTCGTATAGTTTTCCGTCAAGTTTTGCCTGTATAGAGCTGTCGTCGTAATACTTACTGTATGATTTTGCAGCAATTAACCGAGTGATCAAAGAACTACCGATATGTAAAACCTTTGGAGTGACTCCCATAAACATAGTGACGAATGGCAATCTATAGAGTGACGTAAAAGTCACATGAGCTCCGATATGACTGTTCAGACTAAGGTCGCTTTGCAAAACACCTGTATCTGATTTAGGACCACATTTGGAGGTGCCAAATCAGCAGCATCCGAAAGATCAGATTCCATGTGGTTTGTGCTGTTCACACAGTTATTAAAAACAAAACAAAACAACCTTAAACAAAACCCCTGAACAAACATGAAAAATGCTGAAACATGAAAGAACCACAAGAGTCATGCATACAAATTCACTCAGAGAAACAAGTCTAACAGGCCAGACAATATCTCAATTGTTTCTCTACATGATGAAATGGAGACGAAACTGAGATTTTCCTAAGAGGAATCAGAAAGGTTCAGTTGAAAATGGAAATTCTGTCATCATTTACTTATGTCATTCCAAACATTATGGCCTATTTTGTGCTTTGGCTATTTTGAAGAGGTTGAATCATTTAGTCTGATATGAACCGGGAAAACCAGTTAATTGAAAAAAAAATAAAATTTGGTTAAAATGATTCAGAATATAGCACACAAGTTGTATGGTCTTATTCATGAGTATAATTATTTATAATCAATCAATCAATCAATGTTTGTAATTATGTATTTATTTAAATTTTGTATGGAAAACAAAAGAGCTGCAAGAAAATATAAATATCTCATTCTTTGTTCCACAGAAGAAATGAAATCATATGGGTAAGTAAATGATGACATTTTCATGAAATAATAATGTATGTCTTCTAAAGAGTTTCAGAAGAGATCTATAGAGATCTGAGCTCTATACTATTCACGTTCATTTTAGAGCTCTATACTTCTATGCCAACAATTTGTGTCATACTTTTGATTTTTCAAAGCAGATGTATAAATGAAGCATAAACCTAAAAAAAGGATCAAAAAAGACCTAAAAAACCTGCGTCTGAGCAATAAAATGTTCCTTAGCTCTTTATGCACCAATTTGAACAGTTAAAAGAGGAGGAACCCATGCATTGGTGGGCTGTATATCCTGAAATGAGACCTCTGAGATTACACAACCCAAAAATCCAGCAGGGAACACAAACAATCTGTTCTTTTCCCACAAGGAGTGTCGTTTATCTGTTCTATCAAGAAGAGTGCAAGAGCAAGCAGACAGTCATAAAAGGAAAGGTTAAGAGGTGGCAAGAGGTATTATTCGCAAACCTATGTCTTTAGTAATAATCAGCAGGCAAAATGTATTCTTAGGAATTCCCAGAGTGATCCAAGAGTAAATCCGGACACGTACCGCTTTAAGAATGTTGACGGCCTCTTTGCTGAGCCACACAGGATATAGGACGTCATCGTGGAGAATAGACTCAAAAAGGTCGTCCTCATTATCAGCTTCAAAAGGAGGCTGACCAGCCATCATCTCATACATCAGCACACCTAGAGCCCACCAGTCCACTGACGGGCCGTACTCAAGCTCCTGCAGGATCTGCAAAAGACAAATCACAACAGAAGCTGAATATACATGATCAGGTCCAGCTCAGGCCCAGAAGAAGGTACTTCTGAAATATGGTGTGCTGGTTTTGGGAGGAAACCCTGCAGATTTGTGCAGAATTAATTAACACATGGTGTAAAGTGTTAAATGGAGATGAGGGTACTACACTCTTATTGGCAAATTTTAGCAAGTAAAAGGTCTTTTAGTATCATTCTACAAATGTCCACCTTCAGGTTATGGTTCATGTGTCTGTTTGCTGTGAAATCTTTACTGTTGTTTTTTTTCTAAAGTAAAGGTAAGAATACCTTTACATTGTTAGTACTATTTCCAGATGAATACTTTCTGGACTGAAGCAACATTTTACTTGATTATCCATGCATCATTTTTTTTTCTTTTTTAAATCATGTTTAAATGTGAGTATCTAATATCCAACTTCCAGGAACTTTCATTTGTTTTGTATTGCATTATATGTTTTACCGCCACAATAACAACTACAGAGCTTTGGTCATAAAACTAAGCATTTCAATATCATCTTACTAAGACGTATTATTGAGAGATATAAAATGATAACTGATATTTTTTATGCATTTTATACAAGTAGTCTGCAATGAATAAAAATAAGAATATGAGCTCCATATTCTCCTATATCATGCTATATGAGCCATAAAAGCCTGATGTATCGAATATAATATTCAACAAAAAACACAAATGCTAACATTTCTTATGTATTTATTTATTTAAAATATTTTTTCTAAAGGTTCAAAAAAAAATTCATTTTTTTTATGTTTTATTCATTTATTTATTTCTGACTATTATTTCATATGCAAGGCTTTATAATATGGTTGATTAAAAAAATGCAAGTGACAAGGGATATGTAGAAATTTATGAATGAAGGGCACTCCCAATTCCATGGAAGTTTCAGAGTAATTTTTTTCCTTGTAGTTTTCTGTTAAGTTCCGCAGCCTGCTTTTGCTTCATGGATGAGGAACACAATATGAAAACTAGTGAAAGATCAATAAAACAAACAAGAAATATCTGACCATTTCAAAATGATAGGGATCATGAACATAATATTTCATAGCTTTAATGAGAACCAAGCAGTAAAAATGAGACTATCACTGTGCGTTTGTGTGTGTGAGAGCGTGAAATACTGTACCTCCGGGGCAATGTAATCTGGTGTGCCACAGAATGTTGTGGTTGTGATGCCTTCCAGGATTCCCTCCTTACACATGCCAAAGTCTGCCAGCTTACAGTGACCCTCTGCATCCAGCAGAATGTTGTCTAGCTTCAAATCCCTGCCAAGAAAATTCAAGCAAATGTAATAAACAGCAATATTAACCTACATGTAGAATGTACTAAATAGGTTCTTATTACTATTTTCTAATGACACACACATAGTTTTTTTTTCATCTTCACTTTGTCATTTGTTTGCATCCTCTAACATTAAAATGCAATTTAATCAGAGATAAATCATCAATCATCAAGATGTAGGTGACTTTGTTTCTTCAGTAGAACACAAACAAAGATTTTTAACTCAAACAGTTGCAGTCTGTCAGTCTTATAATGGAAGTGAATGGGAATCCCGGCTTTGAGAGTCAAAAAAACACACAAACAAAACCAAATTAAACCCTGCGGCTCGTGACGATACATTGATGTGTAAAGACACGAAACGATCGGTCTGTGCAAGAAACTGAACAGTATTTATATATTGTTTTTTACCTCTGATGCACTATTGACACTCCTAATTAAGATTGTAGATAGTGTCAATGGTCCACTTGAGAGATAGGTAGCGGTAATGCACTTAAGTCTGCGATCCGCCATAAAGCAACAAGAAGAAGAAGAAGAAGAAGAAGATGCGTCAGGCGCCGGCTGTTGAGAACGCTCTCAGGACGCGCTCAGGACAGTTCAGACATTGCAGTGTATCAGAGGTAAAAACCAATATAAATACTGTTCAGTTTCTTACACAGACCGATCGTTTCGTGTCTTTACACATCAATGTATCGTCATGAGCCGCAGGGTTTAATTTGGGTTTGTGTATGTTTTTTTTTACTCTCAAAACCGTGATTCCCATTCACCTCTATTATATGACTGACATACTGCAACGTTTTGAGTTAAAAATCTTTGTTTGTGTTCTACTGAAGAAACAAAGTCACCTACATCTTGGATGCCTTGGGGGTAAGCAGATAAACATCAAATTTTCATTTTTGGGTGAACTATCCCTTTAAGCATTCTAAAATGACTGATGCATGACCTAGATTCTGGAAGTCTCTATTTAAACATTAAGCAACACTTAACACTGCAACACAGCAGGTGAATCATTTACTGACGCTCAAATATCTGATATTTGTTTGATCAAGCGGACACTAATATCCTGATGCCAGCCTTTGCTCACGGACAACAGACAACACACAAGTATGACCAGTGACACCAAACATTCTAGTAGAATATTGCGTTCATTCAGAAATTTTTGTCAATTAAGTATGACAAACTTTTGTGAACGTAAAAAAAAAAGTTTCCATATTTATTTTCATTGAAAATAAGATCCTAAAATTAAAATTTCTTAAATAGTGAAATTGACTAAAGAGTCAAGATACAGAGATTTCACACAATCTGTATAAAACTGTATCAACCTGTCCAGTTCTTTCAATGTTCTGACAGGTCTCATAACACTCTTGCAGCTGAAATCATTAAAACTTAAATGTAATAGTTCTGTGACATTTGAAAACAGTTGTTGATAGTTTGATTGTCAACCATGTTCACATTTCAGTCAAGTTTATCAAATTGATAAATCACATTGATAAAAGCAGTATAAAAGATACAATTAATTGTAGTGTAATTTGATTATTGACTGTTAGGTAAAAAAAAAAAAAACGAAATATTTAAGTAATTCAAAATGTGAAAAATGTACTAATTAAAAAGTAAGAACTTTCAAAACTTAAAAATTTATACGTTTGATTTTCATAATTGTATTTATTATGTTTTTAATATTTGAATACATCCATGTTTAAATATTATAAATACTTTTTTTAACTTTACTTTTGTAAAAATTGTCCACAGCATTGCTTACATACATGCAGAAGTAATTAAGTAAAGTTACGGGTTTTAATAGTGATAATGCAAAAAAAATATCCAGTGTAGGTTCTGTCAGGACCACTATCGTCAAAAATGATAGATACTTAGCATAAAGTTTGGTTTGCCGGTATGGTTCTGTTCTGGGCAAAAACCTCCCTGCCCATCCATGCAGCCTGTCATGAATGAGCAGGGAGAGCAGCAATAATAACCCCCCCAGGGTTAACAGAACAGAACAAGGCAGATATCATTAATGTACTCAATGATATTTAAGTGTAACACTTTATTCAAGATAAAGGAGTCTGATTAGCAAGGAATATCAGAAAGCTAAGTCCTGACTGTGGCGAAAAGGAGGAGCTGGGGATGGAGGAGAATAATTTGCTCCTGAGCAAGCTGAAAATCTGCTGAATAATACTGAATACAGCTTATATAAGAATGCCGCGATAGGTGTCGTATCCCTATAGGTAGACATGGATCAGCTTAGAATCAGCTGATGCAAGCTTGACTCACGTGACCTGCCAGAACTAACGCTAAAGCTTAATTTTAAAATAACATATTTCAGGCCAGACTTGTCAATGCTGCAGTATTATATTATGCTTATGGGGATGCATAAGACACAAATTTATGTAAAAGGTGCTCTGCATGTACCCATGCAGTGAATTTAACCAGCACAAGAAGAAGGTGAAGAGAGAGAGAGCGAACGAAAAAAGAAAAGGAGAGCACGAGATGATAAGGTGCCACTTATGAAAGACAACACAGAGTTGGATGAAACCAGTCGGATTGGGGTTTGATGGTTGATTGCAACAAGAATGTCAACATCACTTCGCAGGATGTCATTCAGTCAAAGGTGTTTTCATAAAACCATCCTCACTGAAAAGGGAGGGGAGCGTCGGATCCCTTACGCAACTGTTCCTTTCAGAAAGGCACCCTGGTGCTCGGCACGTTCCCGTTGGTCTGAAAGTTGGCGCGAGGGGCTTCATTCCTCTCTGTCTTTCCCCACCGAGAGTCTTCAATCCCTCTTTACATGCAGAAGTGTGGAAAAGTGTTAGTAATGAATGTTGGAAAGATGAGAGACCCACTTCCCAAATTTATGATCCACTTCTTGATTGAGGAGTCAAAATGTTAAAGTCTATATAAAATAAATTAGTTTAAAATGTCCACTTGAGTCATCAACTATTATTAAAATGTGAAAAAGTCAATTAAAGAAAGAGTAGGTGTGTTTGACCTTTAGTGTAGGTTCACAGAAAGAAAGAGGTGGAAAGTTCATGAGACGTGAACGGCTGCTCTGTATTGTCCTCTATACCCACATGCGCTTCAGCATCACAAGATGTTCCAGAATTGTCCATCTCTCCATCTGTCTCTCTTTTTCTCCCTCTATCCATTCCTGTCTAAGTCCTAAGGTACTCCACACACCTTCCAACGTGTCCCGGTCACGCCGCCCTTCCTCTCTTTCCCAAGAAAGAGACTTTAATTCATCCGGCGAGCTTCATTTGTTGATTTAGATTATGCGACTTTGCTACATTTGCTACTTATCTGTCCTCTTTGAAGTGCACAAATGGTGAATGCTGCTCTCGCTTTCGCTTTTATTTTACAGGATCTTAAGTAACATATTTATTTATCTTTTGTCAGAGTTTGTGACTTTTTGAGACTGTGAGGTGAGGCTTCAGGTCCACTCAGATTCAAGATAATATCCACACAATATCAGAAGCAGATTAGATGTGCCGTTGGTTCTGTGCAAATAAAATGCCTCATTAGAGCCTCATTAAATCCTCTTTGTTTAAAAGTAACATCATTCCTCAATACTGATTCTCACTTATCTTTCATAAATTAATGAATTAATCAAACGTAAATGCTAAATGTGTAAAATATGGAAACCTAAAAAGGTGCTTTTACTAAGTAAATTAGTAAGTTAAAAAAAGTTTTCAATGGAAGGCAGTTTAAATAATGATAAAACATAAATGGCATGAGAAGCTTTCGAGTTTAGCACGAGCTGTAAAACACAAAAGGGCCATAAAGGTTGAGATTAACTATTGTATTAAATTTCATTAGAGCTCCTTTCATTTGGAGGAAAGTACTAACATACAGTATTAAGAACATAACAACATACACTCTAAAAAATGCTGGATTGTTTCAACCCAAATTTTGGTCAAATATGGACTAACCCAACATTGGGTTGTTTTTTGACCCGCGCTGTTGGGTTTACTACCCAACCGCTGTGTCAAAACAGCCCAATTGCTGGTTTGTCCCTATTTTACCAGCACTGGGCTGTATTTAACCGCATTTTTTAGGTGTAGAAACCACAAGGCAGAGCCAGAGAGAAGACCGAGAGAGATAGAGAGAGAGAGAGAGGGCGAGAGAGAGAGACAGAGAGAGAGAATAAGTGAGAGGTATGGAGAGAGCGGGAGAGAGAGATGTGCACGACTCAATTTAGAACATTTCCTGTGTTTTTAGTGAATCTGGAGGATGATATTTCCTTACGTAAAGTGACCCTCTTTGCTAAAAAAAAACTTGCGCAGAAAGCTGAAAAAATAGCCTTTTTTTCCAAGGACAAACGCTATTCCATTACAACAAACCATGAATGACTGACGTCTACCTGTTTTATTATAATGTAAGAAATGGAAAATTTTGCTAATAATAATATTACTAATTATACATTTATATTAATATCTATTAAATACCACATATTTATATGACATTGTGTGCAACAATATTTAGGATGACAATCACTGTGTGCGTGTGTTGTGTGTGTGTGTGTGTATATATATATATATATATATATATATAACACATTTATTCAGTAAGGACTCGACCTTTAAAACTGATCAAAAGTGATATAGTGTACAAAATAAAATGCAGTTTTTTTTTCAATGTTCAATATCCTTAAATGTATCACTGTTTCCACAAAAATTTTAATCAGCACAACTGTTTTTAACATTGATAATAATAAGACATGTCTCTTGAGCAGCAAATCAGCACATTAAAATGATTAAGACTGGAGTACTGTGATAAATTCACGTTGGCATCAAAGTCCTTAAACTGTAATAATTGTATTTATTTTAAATTGTTTTAAAACAAAAAAAAATTTAATAGATTAAAATCGAATAAATAAATAAAAAACATTAGTGTATAACTATGTATTATGTTTATATTTTATACATAATATATATCACATTAGACAGCTCTATGCTAAAATATTAGTTTAGCACCACTCATACTCTTTAAAGTTCAAATTTCATGGAACACAGAAAATTTTAAAGTTTAAGTTTAAAGCTGAAAATACTTTAACATTGGTACAATTAACACAAATGCATGCACACACATTTTACACAAGCATGCACTGAGAAATGTCATCACTTTCATTACTATGTGTATGCATTTTAACTAATGATCTATTAGGCATTATGTAATGCTAGTTGATGGACTGTTATCAGTATATCTTCTCAGATGTCTGTACATTTACCTACCCTACCAAGGTGAGCACTTTGCACAGGGATACTAAGTTAGTCGGACACTCCTGGAAGCTTACCAAGCAACATCCGCATGATCTAATTAATATTCATGTATAACAGTGAAGAAAATACTCTTTATAACTAAATTACACAGCAACTAGTAGCCCAGGTCACCTGCAGAGCAGCGCCCAAGAAACGAGATTGGGGTTTTTCTGTTGATATAAGTGAACGGAAAGGAACAAAAATCAACCAATCATCGTGTAAAACACAACTTGCGTACAAGGTTACAGTGATTAGCAATTATAGGGGCTGTAAGTGTGCTTTTTAGTCCACACTTAGCACACAGAAGACCTTGCTTTACTACAGTAAGAGCCGATTTTTTCTCTGAATGTGCTCTTGGCTTAATACATATCAATTAACCCTTACAGAAAGAGGATCACAAGGATACTTATTGTATGAAAGTGAACAGCGCCTCAATGGGCTTATGTTGCTTTTTAGGTGAAAGGTTACAAAGAGCACGTCCATCTGACAAACAGATCTCGCAAGAACAAGGTGTGGAAATACTACAATAACTACCAGCCCACGCTGTTCCTTCACTGTGCTGTTGTGTCCTCTATACCCCTAACACTCCTATGTTACACCGTTACAAAATCCCTCAAGAGCCACAGGTCAACAAAAGATGGGTAATCAAGCAGAGGAGCTACATCTATGCCACCTGCTCTTACTATCTATTTTTAGAACGCTGAATCCGAACAAACAACCAAAGCAGCCAATTGCAATCTACAGCAGGGAAGTCAAGCTCAAACATGTCCTCTTTAACCAGATCAAACTTCTGTGGTTTCAGTCAAAACTGCCACCATGTCCTTCCCTGATAGGGAGAAGAAAGCTGCCCCTGCACATTTTGTTCTAGAATGTTCTGCATTTAGTTTTTTTTTAGGTATGTGTGGCAGGTGACAGTGAGGTGAAATTGGTTCTCATGGGGGAAAAATGCTGTTCTGCCCTGTGCTTGCATGCAGAAGCGTTAACACGCAGACTGTGTTCCGACATGCAGGTCTCCTGCAATGTAGGGCTTTCCCAAAATGCAAGGATGCCATTCAGAATGAGACCAAAGGCCAAAGGGGGAATAATCTGGGAACTTTATTTATAACCAGTAGAAATTTTCACAAGTTTCACATGATGTCGTCATAGAGCTCTGCTTAAACTTATCACTGAACGTTGAATTTAACGTTAAGTGCCACGCTCGAAGCTATATGACAATGGCTCATGGCTTGCTTTTAGCAGGGTGATCAGATTTAGGGGTGACCAGGGTTAATGTCACACTTTTTTTTTTTTACCACATTCATTACTAAAAATTTTAAAATCTTTGCAAAAAGAAAGAAAAAAAAACCTTCACTGAACACCTTAATCCTGAAAAAAATAGTATCACAGTTCCCACGAAAATATTAAGTGACAAAACTGTTTTCAACTGATAAAAAATAAGAAATGTTTTTTGAATAGCAAATCTTAGAATGCATCTTAGAATTAAAATGATTTCTGAAGTATCATGTGACACTGAAGACTTGAGTAATGATACTGAAAATTCAGCTTTGCATCACAGGAATACATTGTATTTTAAAATATATTCAAATAGAATACAGTGATTTTAGATTGGAATAATATTTTAGAATATTACTGTTGTACTGTATTTTGATCAAATAATGCAGCCTTGGTGAGCAGAAGAAACATTCAAAACATTAAAAAAGCTTACCAACCCTAAACTTTTCAACAGTCCTGTATATAAATCAATTATAAGTAACATGCAAAATATCATACCATTGCTTTGGCCAATTGAAATGATAAGAAATAAACTTAAATCAATTTAATAACTGTCCAAAAAAGTGACCACTTGCCCTGACCTGTGTCATAAGCACTGTAATTTGAGTAAAATTTAAAAAAAGTGTGGTTTTATTGTATCCAATTTTTTATCCAACAGCTACGGCAAAAAAAAAAAAAGAAAGGAAATTCTAATTTTACTTGAGAAAAAATTCACCCCCACACACACACACACACACACACACACACACACACACACACACACACACACACACAAAGAAAGGAAAGAAATAAAGAAAGAAAAAACTATGCTTTTGAATTAAATATTTGGAACCAACAAAAATCCCTGATAGTAAATATACACATGCATAATTGGACTTTTTTTAAATTCCTTATAGCTTAAGACGTGTGAAAAGTTTCCCCAATGTGACAACTAACTCCAGGCTGCCCTATACACAATATTGAACAATTTCCCTTATAACATATATTCACACAGACAGACAGATGAGTGAAATGTTTTATGTACCTAGTGGGAAATTGGTCTCCAGGACACCATATTATTTAGCGAATCCTATCTCCTGTATGGAGTAACTGCACAATTTATGTTTCCTTTGTTTTTTTCCTGTGCTGGGCCAGAGCAGAGCCAGAGCCAGATTAGATAGGCCTTCTGATCAATCAATCAACCAGCACGCTTTGCATGAAATGACCTTTAGTGATGGCAGAGCACTAGTTCAGCGTGTCATGGTCTGGTCATCACCATCAGGTAATTGACGGAACTGGCGCCAGAGCTGAATTTGAGGTATATAACTGGAAGTCCATGTATGTGTGTGTGTGTGTGCTGTTATTCTTATAACACACAATAAGCCATTCATATTGAGCAAATCACATCCTGTCCACTTTCTTGCCAAAGGAACGTCATGTCAGCAGTCGCAACCATAAACAAGGGGTCAGACGACTGTGAGGTGGGTAAGAGACATGAATGGATGTCATGGCAGTCGTCCAACACACTGTGTTCTTAAATAGATCCTGCTCATGGAGTGAATGGAGAAGTTTTTATGTTTTATTTTTCAGGAGACACACTAAATGAGATAAGAAATGACCAAAAGAAAAAAAGAAGAAAAAAAAAACACATGTCTTGTGCCTTGCAATTCAAATAAAGCTCATGTAACCAATGTTTCTTTTTGTTGAACATACCAATAACTTGGTGAAGGAGTCTCTAGAGTAGCAGAGATCATTTTTAATTTTGAAGGGGAAAAATAATAAACTCCATGTAATTAGAACCACTGTCTTTGCTTGACCTATTCGCCTTAAGTGTCTTTCTTTCATAAGAACCCCCATTTCCCTTCAGTCTCTGAAAATCTGGGTTCAGGAAGGCCGGTTTGGAGAGGAGGTGGATTTAATTCAATACAACATTAAACTCCAAATGAGATTCTTCCTGTCTGAGACCAGAAAGAGCTCAGGACCAGGACGAGAATGGGTGGGTCAGGAAACTCACAGGTTGCTGGGTTCAATGAGGCCCAGAGGGGCAACGGGAAGAAGAGGTCATGATGACTTGTGCTCCCAGCATTATTCTGTTGAACCAACTACAAAAATGACAAGCTGAACTTGTTAAATGACAAATAAATCTGTATTACATTTATCATTTACATGACAGATTCAACTTGTCATTTTATAGTCATACCGTCCAAAAATATCATAGGTTTGCATGTAGTTTACATGCACTGTTATTTTGCAGTGCTGGCATCAAGCATATGATTTTACAGCTGAATGACAAACGAGTCTGTACTTCACATTCATCTGTCATTTTACAGATTCAGCTTGTCATTTTCTTGTCACACTGTCCAAAAACATAACAGGTTTGCATGTTGTTTACATGCAGAGTAATTTTGTAGTGCTGGAGTCATATACAGTGGGGCAAAAAAGTATTTAGTCAGCCACCAATTGTGCAAGTTCTCCCACTTAAAAAGATGATATTTCATCATAGGTATACCTCAACTATGAGAGACAAAATGAGAAAAAAAAAATTCAGAAAATCACATTGTAGGATTTTTAAAGAATTAATTGGTAAATTCCTCGGTAAAATAAGTATTTGGTCACCTACAAACAAGCAAGATTTCTGGCTCTCACAGACCTGTAACTTCTTCTTTAAGAGGCTCCTCTGTCCTCCACTCGTTACCTGTATTAATGGCATCTGTTTGAACTCGTTATCAGTATAAAAGACACCTGTCCACAACCTCAAACAGTCACACTCCAAACCTTATCATGGCCAAGACCAAAGAGCTGTCAAGGACACCAGAAACAAAATTGTAGACCTGCAGCAGGCTGGGAAGACTGAATCTGTAATAGGTAAGCAGCTTGGTGTGAAGATTTCAACTGTGGGAGCAATTATTAGAAATGGAAGACATACAAGACCACTGAAATCTCCCTCGATCTGGGGCTCCACGCAAGATCTCACCCCGTGGGTCAAAATGATCACAAGAACTGTGAGCAAAAATCCCATAACCACACGGGGGGACCTAGTGAATGTCCTGCAGAGAGCTGGGACCAAAGTAAGAAAGGCTACCATCAGTAACACACTGTACCGCCAGGGACTCAAATCCTGCAGTGCCATACGTGTCCCCCTGCTTAAGCCAGTACATGTCCAGGCCCGTCTGAAGTTTGCTAGAGAGCATTTGGATGATCCAGAAGAGGATTGGGAGAATGTCATATGGTCAGATGAAACCAAAATAGAACTTTTTGGTAAAACCTCAACTTGTCGTGTTTGGAGGAGAAAGAATGCTGAGTGCCAAAGAACACCATACCTACTGTGAAACATGGGGTGGAAACATCATGCTTTGGGGCTGTTTTTCTGCAAAGGGACCAGGACGACTGATCCGTGTAAACGAAAGAATGAATGGGCCATGTATCGTGAGATTTTGAGTGAAAACCTCCTTCCATCAGCAAGGGCATTGAAGATGAAACGTGGCTGGGTCTTTCAGCATGACAATGATCCCAAACACACCGCCCGGGCAACGAAGGAGTGGCTTCGTAAGAAGCATTTCAAGGTCCTGGAGTGGTCTAGCCAGTCTCCAGATCTCAACCCCATAGAAAATCTTTGGAGGGAGTTGAAAATCCGTGTTGCCCAGCGACAGCCCCAAAACATTACTGCTCTAGAGGAGATCTGCATGGAGGAATGGGCCAAAATACCAGCAACAGTGTGTGAAAACCTTGTGAAGACTTACAGAAAACGTTTGACCTCTGTCATTGCCAACAAAGGGTATATAACAAAGTATTGAGATGAAATTTTGTTATTGACCAAATACTTATTTTCCCCCATAATTTGCAAATAAATTCTTTAAAAATCCTACAAACAATGGTGATTTTTCCTTTCTTTTCTGGATTTTTTTTTCTCCTTTTGTCTCTCCTAGTTGAGGTATACCTATGATGAAAATTACAGGTCTGTCTCATCTTTTTAAGTGGGAGAACTTGCACAAATTGGTGGCTGACTAAATACTTTTTTGCCCCACTGTATATGATTTTACAGCGAAATGGCAAATGAATCTGTATTACAGATTCATTCGTCATTACAGTTTCAGCTTGTAATTTTCTTGTCATTCTATCCAAAAACATTATAGGTTTGCATGTTGTTTACATGCAGCTTTATTTTGTAGTTCTAGCGTCATGCATGGAGTTTTATAGCGGAATGATAAATGTGTCTGTATTACAGATTCATTTGTCATTTTACAGATTCAGCTTGTCATTTTTATTGTCATACTGTCCAAAAACATAACAGGTTTGCATGTTGTTTACAATGCAGACTTATTTTGAAGTTCTGGCATCAAACAAACAATTTCATACTGGAATGACAAATTAATCAGTATTACAAATTCCAAAAGCATCATAGGTTTGCATGTTGTTTATGTGCAGCTTTACTTTGTAGTGTTGGCATCATGCATATGGTTTTACAATTAAATCTGTATTGCAATCTGTATAACAGATTCTGTTCTCATGTGCAGCGTTATTTTGTAGTGTTGATGTCATGCACGCAATTTCACTGTAAAATGTCGTGTATGACGCCAGCACTACAGAATAATGCTGCGTAAACAACATGCAAACTTATGATATTTTTGGACAGTTAAGATGGATTCCACAGTAAAAAAAACCCAGTGATAGATAAAAATGATCCCAAGGAAATCCTGGCCTTCCAGACCCAGAAGCACTGCCCGTTGTGTGTGGTTAATGACACACAATTGAGAAGGTAAACAAACTGTCTGGGAACGAATAAATCATTGCACATAGCTCGTCAAAGTAAACAACCTGAGGTAAACAAGGCAGACAAGGGCTCCTGTCTCTAGGCAAAATAGCTCCTAAAGATTCAACGTACCATGCCAGAGCCAGCTCATGTGATACAGACTCCATTTGATTCGCTTCAGACCTAATCTGTTCAGGATTGCGTGACAGCCCTCTGAGAAAATAAATGATCTGGATTCCGGATTAAACTTGAGCAAACACTTGGA
Organism: Sinocyclocheilus anophthalmus; assembly: GCA_018155175.1. Classification (NCBI taxonomy): domain Eukaryota; kingdom Metazoa; phylum Chordata; class Actinopteri; order Cypriniformes; family Cyprinidae; genus Sinocyclocheilus; species Sinocyclocheilus anophthalmus. Next base: position 105,422 of record JADLZN010006731.1, on the reverse strand, counting down.
ACAGATGGCTAATTTTCCATCCAAAAATGATCAGGCTAAAATTTCACTAAATTTGGAATGCATCTTTTGTGCGTTACAATGGTATTTTGGGTGAGGCGTTTCAAGACATTGCATTCTTTTGGCTGCTTAACAATGATGCTATGTCTATCAGTGAGACAAACAAAAGAAGTTTATGGTTTGGAACCAAACACTGCCTGAATGTTGTTTGACCTTTGTCCTTTTTCAGCGGTCAGTTGCCTAGCAATGAATTTACCTGTAAATGACCCCATTTTGGTGCAGGAACATGAGGGCTGAGGTCACCTCGGCAGCGTAAAACCGGGAACGAGCTTCATCGAATTTGCGTGAACGTTGGATCTGGAACATCAGGTCTCCGCCGTTCACATATTCCATGACGAAGAACAAACGGTCCTAAAGAGAAGAAACAGAGGAAACAGGTTCATTGCTTGACTCAATAACTTTGCTAGTAGTTTAATTCGAACAATTTCTCATTTGTTCAGAAGTATTCTTCTATAAGCAAACATCACGGCACCCTGAAATCAAGGACTTCATTTGGTGTCTACATACAAGTAGGAATCGGAATTGCAAGGAATTTACAGATTCTTACAACTCTTGAGATGGAGATTTGAAGGTCTTTTTGCCTACTATATAACTACTATACAAATAAATAAAGCTAAAACACAACACTATTTTTGAGATGGACATTATAATGTTAGGCTGAGAAGTTAGACTGATTCATACTGATTCAAAAATCATGAGATGGAGATTTGTGGGTCTTTTTGACTGAACCTTTACAAAGAAACATCTCAATAAAGTATAGAAAATGTTGGCGAAAAAGAACTATTTCAAAAGAACGATTTGTTTGCAAACCGGACATCACTCCAGTTTGGCTGAGGCTATGGATTACAGGTAATAATGTTGTAAATAATGTTCAGTTTATTGCACAGACCACAAGAAAAGGCTTCATAAGACATCTATATATAGTTTGTGTTGCCTGTATATGCTTTTTTTGACTCTCAACGTGCCGGTAGCCGTTGACCAGCATTTTGTGAATCATAAAGGACCAAGGTTTCAGCTAAAAATCTTCTTTACTGTTCTACTGAATAAAAAAGTCACCTACATCTTGAATGGCCTGAGGGAGAGTAAATTAACAGCAAATTTTCATTTTTGGATGGTCTATCCCTTTATAAGTCATTTGTTCCATTTCCATTTTAATACAGCTTTCCATCTGCAACTTTCAAGAACCTTTAACAGGACCATAAAAAGTCATAAAAATCATTTTCAGTCTGTTTTTTTTTTTTTTTTTTAATCCTGGTTCTTAATTTTTCAGCCCTAAAGGGTTCAGACTTAGGGGAATGCACTTTCAAATAAAAATAATTTTTGAGAGATTATGAAATCCAACAATTAACTGCAACTGGGGTTAAAAGACAAGGCCGTAGAATAGAATATAAATGTTGGAAATTTCAGAGTCAATGAGAGAAGACACAGCCCGAGAAGCATCCAGCAGATGTTTTCTGAAATCATGAACCCGTTGCCCTGTATGGCTGAATAGAATATATCTCATTATCTCCAGTGGGTCATGCTCATCATTTCAAAGAATCAAGATGTATATCAAACCCACACAAACTGCTAGTCCAGCTATGTGACTCATGTCCTAGTCAGCAGACATAAAGATCAGCTCAGGAAATATGCTGAACTGTGAACGCACATACTCATAGATGTTCATGTGGCTGTAAGGAGAACTCGATTTGCAGCTTTCTGCAAAAACTAACTTAACAATGGAAAAGGATACTTCAAAGAATTGCCATCTGAACAATTAAAAAATAAGTCTCTAAAAACAAGAGAAAACCCGCAGAATAAACACAGGAGGATATTTCAGATGCAATGTGAGGGAGATGATTGAGTTCATAGTGCCTTTTTTTGTTGTTGCATATTTTGCATGTTGCAGTTCAGAAGATTCAGACATACTGTAAAAAAAAAAAAGGCTCTGGGGTGTGGAGAATATTTTCTTTAATATTCAGTCAGTCTCATTCCATATTCATTGCTACCTGTTTCTTCCCTTAGAATTTCGACAAGAAGGATCAGAAGTGATGTGCAGGTGACATTTTCAGCCATTACAGGCCTCATACAACTCCCTCACTTTAGTGATATAAAAATAAACAAATAAACGTATGCATTTAGCAGATGCTTTTATCCAAAGCCACTTGCAGTGCATTCAGGCTATACATTTTTTACCAGTATGTGTGTTCCCTGGGAATTGAACACACGACCTTTTGCACTGCTAACGCAATGCTCTACCACTGACCCACATGAACACATTATAATACCCATATTATGTTATTTATTATTGTTTTATTATATTATGATATGAATAATATGCTGATGTTTTTTTTATTGAAATCATGATTTCATTGTTATCTTATGTAATTGTGGGCCAGTCTGCCCTGCTTGTCCTTTTGCTATGAAAGCGAGTTTAAACAGGATGCTGAAATAGTTTGTTTAAAATGTGCCCAGAGTCACAGCAAAGGCCCACCCAATCAAATGCCAATAAACATTTCCTGCCTCTAATTAGAAATGTACAGATACTGGCGTCCCCGCGCCGTGCAAGAGAAAAGGCCTGATCGACAGATAACTACCAAGACCCAACAAGCAGGTCTAACAGAGTGTATCAGCTGGCCTTCATCTGCGCTACATATGAATGAGTGTTAAAGTACAACTTAAGGCTGGAATACACTGCACTTAACTCAGATTTTTGCCCCGATTTACAGTCTGGACAAGTTGACGCTATAGTTGCCGAGACAGTCTCCAGTTTTGAGTTGACAGATTTCATAGAAAATCACGTAGTGTATGGTCACAGACTCTGATTTTTAGCTTCAGACTATGATTCCATTCAGTCTGAGGATATCAGAAATGTTTGATATTTTGAACCAATTTTAGAACACACATTGTTTTTATTTTTCACACGTCTCCTAGCAACAACGCATGTGTTTCTGCTTGAGGTTCTTGTGTTTGGAACAACTTGAAAGTCAGACTTTAAATCTTGCTGTGTTTTTAAACCAGGGATAGTTCACCCAAAAATGAAAATTACCCCATGATTTACTCGCCCTCAGGCCATCCTTTATAAACAAGCCATGCTTTATAAAGCTTACGCTACGCCTATGTCCTACATCATCTGCTGAAGCGCCACTCTCTCGTGAACGCGTGTATGACAGTTAGCGGAAGTTAGAGAAAAGTGTTTATAATGTTTTAAATATGGATATTTTTCTTAACTAAATACATCACTTCATTTCAGAAGGCCTTTATTAAACCCCAGGAGAGTGTGGAGTACTTTTTATGATGGATAGATGCACTTTATTTTGCTTCAAAATCTACCATTCACGGCCATTATAAGCTTGGAAGACCAGGCATCTTTTTAAAGGGTTCATATGATGTTGCTAAAAAGATCATTATTTTGTGTAATGAAATGTGTTATGCGGTTTAAAGTAAAAAAAAAAACACATTATTTTCCACATACTGTTTATTGTTTCTCCTCTATGCCCCGCCTTTCTAAACGCGTCGATTTTTACCAAGCTCATCGGTCTGAAAAAGCGAGGTGCTGTGATTGGCCATCTATCCAGTGCGTTGTGATTGGCCGAATACCCAAGCGTGTGACGGAAATGTTACCCCCTTACTATATTGTGATGATGCCGTGTCCCAGCCGGAGCGATGATTCAAAACATTAAAACCCATTATAAACTAGGCATTCGTCGCATCCAGTGGGGACATAATTACTGATTATATTGACTTATACTGTCTTTTTACGTGTTGTGTTGCGTTGCATCGCGCCGCGTAATCATTAAAACCATGTCTGCATTTGTGATCGAGAAATGACAAACAACAAGCCCTACTCTACACTGCCCAGAAAACTCACTTTAAATATATAAAATAAAAAACTCTTTAAATAGCGTCACACACGGCGGCCTTGAGTGAGCAGAGGCGGCGGATTCGACGAAGTAGCGTCCGGCGGGCTTGCAGCAACCACATGTGATGACCCCGGGCTGGACTCCGCTTCGTCCACAATGAAAGCCGATCCGGCGATCCACAGCACTAAGTTGATGTATTTTTTCAGCGACCAGCACGGATCAGCTCCATGCATGACGAAGCTGGATCGTCCTCTTTTGGAAGGCCAACCAAAGTAGTTTCGCTTTCACAACGAATCACACAGTGCCTTCACGACATGGCGGCGGCAACAATACTACAGCGAAAATAATAACTTAATCCTTCTTTCTTTGCGTGAACATTTGGGCGGCGTTATGCAAATCTTCCCACACAGTGATGTAGGTATGTGGGGGCGTGTTAGAACGGGCCGTTTTAGGGGGGTGTGGCAGAGTTTTAACTTTGATAAAGAATATCTTTTTGGATTGAGACTTTAGTCTTTGCAACTTTACAGATCTTCTTTATGCACCAAGAGCTTGTAACACTCCAAAGACAAAGGAACATTTTAAATCGCATCATATGACCCCTTTAATATAAGTCTGATTGTATTCGTCTGAAAGAAGAAAGTCATATACACCTAGCATGTCTTGAGGGTGAGTAAATCATAGGGTAATGTTCATTTTTGGGTGAAAAAAAACTTTCTAAGACATAAAAGTGTATCACCTAAAGGAAAGGAGTGCAAAGTGAGTGTTACTGTAGCTTTCTTCTGTTAACTGCTGTTGGCTGAAGTTGTGCCCCACTTTTCTTCATGGTAATTGTTGTTCCCCACAGTGAGATTACCACACGATGCACTAGCTTAATAAATGACCAGCTTTGTTAGGCTGATAGCAACAGGAAATAATTATAATTTCAGTAATTTTGTATTGTATGTGTGGCCCTGGACATTAATCAAGAATGTTTATCCTAGCCCTAGCTTATAACAACCATGCACAGTGGGTCCAGAAGTCTAAGACTACTAATCAAATGGTTTCTGTTTTGCTTGCTTTTCTAATTTGATAAAACATTTTTCAACATAAAACTCAACCTAAAATTCGAATGAATTCATATGGTTATTGCTTTAAATGTATCAAAATCCTAAATCCAAAACATCCTCGCTTGATTCCAGTTTAATTAATTCACTACAGACAGACATTATAGTATCATATACTCTACATTACCAAAAATTATTATTTTTTGTTTACAGTAAAAACAATTATATTGTGAAATATTAACACGATCTAAAACAACTGTTTACATTTGAAAATATTTTTTCAGCATCATTACTCCAGTCTTCAGGGTCATTCTAATATGCTGATTTGCTGCTCAATTGTTATCAATTATTAGTGGTGCTCTATTATTAACTGTTTTCAGCATTTATAATAATCAGAAATGTTTCTTGAGCATCAAATCAGCATTTTAGAATAATTTCTGAAGGATCATGTGACACTGAAGACTGGAGGAATATTGCTGAAAATTCAGCTTTGACATCACAGGAATACATTAAAGTATATTAAATTATTTCAATTGTAATACTATTTCACAGTATCGTTTTTTCTGTATTTTTGTTCCAAAAAAGACTTCTTTCAAAAAATCATAATTATTACAAACTTTTGACTAGTAGTGTGCCTGCACAGGAGGTCAGATAACCTTCACTCAGCTTGACTTAATCTATATAGGATACAAATTCACATAATGTGTGCACTGTATTTATTGAGAGGAATAATCCTAGTACATGCATTATATAATAATAATGTAATGTGAAAACAGTGTAACAACATTTTTTGAATGGAAAGGACCCTTATAGTGTTTGTTGTAAGGGCTTTTTCTATACAAACACAGTCATTTTCTCTCTCTTTGATGCTTGAGGTTCAGGTGAAGGTGAATGGCAGACATTGTGAGCTGTATCAGAGACTCACATGATGAAAGCTGAGGCACTGCGTTTCTAAAGCAAAGGTTTCATTCAGAACAAACAGCCCTCCCTCCAGCCCTTTACATCAGTAACCATGATCAGAAATTCAGATAAAAACTAACTTAAAAAAAATTGCCCAGATACAGAAAATACCCCATTGGGATTTCCATTTTTATCTATTTATTTGATCAAAAATATAGTAAAAACAGTAATATTGCAAAAATGATTACAATCTAAAATAACTATTTTCTATTTGAATATATGGTAACACTTTATTTTAAGGTGTTCTTATTACTCGTTACATGTACTTACTATATAATAACAATTAATTATGCATAATTACGTACAAGTAACCCTAAGCCAAACCCTAATCCTAACTCTAACCATAGAGTAAGTACATCTAGTTATTATTCAGTACTTAAATGTATAATTACACTCTAACAGGGATACCTTAAAAAAAAGTGTAACCGAATATATTTTAAAATGTAATTTATTCCTGTGATGCGAATCTGTATTTTCAGCATCATTACTCCAGTCTTCACATGATCCTTCCGAAATCATTCCAATATGCTGATTTGCTGCTCAAGACACATTTCTCTTTATTATCATTACCGAATATATTTGTGCTGCTTAATATTTTTGTGGAAATGGTGATAGATTTTTCAGGATTCTTTGATGAATTGAAAAATCAAAAGAACAGCATTTATTTGATAGCCTATATATATTATTTGTAACATACTGAATAAAAGTTTTCATTTCCTTCAAAAAATAAATAAATCAATAAAATAAATCAAATGTCTATGAATGTCGTTGAACGTGTTGCTAAAATTAAAATTGAATAAAACTAAAACACTCCAAAATAACCCCAAAACCTAAAACTGTGATTGTATTCAAGTCTGTGAGAGTGCATGATCGAACAAAGCTGAATGATGATTTAAAATGCATTATTTACGGTCTTGATTTTAGTTTTAGCTCAGAGCAATAATTTCACATTTATCTCCCAAAAATACACTGTCTTAAAAAATGCCCCTGAAAATGAAATACAGGGGTAAAATATTGGCCCTTAACAATACATTTAATTTCTAACATAAGTAGTACTGTGGCTTAGATCAATATCTCCATCATTCACAGCTGGCAAAACTTCTGAGTGCAATAAGTATGGCAGCAAATGCCAGAAATATAATACACACATTTGGCATTGGAAACTGACAAATAGAGTCAGTCTAGACCATGCCGAATAGACTCCAGTGAAATCGTGTCAAATAGTAAATCAACATACACTGCTACCAGTGACTCTTAATACACACTCCTCTGGCCAAGAAGCGGTCGCTCTCCATTTCATGATGCTTGTCATTGCAGCAGGAATGTCTCTCTCAGAACAACACGCACTTTACACAGCTTATTTGCAGAAGCTGTGTTGCTCTCTCTCTCTCTCTCTGTCCATCATAATGTTTTTAATAGGCCCATTCGGATGCTTTTCCAGGTTTGAGCATGTCACTATGTTTCACATAAAATGCTGTGTTTGAGAACACTCAGTTCTGTGAGGAATGTTTATACAGAGAAAAGCTTATGTGTAGGGGGATGAAAAAACACACCGCTGGGTTAACAGGGCTTAGCGGGTACCTGATAACTCAACGGCATGAGGTATTCTGGTGCCTTTACATTAATGCAACCTAATACTACACAAATATGATAACAACGGGATTTTTATACAGCTATTGTACTGTAAAATGCAGCTTTCACATGAGTTGTGCATGTTTTGCTATGATAAGAACTTGTGAAATGATAGTTTCTGCTAAAATAAACAATAGAATTTATTGAAAGTTCAACCATCCATCTGCCTTTCTATTATCTGGAGGCGTTACACTGCAGGACGCAAATAAAGAATATGTAAACCGATGCACATAAACATTACAAACTTAAATCCACACAAGGAGGTAAAATGCTGCCTTTTCTTAACACACATGCTTGAGGAAATGTCTTTTTCCTGTTGTGTGTTGCCGGGGCTTTGTGTCTGACATGATTAAAGTGAGGCACCTTCCCGTAATAGCCGATAAACACAATTTATAATAATCCAAAGGGGGGGGGGAATTTAAGTCTATAGATTTCTTTATTTAAAAGCAGTATATTTTAAAACCATTTCGAATGCCCCCCATAGTCCAACACAATATTCAATATCCATTTCCTTCAGTATGTCTGATGTTATTGTGACAAAACTGATTTTATTAACAGAAATTGGGAGCGTTGATATATTTACCACAATTCATTGTCTGATTCCGTAAATCTCAAGAATGTTTAAAAAATGTTTTTGTGGAAACATTAATGTTCTTAGATTTGTGAAGTAAAAATATTAGCTATACTATTACTAGTGCTACTATTTTCAATGAATAAATGCACATATAATTTACATACAATATAAATCTATTTAACTGGGATTCTGCTTATTCAACTACTCAACTAAACAGTCAAAGCAGAATAGTTGATTAAGCATTTAACATGAATAAAAAAAAAACAGTATATGTAGTAATTTATTCTGCAGTCCATGTACATACTATGTACTCTTTATAGTAATTAAAATAACTGGGTACTAACTAGGTACTAACTCTGAACCTACCTATAAACCTAACATTAACCCACTTAAGGTTATCATTTATTGCCCAGTACTTTCTTAGGTAAGTACACTGTGCACTTAAGTGCACATACTGTACAATCAAGAGTGCAACCCAAGTATATTAATAAGAATGATATCAAAAGTACTTACTAGAATATGGCAATTAGTAATATGCGTTTTGTAGATGTTTACCCAGGAGGGGCCATCTTAAGTTTACCCAGAAGTCATCTTGGCCCCTAAATAATGTTACATTTAATGTTATGACAACTAAAAATGAGCAAATGTTGCTAATAACTCACTGGCTAGCTGATGCGTCATCATCCTGCACATGATAAACTTATAGTTTATATGTTACATTTAACATAAAGGCCACTGTGTCTTAAGGGGACAATTCCCACATATAACCTGCTATTTTTTTTTTTGTGGGGGATTCATACACTATACTGCAATTCAAAATCAAATCAAAGCTTTCATCATATACAAACTGCCTTCACTGCACACTACACTTCTCTTCTGTCTCGTTTTTAAGCTTCCCATTGACAACCTTAACAAAAACAGATCTCTCCAAAGATATATATATTAATATGTATAATCTATGATTCAGTCTAGTTTTGCAAAGAAAAATAAAAAAGAAACTTTTTTTGCTTGTTAGAACAGCTGTAGTCGCACATTTATTATATTCCTCAGGATAAATTCTCATTACATACTTTGACAAAGAAAAAGTAATACACACACAAATGTACAAAATCCTATCATCAACGACATTCCATGAGGCATTGAAAAGTCAACAGCTGTATCATTCACGAGTCACTTTTGCACATTGGTAAATGGAATCTTAAAGGTACAGTTCACCCAAAATGAAAATTCTGTCATCATTACTCACCCCCCCACTTTTTTCTTGACCTGTATGTTTTTTTCTTTCTTTCTTTCTTTCTTTTCTCTTTCTTTCTTTCTTTCTTTCTATTTTGAAGAATGCATTTAACCAAACAGTTGACGGTAGCCATTGACTTCCCTAGTATTTTTTTTTGGTCTATACTAGAAAATCAGTGGCTACCATCAACTCTTTGGTTACTAACATTCTTCAAATATCTTCTTTTGTGCTCAACAGAAGAAAGAAACTCGTACAGGTTTGGAATGACATGAGGGTTTGTAAATTATGACAGAATTTCATTTTTGGGTGAACTGTCCCTTCAAGTACTGTACTTAAAGCCAGCATACTGGATATTGTGGAGGCGTGTGTATTCCGTGTCTTCTCTTCTTCATGTTGAAGTCCAGACTAGGTACGCTGCCTACACAGAGTCACGGCACAATCTGACTGCAATTCATGGAAGACGACAAAACTAACTTTTGAGGGATCCCTGGCCAAGTGTACGATCTGTGGAACGCGCCAACCGTCAAGTGGTTTTTCCCCTTGTGGTTTACACGGTAAGTGTGTGAGTATAAACTAACCATGATCGCTGCATACTCCTTAAGTTTGGGCATAAGAAACGTTGAGACATCAATCCAAAAAAAAAGGGAGGGGGGGGTAAATTTCTCACTAGACACAATCTTGATGGTGTGTGCGGCCCTCGCGCGCTTCGAATTTGTCAGGCTCCATAGTCTCCATATGCACTTTGGCTGCTTGTATCATGTTATTTACATTGCTTAGCTGTATCTTAGGGGGACTAGAGCTTGTACTGTGATCCTGAGGCTGATTGCTGTCTGAAAAATCATGATACAACTCTGGTTCATTAGCAGTGCACATTTTAGGAACAACCTTTCTGCTCATGTCATGCCTTCACTTTATAAATAAGGCATTCATCGTATGCATTTATTAATGATGGTTCCCAAATTTTCCGAATTTTTTTTTGGAGCTCTTTCATGCCCCTAATCATTCTACATTAATGTGGAAAAAGGGAAAAGAGCCATACTTCTACAAATACCCAAAAAACATAAAGATTATAAGTATATAACTATAAGAAGGCCTATAGACTAACTTGTTTTGAACAGTATTGTTGGTAGTTTTCATATCTCTGGAACACTTACTGTAAAATGAGCTTTGATAGTTATTCAGAACTTTCTTAATAACTTTAATTTAGTTATTTTAATGTATTTAGTTACACTTTGCGACTTTTTATTAGTGAAAGTAAAAAGATGATTCATTTGGTGAAAAACACTTTAATTTATACATAATTTTAACCTAAAATCTTGATTTGTGGACACATTATATATCAACTAAATTTACACTACCGTTCAAAAAATTTGAAGTCAATAAGATTTTTTTTTAATTAATAGTTTTATTAATCAAGGATGCATTAAATCGATCAAAAGTTATGTTACAAAAGATTTCTATTTCAAAAAAATACTGTTCTTTTGAACTTTCTATCATCAAAGAATCTTAAAATAACTTTTTAAGATATAAGATAAACATAACTGTTTTCAACATTGACAATAATAAGAAATGTTTCTCATCATATTAGAATGATTTCTGAAGGATCATGTGCCACTGAAGACATGAGTAATGATGCTGAAATTTCAGCTTTGTGTCACAGGAATAAAATACATTTTAAAATATATTCAAATAGAAAACATGTATTTTAAATTTTAAAAATTGTAGCAATATTTCACATATAAGTGGTCCAATAAATGCAGCCTTTACGAGACGTTGTCAGAAACTTTTTTAAATCGTACTGATCCCAAACTTTTAAACAGTAGTGTATAAATCTTATGTAAAGCACTGTGAATTAAATATGCTATAGAATTAAACTTACTTTACATTACTAGTTATAGTTAATTTTTTTGCACCCTTTTACTTTGTTCGATATACACATCAAATAATTTCATTGAGCACTGGAAACGATGGGTTAAAGAGTATCTGTCACGAATTCGCACCCCGGACTACATATCCCATCATTCTTTGCACGATTTGCACACTGCACTGATTGCACTCATTGCACACAGCTGTTTCTAATCAGCTCACTCGCTATTTAACACCCACTCTAACCACCTTTCTCTGCTGAGTATTGTTTAGCTTGTACCCCTTTCCGAGTCTCCGTGTTTGCCTTGCCTTGCCTTGCCTGTTCTCTCAGTTTCTGATCTTTGCCTGTTTTTTTTTCCCTTTAGTCTCGCCCCTTTGATTCTGTTTGCCATTCGTTGACCTTCGCTAGCCCTGGGACTATTCTTGTGTGTTGCCCGCCATATACCTGTTTGCCATTGTTGACCCTGCCTGTTATGACCACGTCTCTGTCTAATAAAGCTTTGCATATGGATCCGCACGTCTCACTTCTCTTCAGCCCCGTAACAGAATACTCGGCCCAGCAAGGATCCAGCAGCTTTCTCAGTGGAGTCTGGCCTGGTATGGACCCAGTCACCCAGCTACTACATCTTTGGCAAGTAGGCCTTTCTATTGAGGAGTATGTTCACCGGTTCTGTGTGCTATCATATCAAGTTCCACTGTATGATGAAGTTCTGTTTAAAGACTTGTTCCGTTTTGGACTGGATGAACCCACGAAATCTTTGTTACCTGGAGGGGAATGCAACTGTAGTTTAAGGGACTTTATGGATTATGCTTTGTTGTCTGTTGGCTCTTTGTTTACTGTAGGTGTCGTGGAGGAAGAACGCGACACAATGTCTTTGATTGAAATGGCGGCTGTACCAGAGCACGCTCACAAAATGGCGGCTACAGCGGAGCCTGATCGCAAAATGGCAGCCACACTAGAGCATGCTCACAAGATGGTTCGACAGCGGAGCACACATTCACAAGAGGGTGGACACAACATCATCTAGTCAAGTCACAGTTGATCATCATGAGTCAAGTCAAGTTACAATTCATTATCATGAGTCAAGTCAGGTCACAGCTGATCTTCCTGAGTCAAGTCAAATCACAGCTAATCTTCCTGAGTCAAGTCTAGTCACATTTGATCTTCCTTATATCAATCGAGTCACGTTTTATTATCCGAGTATCTGGTTAAGTCACAGCTGATATTCATGAGTCAAGTCAAGTCACAGCTTACATTAGTGTCAAGTCTAGTCAAAGCTGTTCTTCCTGAGTTCAGTCAAGTCACAGTTGATCGTCATGTGTCAAGTCTAGTCACAGTTGATCTTCACGAGTCAAGTCAAGTCACAGCTGATCTTCATGAGTCAAGTCAAGTCACAACTGATCTTCATGAGTCAAGTCAAGTTCCCCCCCCGCAAGTTGATCGTCGATAGAGTCCCATCAAGTCTCAGCTGATCTGCCAGAGCCTCGTCATGTCTCAGCTGTTTGTCCAGAGTCTCGTCATGTCTCAGCTGTTCGTCCATAGTCTCGTCACGTCTCAACTGTTCGTCCAGAATCACGTTGCATCACAGCTGTCATCCAGAGTCTGGTCACGTCCGTCTTTCCAACCCAGATTCTCAAGGTCAGCCCTCGTATCCCGTCTGGTATCCAGTGTGAGGCTGGCACCGCTGGTATCCCCAACCCCCTCACTCTAACCCTTCTATCCTGACTCATTCCCTGTCTGCAGCCTTCCCATATGGGGGATGCGTTAGGGTTATCTGGCCGCGTACTCCACACCCGCCGATTGCAGAGGCAGCATGCACACCGGCTACAACATCTCAAGGTGGCGAGCTTCCGCTGCAGAACCTCCGAGATAGCGGTGTCCACTTCTGTGCTCCCAAGGCCAGTTGTCCCTGTCCGTTTCTTTCGAGGTGGTGCACAGGCGAGACCTCCGAGATGGCGACACTTGCCGTCAGTTCCTTCATGGTGGGTGGTGGCACCCAGCCACGCACTTTCTTCCCTGTTCGGGTCCTGGCCCAAGGAGCCATCGAGGACCTCGCTGCCTGGTCTGTTCCGGCCAAGGAGGCCGTCTATGAACTCTCTGCCTGTCCTGTTCCGTCCAAGGAGGCCGCCTATGAACTCTCTGTCTGTTCTGTTCTAGCCAAGGAGGCCGTCTATGAACTCTCTGTCTGTTCTGTCCCGGCGAAGGAGGCTGCCTATGAACTCTCTGTCTGTCTTTTTTCCGGCCAAGGAGGCCGTCAATGAACAATCTGCCTGTTCTGTTCCAGCCAAGGAGGTCGTCTGGGAACTCTTTGTCTGTCCTGTCACGGCTATAGAGGCCGTTTACGAACTCCCTGCTTGTCCTGTCACGGCTATGGAGGCCATGGCGGGTGATCCTCATCGCTGTCCTGTCACTGTTATGGAGCCTTTTGTGCCTTTTGTCTCTTCCCACCCAGCCAGGGATGCTGCCCCTAATGCTCAGTCGTGTCTATCACCCCATGTTCGTCTGGTTGTCGGTCTCTGCTCTCATCTTGTGACAAGCTCCCACCAGGTCTCATGATCAGCGTGGTTCCCCGTGGGGTTTTCCTGTTTCTCACCTCTGCTCTCCGTTTTGTCCTCTGCTCTCCGCCGTGGTGGTCCTCTGCCACCGCCTTGGTGGTCCGCTGCTCTGCCGTGTTGGTTTTCTGCTCCGCCGTGGTGGTCTACTGCCTGGTTCTGGTGGTCCTCTGCTCCGCCGTGGTGGTCCTCTGCCCTACCGTGGTGGTCTACTGTCTGGTTCTGGTGGTCCTCTGCTCCGCCGTGGTGGTCCTCTGCTCCTCCGTGGTGGTCTTCTGCTCTGCCGTGTTGGTCTTCTGCTCCGCCGTGGTGGTCGTCTGCTCTGCTGTGGTGGTCCTCATCTCCGCCGGCTCTGCCGCAGTCCCTGGTCTCTCCTATCCTTGGACCTGGCCCTCTGTCCCTCCCCCTGTTCCGCCTCCACTTCACCGCCCTCCGGAATCGTGAAGTGTTTTGGAGCGTCTGGAAGCCACTCCTTGGTGGGGGGCTCTGTCACGAATTCGGTCCATGGACTTCCGTTTATTCACCACCAGAGGTAACCCTTTCCATTACATTGACTCTCGCACATCACAAACTGTTGCATAGCACCCCGGAATACATATCCCATCATTCATTGCACTGATTGCACCCAGCACTGATTGCACTTCATTTCACACAGCTGTTTCTAACTCCCATCACGTACTATACAGGTGCATCTCAATAAATTTAAATGTCATGGAAAAGTTCATTTATTTCAGTAATTCAAACTCAAATTGTGAAACTCGTGTATTAATAAATTCAATGCACACAGACTGAAAGTTTAAGTCTTTGGTTCTTTTAATTAATGATTTTGGCTCACATTTAACAAAAAACCCCCAAGTTACTATCTCAACTAATTAGAATACTTCATAAGACCAACAAAAAACATTTTTAGTGAATTGTTGGCCTTCTGGCAAGTATGTTAATTTACTGTACATGTACTCAATACTTGGTAGGGCTCCTTTTGCTTTAATTACTGCCTCAATTCGGCGTGGCATGGTGGTGATCAGTTTGTGGCACTGCTGAGTGGGATGGAAGCCCAGGTTTCTTTGACAGTGGCCTTCAGCTCATCTGCATTTTTTTTGGTCTCTTGTTTCTCATTTTTCCTCTTGACAATACCCCATAGATTTTCTGTGGGGTTCAGGTCTGGTGAGTTTTCTTGCCAGTCAAGCACACCAACACCATGGGTCATTTAACCAACTTTTGGTGCTTTTGGCAGTGTGGGCAGGTGCCAAATCCTCTGGAAAATGAAATCAGCATCTTCAAAAAAACTGGTCAGCAGAAGGAAGCATAAAGTGCTCAAAAATTTCTTGGTAAACGTGTGCAGTGACTTTGGTTTTCAAAAAACACAGTGGACCAATACCAGCAGATGACATTGCACCTCAAATTATCACAGACTGTGGAAACTTAACACTGGACTTTAAGCAACTTGGGCTATGAGCTTCTCCACCTTCCTCCAGACTCTAGGACCTTGGTTTCCAAATGAAATACCAAACTTGCTCTCATCTGCAAAGAGGACTTTGGACCACTGGGCAACAGTCCAGTTCTTCTCCTTATCCCAGGTAAGACGCCTCTGACATTGTTTGTGGTTCAAGAGTGGCTTAACAAGAGTAATACGACAACTGTAGCCAAATTCCTTGACACGTCCTGTGTGTGGTGGCTCTTGATGCCTTGACCCCAGCCTCAGTCCATTCCTTGTGAATTTTTCACTCAAATTCTTGAATC
The DNA here is from genome assembly GCA_018155175.1 of Sinocyclocheilus anophthalmus. Taxonomy (NCBI): domain Eukaryota; kingdom Metazoa; phylum Chordata; class Actinopteri; order Cypriniformes; family Cyprinidae; genus Sinocyclocheilus; species Sinocyclocheilus anophthalmus. Next base: position 89,921 of record JADLZN010006731.1, on the reverse strand, counting down.
GATTTGACTTGACAGTTTTCATAAGGCTGCGGTTCTCTCGGTTGTTTGCATCTTTTTCTTCCACATTTTTTCCTTCCACTCAACTTTCTGTTAACAGGCTTGGATACAGCACTCTGTGAACAGCCAGCTTCTTTGCAATGAATGTTTGTAGCTTACCCTCCTTGTTACGGGTGTCAATGATTGTCTGCTGGACACACGTCAGATTTCCGCAGTTCTCCCCATGATGTTATGTCCTAGTGCCCCAAACTGAGAGACGATTTTGAAGGCTCAGGAAACCTTTGCAGGTTTTTTTGAGTTGATTAGCTGATTGGCATGTCTCTATATTCTAATTTGTTGAGATAGTGAATTGTTTTTTTTTTTTTTAAATTTGAGCCAAAATCATCACAATTAAAAAACCAAAGAACGTCTATCAGAGGGTTACATAAGCGGGGATCGGTGCAAGACCTCGGCTCTGCTGATGCTGAGGCTGTTTCTGGGGGTGAGGGGCAGAGCAAGTCCGGGCAAAGGCATCCTCAGCAGTGCCTGATGGCAAACTAGGCATTGAGGGAACACGAAATGGAGCGAGAAACGGAGCATGTCAACAAGAGGTCAGCCTGCCATGCTACGTGTGAGGCAACAAAGAGCTGATGAGAGAAAACAAGAACAAAAAAAATGAAAGAAAAATGAAGGGAACACACACCTGCATTCACTCAGTTCAAGATCTGATTAAACGCAAAACGCTGCAGACCTCAAGTGTGTAATCTGTGTCCAAAATGTAATCTGCGGATAAATCAAATCTTTACTCAATCTGTGATCATTAGGCCTATAAATGTACACTTCTGACCAAAACACTCTCAGCTTTCTCAGTTAGATTTTGTTTCTTTGTTGAATTTTCCTCATATTTAACAGAGAATTTCCTCATATTTAACATAATGCAGCATCAGATGTTGCTGTATTAATCAGAATATTTGGTCCAAGTGAGCCAAAGCAAGAACTGTGTGTGTGTGTGTGTGTGTATGTGTGTGTGTGAGAGAGAGAGAGAGTGTGTGTCTGTGTGTGTGTGTGTGAGAGAGAGAGAGAGAGAGAGAGAGAGGGTGTGTGTGTGTGTGTGTGTGTGTGTGTGTGTGTGTGTGTGTGAGAGAGAGTTGAAAAGAAAACAAACAGCATATGGAATATACATCACGCCTGATAAGCATCACAGCCACATTATGTAAGGCTAATGGCAATCACTTTCTTGTACAAAATAAACACGAGAACAAATCCCTCCATAAACAATCTTTGGTTCAAAATATTACAGATATAAATGCCAATAATTATATTTTCTAAGCATTGTTAAAAGACTACATTTCTTGTTTGATTCGCACCAAAAACACAATTTAAGTATTCAGTGGCATATCATCCTTCAGAAATCATTCTAATATGCTGATTTGCTGCTCAAGAAACATTTCATATTATCAGTGTTGAAACAGTTGTGCTGCTTCATATTTTGTGGAAACTGATACATTTTGATTTCCTAAGGATTCATTAATGAGTAGAAATGTTAAAAGAACAGCATTCATTAGAAATATAATTCTTTTGTAACATCATAAACGTTTTACTGACACTTCTGATCATAAAAATCATGTAGTGGAAAATACAAAGGATACATATTACTGTTTGACGATTTTCAGTCATGCATGAGTCTGATCATATATTGTTTTTCTGCTATATGTCAGGACATTAAAAGCATATCCTCATATAGGTAAATGACTAGACGAACAACAAAATGCAGAAAGCAGTGGTCGCACCAGCTCTTATGTTAGAGATAAGGTGGATAGGAGTTAGTTGGTTTTGAGTCAAAATCTATATTATTTATTTATTATCTATAAATTATTATTATAAAACTATCTGATCATTTTGTATGGACCTTTGGTTACATTATTGCGTTTCATTATTGTCTTGTTCCTAATGTTTCAACATTAAATCTTCATTGAAAGCCTAAAGTTGGCACCGAGTTCCGCTGACAATTCATACACAGTATAAGAGCTGTTTTTTTTTCTTGAGAAATAAATAAAAAAAAAAAAAGTTTTGTTGTCTTCCAGACATCAAAGTATGTTTTTTGGCCTTTTGTGAAATAAACACCCTGAGAAAAATGTCTGCGTAAAAGCGTCATATGTAGTAGCCCCTATTTCTATTATTGCCATTGGTCTTCCCAATGATATATGTGACGCCTTTCACAAAAACCAGTCATAAAGTAGCACGGTATATTGTACATAGCCAAAATACATTGTTGGTTCCCAAATTATCGATTTTTTCCTGTTATGCCAAAATCTTAAGTCTTATATCAAAACGTATATTTTGATTAGTAATATGCATTGCTAAAGACTTAATTCGGACAACATTAACAGCGATTTTCTCAATATTTAGATTTTCTTTTGCACCCTCAGATTCCAGATATTCAAATAGTTGTATCTCAGCCAATTTTGTCCTATCCTAACAAACCATAAATTAATGGAAAACTTTTTTATTAAGCTTTCAGATGATGTATACATTTATAGTTTTCTTTTTACATTTTGAGTCAGTTTTTATTTTTATATTTTTGTTTTCATTTTAATTAAAGTTTTAGTAATTTTGCTGTGTTTATTCATTTGTATTATTTTTCTTTTTAATTACATTTTTTATATATGTCATTTATATTTTTTTCATAAAAATTTTTATTTCAGTTTTAGTTCTTTCAGTACATCAAAGCTAAACTAAATTAAAATAAGAAATTTTGCCTTGGCAAGTAGCTGAGATAAAAAAAGTTTTTCATATTTTTTCAGTTACATTTTTTTTTTATTTCAAGTAATGAAAATGTATTTAAATAGTTTTAAAGGGCACCTATTATGCCCCTTTTCACAAGATGTAAAATAAGCCTCTGATGTCCCCAGAATGTGTATGTGAAGTTCCAGCACAAAATACTCCACAGATCATTTATTATACCATGCTAAAAATGACATTTTTTTTTAACAGAAGCAAAAATGTGCTGTTTTCGTGCGTGTATCTTTAAATGCAAATACAAAGCACGCACACAGAGATCTGGCTGTCAGACGGTGCATAGTACTAAATTAAGTTCTCTTTCGCATCTCATTTCGCTTAAACTGTCAAATACACACAAGGTTATGTCAAAAGAACACAAAAAAAATCACATAAACACAGTGGGTTATGTCTGTGAATGTAAACAGCTCGGAAAGAAATCGCATGTGTATATTAGATCTGTGTGACGCAGCTTAATGTTCAGTACCTACTGCTGTCTATGCTGTTAATATGAATCATTTCATATCATATTAATTAGTAGCTTTATAAGAATACATACTTAAATGCTGATTTTAAATGGTCTAGTGAGAAGGTAAACATGGCGGACTGTGTACAGCTCACTCAGGGGAGGAGCTAAGCTAATAAGGCTGTCGTTACCAGTCGTGGGCGGGGCCTGTTCCAATGTGACATCACACTGGAGTACATTCCTGAACGGCTCATTTTGAGACACCGTTTCTGATTCATGGGGAAAATAACAAACTGAGTGGATGGGTTTTTACCACAATAGGGTGGTTGTGTACACACTGCGGACACAGAATTATGTTCAAAAACAATATAAAAGTGATTTTGGCTTTAATTTTAGATTCAGTTTTAGTTAACTATAATAAACCTATCCAGCACATGCATTTCCCGATCTCATTCTGCCCATCTGTCATCACTCTACTCGCCCATAAATGCAGCAGAAGTGATTAAATAATGGTGACTTTGAGTTAAAGCTCATCAATACTATCATCTTTAAGGGCTTTCAGAGGTCATCTTCTACCTTCTTTCATCCTACACTCGGCCTTTTCCTCCTCCCCTCCTCTTCCCCAACTCCTCCCACCCTTGTTCGCAGTAAAGGACACAATGTTCTTTTTGCTTGTTTGGGGAAACTGCACAAGTAAATAAATTAGAGGATGCCGTCATGATGGCTGACTCCAGGTTTTAGTGGAGGAAAATAAACATGATGTTCATGTGAGGTTAGGCCTGGCTGCAACTGCTATTCTCAAACAAACGGCTCTATCTAAAACAATTATCACACCAGCAGACCGAGAGAGACTGAACGAGAATTAGAACGGTGACCTAATGTGGAGTGTTTATCTGATGGGCTTATTATAGACCATAAAAGAAATGTTCCGTCCAAACAGGTGCTTGCCCTTCTGTGTCAGGGAACACTTGCAGAAGTACAGACAACCTGACCAAGCATTTGTGTGTGTGTTGTGTGTGTGTGTGTGTGTGTGTGATCAGCTGCAGGGTTCGCCTGATCCAGTAGCAGTTTGCGGAATGAATAAGAACATTCAGAATTATGACAAATCCATTTACCACCTATAATAATCTGACTGAGACTGATATTGGATAAATATTTGTAAAAATCATCATTGTATACAGAACACATTAACAAAGAACAATTTTCAGAGCTGATCATAATTGCATAAATGTATTTGTCAGTATAGAAATTCTCATGACTTTTCGAGACCTGAAAATAATTTTAAAATAAGGAAAATAGAGCTCAGCTCTTAATAAGACAAACATGTTTCTATTATATAAAATTACATAACTTAATTTTTAAAAAGGGTTACACAATATAATATAATAAAATAGTTTTATTATTATTATAGCTTTGTAGTTTTTGGCTTTATTACTTTTATCTGTATGTTTTTATTTAACTACTCTGGTTTTATTTGGTAAATCAATTATTTTACATTTATATTTATTTTCGTTTTTCTTTATTACAGGTTTTATGTGGTATTTGTTTTATTTGAAAAAAAAGTACATGTAGGTTAAAGTGCTTTTTATAGATCTTCTGTTAACAATAAATGGAAGTGCATCAATAATTATGTATTCATTTTATTCATACTTTATTTAAATTTCAAGGAAAAATTTTAGCAGTTTATTTTAGGTTTACTGTATTATTCTCATTTCAATATAGGAACCTATTTCTGTTTTTATGGCTGGTTTTCATTTTAATTAAAGGATATATATTATGTCTCTTTTTAAAATATTAATAGAAGTCTCTGGTGTCCCCAGAATGTGTCTGTGAGGTTTCAGCTGAAAATACTCCACAGATGATTTATTATATCATTTTGGAAATGCCTATTTGAGTGGAAGCAGAAACAGGCTGTTTTTGTGCATGTATCTTTAAATGCAAATGAGCTGCTGTTCCCCGGCCCCTTTTCCAGAATACAGCTGCATCATTACAGCTCGGACCTGCTAAAAACATCTGTTTTGGTTCTGATTATCATGTTTATCGCGCTGAAATCATGCGTTTTAAACCATATGAGTTTAAACTTCTGATATACGGTTTTCTGAGTGCACACATCCGAAGCACACGGACAGAAAGCGGCTGTCACAGCATGTGAGTACTCAACTAAGTTCTCATTCACACACAAGTATACATTAAAAACACACGAGTTACAAAAAACAGTCGGTTATGTCTGTGAAGTTAAGCAGCTGGGAAATAAATCGCATGTTTTATTTTAGATCTGTGTGGCGGCAGCAATATACAGTAAATAAATCAATAAATCCACTGCTCTGTTGTCTCCTCTGATGCTGGGACTCATGTTTTGCGTGAACTTTCGCTATGGCATTAGAGCTGGTACACCGTAGTCGCTTGCAAAAACACAATAACGGCGCCGTGGGTGGAAACTTACAGATTAAGGGGCGGTAATATTATAATGAGATCCCTTTGCCACGTCACCAAGGGAGCGAAATCAGACACGCTCGTTTTCTCAGACGCTTGCAGAAAAAAACTTCCCAAAACAAAGTTACTGGGTTAAACTTTCTCACGTTTCCTTGGTTGGTAGATGCAACAAAAACCTGATTATAGCACTTAAAACCTGAAAAACCTGAAGATTTTCATGATATGTCACCTTTAAAAGCTTGCAAATATTTATTTCATTAAATTCTGTTTGACATTTTAAATGATTATAATTAACGTTTTTTAGGTTTTGATCTTGTATTTGTTTTGTTTGCTTGGTTTAATGTCAGTGTATTTAGGGAATTAAAAAAGTACATGTAGTTAAGTGCTTTTTAAAATAATCTTATATAACAAGCAGAAATTGAATTGCATCAATACATGGGGGGGGGGGGTTTTCCCCCCCCCCCCCCCCCCCCCAAAAAAAAGGAAACAAAAGAGGGTTAAAATTAAAGGGATAGTTCACTCAAAAATGAAAAGTCTGTCCTTATTTACTCTCCCTCATGTCGTTGTCAAACCCTGAGACCTTCGGTCATCTTCGAACCCAAATTAAGATATTTCCGATGGAATCGAAAGAGCTGTCTGCTCCCTGCATAGACAGCAATAATACAGATTATTTTTAGATTACTACCCCCCTATTATTGGTAGGTTTAGGGTTAGGTGTGGGGTTAGGATTAGGCAATCAGGTTGCGACTTCAACAATGGGGGTAATAATTTGGCAGGGGGTCGAAAATGGAACAACACTGGATCTGTTTCCTACGTTGTTTGTGCTTTGATTTGAATGAAAACAACATATCCGTGTGGTGCAGCTGACACAGAACAGCATACGTTTGTTTACGTCCAGCTGATATTCTCCAAAAAGGCGCTACAGGGTGACGCGGAGGAGACAAATTCTTGAATAAAGTTTTTTTTTTTCTTTTGTGCACAAAAAGTATTCTCGTAGCTGAGATAATTGCGGATGAACCACTGATGTCCCATGGATTATTTTAATGATGTCCTTACTACATTTCTGGACGTAGGAACGTTTCAGTTGTTTTGCTGTCTATGCAGGGTCAGACAGCTCTAAAATTCCATCAAAAATATCTTAATTTGTGTTCGAAGATGAACGAAGGTCTTACAGGTTTTGAGTCATAAATGATCAATTTATTTGTAATTTTGTTTTTGTTTTTCTGAGCAAAAATAAATATCATACATTTTTCCCCTGATTTACAGAAGAGACCCATTAAATGTCATTCAGTGTAACAATCTTGTTAGGCATATTTGCAACAAAAAATCAATTTATGACATATTAAAAGACTAATTACTTTCACCCCAAATACTAATTTGTTGTAATTTTACATTTTTTAAATTTGCCACTATCCTAGCTTTTGCCCATTTGTCAGTAAGAATGTTTTACTCATTTAAAACACAATAAAATTGTATATGCTCCTTTATTATTTTATATATTTTAATATGTACACGTCAGAATAAGCATGATGTTTGAATTTTTACATAAATATTGTGTTACACGGAAGGACAATGTAACATTATTTCAACCAAAAATCTCCAAAAACCTATTTGAAACCTTAAAAGTAGACACTTACTTACATTTAATGTGCTTTCTATGGACATAAAATCACTTTAGTAAATTTCTTTTGATGCGGACATCTTAACGTCTTTGACCCACATACATATTTTTTTATTCATATTTTATTTACATTTCGAGGCACAAAACTATGGCAACTAATTTTAAAAGTTTACTTTTGGTTTACGGTATTCATTTATTTTCAATATAAGAACCGATTTCTGTTTTAATGGCTGGTTTTCATTTTAATTAAAAGCCTTGTTGGCTGGAAACCTGACTATCCAAATTTAAACATTTAAGCCTAAATTACTAATTCATATGTATAATGTTCATATTCTTGATGAATAGACCTATTTCTGTGGCTATTCCCCCAGCCACAATCTTGGCCCTCTTCAGATAAAGAGCTAAACTGCTGTCGGATCTCTAAAAGTGGAACAAATCAAGAGTTGCTTTCTGAATACCTGACAGCATGTAATATTACAGCTCCATCTAGTGGCAGTCTGCAAAACATCATTTCTAAAGAAGCATAATATCTTGGTGGTTCATTGTCCATTTTGCTGTTATTTTAGAGTTTGTAATGAGGATGAGCTGATACGCTGTCTCTTACCTTGGTCTGAAAGCAGCAGTAGAGTTGGGTCAGGTAAGGGTGTTTTCTGGCCAGCGCTAGAATGCGTTTCTCAGTCATCGTGCAGTCCACGTCATCGTCCTGCAGGATCACGTCTTTCTTCAACACTTTCACCGCATAAACCTCATCAGTGCCTCTTAACTCTGCCAGCAACACCTGAACACAAAACAACTGAGCCTTTATTACAAACCAAACTACTATAGTATAGTTACACCGCTGACAGGAAACAAAGCTGAAACTTAATCCTAAGAATAGAGGACAGAATATCGCAAAGCTCCACCTTGCCGAAGCTGCCTTTCCCGAGCACTTTGATGAAGGAGAAGTCTTCCAGCATCATCCTTTTGGTCTGGAGCGTCTTCACCTCTCCGTTCTCTCTGGCCTCGGACAGAGAAGAGGACGAGGCTGGCTTCAGCTCCTCACCGCGATGGTCAAACGAAAGTGCCTTTCTGAAGTTCTCCAGGTCCTTTATATCTGCAGATCACAAAACAAAAAGCCAAATCGCATTACACACTTTCAGACCCCACATTGTCTCCTCCTTCAGTTCTAAAAACAAACAAACATGTTTACTGTAATGCATGTACAATAAAAGTGTGTTTCCAGTTTTGAAAGTGTGATACTGTAGAACTTGTTTATGCTTTTATTCAGCAATGCATTGCATTGATCAAAAGTGACTTTGGTAATATTGCAAACATTTCTATTTCAAATAAATGCTGTTATTTTGAACTTTCTACTCATCACTAAATAATATTTACACAGCACAGCTGTTTTTTAAATTTGATGACATTATGATATGTTTCTTGAGCAGCAAATAATCATATCAGAATTATTTCTGAAGGATCATGTGACACTGAAGACTGGAGTAATGATGCTGAAAATACAGCTTTGCATCACAGGAAAAAATTACATTTTAAAATATATTCAAATAGACAGCACTTACTTAAAACTGTAATAATAGTTCACAATATTACTGTGTTTTTGATCACATTAATGCAGCATTGGTAAGCATAAGAGACTTAAAACCAAACAATCTTACTGATGAATTGTAGTGTATAGCCACTGACTAGTGTGATAAAACTACTTTCTAACCATGCCTGTCTAAATGTGATGAATATCAGAAATCACATATTTGCAAAGCACTGGTTGTCAAACTCATGTGATGTTTTTTATGCATTGAACTAGAGTTGAATTTTTACCAAATATCCTAGCTGATCATTTCCATATAATGAATAAAAATGACAATAAAATGATAATAAAGCACCATAAAAGAATAATGAAAGCAGTAGCTTTTAAACATATATGGCTGGTTTAGACCATTAGCTAGCTGATTTCATTGACAACAATGAAAATTCAGTTTGTTTGTCACACAAAGCCATTGCATGGCAAAACACAAGCTTCACATTTTGGTACAAAGTCCTCATAGACTTCCATTTTAAATGCATTATAAAATTAAAGGCATACCAAAATCAATAATGCTGTCATCATTTACTCACCCTCATGTTGTTCTAAACCTGGATGGGTTTGTTTCTGCTGCTGAACACAAAAGCAGATATTTTGAAGTATTTTGGTAACCAAATAGTTAACCACTGGCTTCCATTGTATGGACAAAAAATTCAATGGAAGTCACTGGGAACCAAATCTGAGTTCTAACCAACATTATTCATCTTCTATTATATTTCGCAGAAGAAAGTCCGTCTTACAGGTTTAGAATGACATGAGGGTGAGTAAATGACAGAATTTTCATTTTTGGTTTGACTATCCCTTTAAGGACAAGCCAAAATAAATTTTATGTGGTAATCAAACGTCTGCCACATAAAGCTGTGTATAACACAAAATCTGCAGAGCTCCGACTGTGTGTTTACCCTGGTCACATGGTGATGTGGGTGCAGATTTGGATCGATCCTCTTCTAACTGCGGGGATATGGGTAAGGGCTGCGGATCTGGACCCTGAGAGATCTGCGTTAAAAACAGGAACAAATCATCATTCAATCATCATTATGTTTCAGGAGGCCTAATCTGGTACCTAAGTGCTGCTCGCTATGAAGACCATTATGTCATTAGTAATCATCAGAGTGTATTTCCTATTATCTACAGCTGCATGGAGGAGGCTTTTGACCTCTCAGTCCTATATGCCCACTTCTCTAGTGCAGACTCTAATCGCCCATGATTCTCCCTCTCACCTTTTTTCTCCTCTGGATGCTGCTGGAGAGTTTATCTGGAGTGACTCCGAGGTCAGACAGCACCTTAGCGATGCCCCTGGCGTCCACCCCACAGTTAGGAGCTACATTACTCTCACAACGCTTGTGCACATTCATCTTACAAACTGAGGACAGATAAATGAAGGGAGATGGCATGAGAAGTTACAATGTACTGCATTTCAATGCATGGCAGTGTGAGTACGCGTGAATCTTGGAAGATGCAGGGTTATAGCATTGATATTAACTCAAACTAAAACCAAAACCAGAGCTATTAATTAAAAATTACTTAAAATAACATTTAAAATGAACTAAACTGAACTGAAATACCCAACACACACACACACACACACATATATATATATATATATTCTATTTATATATATATATATCAATATATCGATATAATATATATATATAATGATCAAACTTAAACCTATTTCGTTCAGATATGCCAAGGGCAACACTTCCCATTTCATTTAAGTTGCTGTACGAATAACTTAAAATACAAAAAATAAAAATGAAATAAAAAATGATTTAAAAAAACATGTAAAAATCATAAAAATGACGAAACCACACAACAGACTACTAAAATTTTAGCACTAGAAAACTGCATTGACAACAGAAAATTCCATACAAATTCCATGAAATTATCAATTAATTTAAATTTCCCTGATTTTTCAAGCTTTTGCTGTGAGAACTCTTTAACTACATTTCCCAGAATGCCGCTCTCACCTTTGCACTGGAGTCCTTGCCGCATCAGGCCCCACAGTAATGAACCGCAGTGGTCACAGAATGTCAGAACTTTGTAGTTGTGAATACTGAATTTATGAGGCATATTGACGCTGAAGCGCTGAGATCCCACCTGGAGGAGGCGATAGAGGATCAGGAAGACAGTTATGCAGCGATTTTAAAGAAGTGAAGCTGCAAAATGCAGTGATTTTTTTTATTTTTTTATTTACTTAACAAACGCACATCCAAACCAAAATAAATAAATAAATATATTATAATCATAAAACATGATTATGATATTACAACTGTGGGCATTTACATCTATGATAAAGATTACACCGTTTTTAGCAGTCAAAACACTCCATGCCAGAGGCAAGATTTATTTTTGAGGTGTTAGCTCAGAATATTTACTGGATATTTCCTTAAATTAAGTAGAAAAATATTACATTGTTCACATGCTTTAAAATAAACAGGACTAGCATAACTGAACTTTTCAAGCATGGTTTTTCTTCTTCTGTACATTAGAAAGTGTCCTGTTTCTGAGCAAAATAAAATACCATCATACTTTTTTTTACCATTATTTACCATGTCATTCGTTGTAACAATAGTTAATTTACAAAAACAAATCTTGTCAGGCATGTTTAGAACAGGAATCATTAGATGACATTAAAAAACAAATTAAATCTTTACCAATCTTTGCAACTATCCTTCAAACCACTGGGTTTTATCCATTTGTCAGCAAAAACTTTTCAAATATTTAAATTATAATAAAATTTAGTATGATCACTTTATATATTTTGATAAGTAGTCTACAGGTCATAATAAGCATTTTTTAAATTTTTACACTGAATGACGATGGAACATTATTTGACCCATATTTTGACATTTTATTTTCACAAAAGTTATTTGAAACATTAAAGCAGATACTTTCCTTGCATTTAAAAGGCATCTCGTCTCTGACCCTCATATTGAAATCACTGACATTTTATTCTAATCATTTTTGTTCACAGTTCGAAACTATAGAGGAGATTTGTGAGATTTATGGGTTCTTTTTTTCTCAGGAGAAACACGCAGGAAACCTAAGCAAAACTTTATATTTTACTCTCATTAGTTATAACTGAGAAATGAAATGTGAGACATCATGTGTGATTTTCTGCAGGTTCCTCTCACCTCCTCTGTGGTGTCCTCCTGTTTCTTCAGACCTGCACATTTCGTGATGATCAGCTCATGGCAGCGTTTATGAACTACACAGGTGCACACTGATCAACAGAAACAAGCAGGAGATGAAATCAGCTTTACTTCACTTTCTGATATATTACTCTGGGCTCACAGATAAGAATGCTTGGGCTAAAATATAGATATGATATTTTAGGAGGTTCCTGTCCATGCCAGTAGTTTCCTTCATTTCAGATTGTGAGCTAGTCACCACTTAAAGGAACAGTTCATCTAAAAATAAAACTTCTGTCACTGTTTATGCAGAAAACACACATGCATGGTGTTATTTTATTCTGTGGAAAACAGAGAACTTTGAAGAAAATATGTGGAATATAATGAGTCATCATGGTGCTTTATGGTGTTGTTAGCTAAATGGATGTGTTCACTTTGAACTGTTGGTGTATGGAAAAGTCCTACATGATGAAGATGATGTTCCTAAGGTGTTTTGTTGCTTTAGATTTAGAGTAGCTAACATTTTTGATGAGCTAACAAATTGTCTAAGCTGATGAACATAACATCTGACAGAGAAATATACTGTAGGTATTTGCCTACCTTGGCACTGATACCCTTGCTTTCCTAATACACCCCTGTGAAGAAAAGGAAGAGAGATCAGTTATTATTATTATTGTACAGTGACACTAAATACACCAGCATATATTATAGTATACTATGGATTAGACATGAATGAATGAAAACACACAAAAAAAGCAATTTTCTTGTTTTTTTGTAATTTGCTGACAAGAGTCCTCTCATGTGACATAAATATGAAGACTGTCAGACTCTGTTCCTTGTTTTGTGTGTGTTTTGCCAAGTGTAACAGGGTTGTTCTAGATGGGGATCAAACCCAGGTATTTCACGTTCAAAGTTACTGAGTTTACTGATTGAGCTAACTCCCCAATTAAAGAATCCAAGAGCAGAGCTCGCTCCAGTGTCGGCTCCAGCCCCAGAGCTCACTCCAGTGTCGGCTCCAGCCCCAGAGCTCGCTCCAGTGTGGGCTCCAGCCCCCGAATCCAGCCCAAAGAGGGCTCCTGTTCCCGAGTTTAGCCCACGGAGGGCTCCTGTTCCCGAGTTTAGGACACGGAGGGCTCCTGTCCCCGAGTTTAGCCCACGGAGGGCTCCTGTCCCCGAGTTTAGCCCACGGAGGGCTCCTGTCCCTGAGTTTAGCCCAGAGAAGGCTCCAGTCCCCGAGTTTAGCCTAGAGAAGGCTCCAGTCCCCGAGTTTAGCCCAGAGAAGGCTCCAGTCCCCAAGTTTAGCCCAGAGAAGGCTCCAGTCCCCAAGTCAAGCCCAAGGAAGGCTCCAGTCCCCAAATTTTAGAAGCCCAGAGAGCTCCACTCCACCGAGTTAGGCCCAGAGAGTGCTCCAGTCCCCGAGTTTAGCCCAGAGAGTGCTCCAGTCCCCGAGTTTAGCCTAGAGGCCTCCAGAGCGCCCACCGCCCTCCCCGTTAGATGTTGTAAGGCGCGGGACGCACCTTCTGGGAGGGGGGAGTAATGTCAGACTCTGTTCCATGTTTTGTGTGTGTTTTGCTCCCCATGTGCCTTCCTTGCCCTTATTTGGTCCTTCCTGTTCCTGTCCCAATTTAGTTCCATTAGTTCCAGGTGTTCCTTGTTATTAGTTTTCCTCCTCAACTGTCTGCCCCTCGTTATCTGCCCTAATTGAATTGAATTGAGCCCATTCTGTTCTCCCCTTGTCTGGAATTGTTCATGTCAACCTAGCTACGTGTATTTTTCCTTCCTTGTTTCCCTTGGATGTTATTAAAATCTATATGTTTGAATTCCAGTTCTCGTCTCCTCGCTCCTTCGTCTCCGTGCTCCTCACAGTAGTGCACCATGACAAAGACATTGTGATTTGTCACCAAATGTAATTCTTGAAAAAAAGAGTGTGTGTGTGATAAGTGAGCATCCCTCCATCTATGTAGCATTGTTATCTATTCCCTGAGGAAGTTTGTCTTGAAATTGACCCAATTTCCCGTTACTCATTAACTCTGAATAGCTTTTGTTTGCCGCATTCGACTTTTACTTACATTTGGGTGTTTGCAAGTGACCTTAAAAGATTCCACCTACTTTATCATTATGGAATGAATCTTAACACGTTTAAAATTTTTACCATTTTTTTAACATATAGTCAACTACATTCAGTAGTATGACGTAACAATGAACATTACTTTTACAGCACTGTTTTTTATAATTTAGTTTGTTAAGTTTCACATTTTACAACACAATTTTTAAATTTGTCAAAAGTTTTTATCGTTACATTAGCACGTGCTATATATATATATATATTATAGATAATATATATATATAGATATAGATACTGTATATATATCATTGTTAGTTCATGTAGCTATTTAACTACGTTAACAATGAGACGCATACTGCAAAGTGGTTTCCAACATATGCAAACGGGAATGTCTTCACCCTCAGGTCATTCAATTTGTAGATGAGTTTGTTTCTTCATCAAACAGATTTGGAGAAATTCAGCATCATCCAACTTCTCACCAATGTCTCCTCTGCATGATGGTGCCGTCAAATAAGAGCCAAACAGCTGATAAATAACACCATAATAATCCCAAGTATCCAAGCCACTCTCCAATCTATCAATTCATGTCTTAACAGTGCAGGTTTGGTAAATTCATCAGTAGGCATTTTTACTTAAAATGTTTACTTTAATCCATAATAATGCTTCCTCCAGTGAAAAAGTCCACCCCCTGTTGTCCTCTCACATCAAAATCCACCAACATATTTGTTTACAACTGTTTTGGACTGTTTCTACTTGTAAACGGTGCTTGATCTGTGCATATTTCTCTCACAAGTCAGATTTTTTTCACTGGTGAAAGCAATATTAATGACAGATGACTTATATTTGTAGCAACTATGTGAAGTTATAAACATCTTAATAATGGATTTGTTTATTATAAACACACAGCTTTTCACTTCACAAGACATTTTTGATAGACTGGAGTCATGTGGATTACATGGAGTATTGTGATGCTTTTATCAGCTGTTTGGAATCTCATTCTGATGGCACCCATTCACTGCAGAGGATCCATTGGTGAACAAGTGATGTAATGCTAAATTTCCCCAAATCTTTTCAGATGAAGAAACAAAGTCTTCTACATCTTGGATGATCTGTGGGTGAGTACATTCTCAGGAAATTTTCTTTTTTTGGGGGTGAACCTTTAATAAATGTTTACATGTAGATTTCATGAGGTGTGTGCTGTTATTCACTGCTTGTCTTACAGTTTCAGTCCCACACAGCAGCTCTGCACCTTTTCTTTTAAAACAGCCATATTTCTCTGTACTTTAGAGAGGCGGGACCACAGCGTGCCTGTGCATGGCAGTGTTATTGCGCAATGTGGAGGAGCCCAGACGCACTCAATACGCTCATATTGTAGTGCCACCACTCTGAGCCTCAGGGCTTTTCTTGTCGTTACCATGGAAATGCAGCCCACTGAGGGTAAACCACCCATGAGGAGGGACAGTGTACACTGGTTATGTCAAAACTCAGACACAGATTTACCAACACATGCAGCTGTACAAACAGCACGCTAGAAAGAAAAACAAGGCTGTAAATATCAGGCGACGGCCGCTGCAGGACTCACCAGATGAAGTCGCGGCAGTGCGAGCAGTAGGTGGGCTGTCTCAGGTAGGTGGCCATGAACTTGTGTCCGTTGACTTGATGCACCCTCCTCCGGACAGCTCCCTGCCTTTTCCTGGGACGCATGCGTTCACGAAATACACGCTCTTCATTCTCACAGCTTCCTGCTGCAAAAACACACACAAATGCACAAACATAAGTTATTACATGACAGCCTTCACAACCATTGTTAATCTAACTACTGGGCATATAAATATTATTTATATCTTATTATAATTTAAATATAGAATATATCTAATAGACTATATATACTAATATACAATCTACACAAAACAGTTCTTCTTCGGGTCCTCAAAAAAAAAAAATAAAAGATTCTGATTAGGCTGATAGAAGTTCGATATCTATGATAAAACACCCGAGTGGTTCTCACAGTGAGTGTCATGGCGGACACCCAAATCCACTATAGTTTTATAAATAATACTGTTTTTGTGTCACTGAATGTAGGCTAGTTTTCATTAACCTTTTTTAGATGACAATTTAGTTTATATTTAGACCTGAAATGTATTTTTGCGGTTATAAGCATACGATATGTGAAAATTTCTTTGACCTAAATTTGGCTCTAGGGCATCACAGCTGTTCACCCTCATGATCCCCGAGAGCAGCCTTATCCTCAGCCAGTCTTCTGGCTCTGAATATCTCTATATGGTTACACTGATATATAAGTTGTTTTGTAAATCTACAGGCAATCTTCGGCACATAATCTATTTTTGTTTCAAAAAAAAAGAAAAAAACCCCCCCAAGCAATTTTTGGCTGAAGTGCAAAGTATCGTACGTTATAATTGTTTTACCTGTAATTCTGTAATATCAGAGCACAGCACTTTGTGCTGACTTAATTGCTAGCAAGGTTTATGATGGCTGTTGCTGTTGTGGTTTTATATATTATTATTCATAAATAATAATTTATTCAATAAATAGTAGTATTTAATAATGTATTTTATTGTGAAAACCGGTCTGTGTTCGTGATGGTGATTTTGGTTACTTTATTCCAACAAGACAATGTTCCAACATGTTTTTATGAGAGAGTCAGCAGTTATATTTATATTGAAAGAGACTGAAATAGGGTTATAAACAAGGATGTTATTTTTAATTTCAACAACACCTTGTAAGACGCAACCAAAAAAATTTGCTGAGCAGCGCTGTAATCAGAAATCACCCTTAACAGATGAAAAGACAGTACGACAAAGATATCGCTTTCCTCAGCAGACATTCAAACAAATGTTTCTGCTAGAACATTGAGATTGATCTGAAGAAGTATTGATGCAGGTAATCACACTCGCTCAGTCCATCTCTCTCTCATAATACTTGACTCTACATAATACAGTGAACTTTTAATACAGTAATACAACAACCTTTTAAAGAAGCAATTCCTCGTTCCTTCGTTACTAGTTCTAAAGTGACGTTTTCTAATTAGTAACGGAGGTTTGGGCTCAGCTGTTAAACTACTGACAATCTGAGATTTGAATCCGTGGTGGCAGGAAGTAGTTCTGCACAAAATAGGGTTTTTAAAAAAACACTCCTTTGTTGCATATGTGTATATGGCTGAAATCATCTGCTGATGCGTGATATACAGCCAATCCGCACTGCTCCTCGTGTGATAACTAAGATTAATAAATGTTTTATAAGTATTGTTCATTGTTACTTAATGTTAATTAATGTCAAAAACTGAAACCTTATTGTAAAATGTTAATAATTCACGAGATGAAGTAGGGCTGGTTGATATGGCCAAAAATATAATCACAATATACACAATATTCATTGTATACCATTAATGGGAAAGAAAATACATTCCACATAATATGACAATAGTTTTCTCAAATTAAACTGTGAAATGCTTTTGCAAGGATGAGAACATTCTAGAAGTTTCTGTAACATTCTAGAATATTCTGTAATATTCTAGTGCTTTCTGGAACATTCCAGAACATTGTGGGACTAGTCATAAAAGACAAAAATCATCCAACTTACACTTCTGAAGTTTTGGACAACTCACTCTTGGAAACTGTTTATATCAAACTGTTCTTAGCTCAGTATTGTGCATGTACCATGTAATTTTTATGCATGAGAAATAACAGTAATAATTAGCTTGTATAAGTTGTCAACACACACACACACACACAGATATATTTATTAGATATGATAATATACTTGTATATAAGATATGTTTTTAGTTTTCATGAGCACTGTTAATGACACAAAAAGTAATGAGATTTTTGTATTCAGCATGTCAAACTTCATAAACAGTAAAAATAAAAGTGAAGCAAAGATTTTCTAAAAAATTGTTTTACAGAGTAAATATCTACCAATTGCCCAATCCTATAGGATGAAAACTCCAGTCAAATCAACAGCCTTGTAAAAACTGTTTTATCCTACAAGGGGATGGTCGCCAATTCAATACTTTCAGACACTTTTGTTTACAGAATAAATTAATCATGACAAACATACATATGATGTCACACCCCTGGACTGTCTTTGTGGTGCTTTCCCTCCCCATGTACTCTGTGACCCAGTTTATCCCCTGTCTAATTAGTCTCCTCCCAATTGCCTCATTAAGTCATGTATATTAGGTTCCAGTCTGTGCGTTCCTCCTTTGTCGGGTCTACCAGTTGTGTACGTGTGCCTTCCTTCCATTCCAAGTGTGGATTTACCCTGTGCTTTGGATTTAATAAATGACAATTTTGTTTATCCATGGCTCCATCGCTCCTTCCGGCAGAGTATCGTGACAAAAAATCCGACCAAGGACAGTTTTTTACGTGTCTCCCCTCCGTTTGTTTTCCGTTTACCATTTAGCGTTTTTTGTTTCTGTAGTGTATCCTTCCCCATGGATTCCCTCGCTGTCAAGTTTACCTCCCTTGCCCGCAAGGACCTTTCCCTCTTGGAGTATGCTCTGGAGTTCATCCAGCAGTTCGACGACGCTGCGCTGAACTCCCTGTTTTGGATCTGGGCCAACTACTACTGCCCCATCGACCTCCCAGACACCACCAGACTGTGCTAGAGGGAGGATATCATCCGGTGTCTGTAGAGCGTCTACCCCCGATCCAGAACACAACCAGACCCAGAGCCCAGCCCAACATCACCCTGCTACATCGAGCTTAAGCCTGAGTCCCCCGCTTACGAGATCTGACCCGCCGCGACCGCAGAGCATCGCCAAGGAGCGACAGTGCTGAGGATCACCTCGGAGCCCGAGCCTGTAACATCAGACCAGGTGCGAGAGCCGGCTACAGAGCTTGCCACGGGGGAGAACGTCATGGACAGTGAGAGCATGGAGAGGAACTCCACGTGTGAGCTGTCTATGGATCTGGATAAAGGAAAAGTGGAAAGAGACTTAATTGATTTGTATACCGACCTGCCCCCTTTCCTGCCGCCTCCGTCAGGGGACCTCCCCCCCCCCTGGTGTCCCCTCCAATTCCGGAGTTTGTTGTAGCCCAGGGCTTCCGTGGGGGGGGGGGGTTCCCAAGTAGCCCGAGCGCACAATGCCCCCCACCTCCACTCCTGCCTCCTTGTCACCGCTGTCTTCTGGCAACCTTCTGCTCGCCCTCAGCCCACCTCAGTACATGTGAGGCTCAGCAGGTCTGCCTCCTTCCATCGTCACAGTGGCTGCAAAATTCCTGGCCTCCGCCTCCAGCCTCTAAGCCCCTGACTCCGCCTTTGCCCGTCGACCCAGCGGCTCCACCATGGCTCCTAGCTCCCTCCTCTCCGCCGTGGGCCATCAGTCCACCAGGTCTGCCGGGCTCCCTCGTCCCACCTGCTCCACCTTGGTCAGTCATCGACCATCCGTTGCCTTGGGACTCCACTCCTCCGGCTGCGCCTCGTCTCTTCATCCCTCTGGCTCTGTCAGGCTTCTCAATCCCTTCGGCTCCACCTGGGTCCTCTGATGCTCCGGCTCCACCATGGCCTTCTGGTTCCCCGCCTCCTCCTCGGTCGCCAGCGCCATCTGCTCCGCCTTGGCCTTCTGGATCCTCCCCATCGCCCTGGCTCATCGGCTCTCCATCTCCGCCTCGGGCTCCTCTGCCACCTGCTCCGACGCAGTCGGTTGGCCCCCTGAAGTCGTCAGCCCTTCCTCCTCCATGGCTCTTCCCTTTGTCGGCTCCACCATGGGTCGCCTTTATGGCTGTGGCCTGGGTCCCACCTGGCGCCGCATGCTTCAAGACCCTCCTGTCTCCTCCCTGGTCTCTGTCTGCCGGCCCCCTCCCGGTTGTCCGTCCTCCCCCTTAGCCTCCTCCCAAGTTCCCACCCGTCCCTCCTTCTGTTGTTGTTATGGCGTGGGACGCGCCTTCCGGGAGGGGGGAGTAATGTCACGCCAGTGGACTGTTTTTGTGGTGTTTTCCCTCCCCGTGACCCAGTTTCTCCCCTGTCTAATAAGTAATTCTGTTCACCTGTGTTCCTCCCAATTGCCTCGTTAAGTCATGTATATTAAGTTCCAGTCTATGCATTTCTCCTTTGTCGGGTCTACCAGTTGTGTACGTGTGGCTTCCTTCCCTTCCAAGTGTGGATTTACCCTGTGTGTTTGATTGAATAAATTACATTTTTGTTTATCCATGGCTCCTTCGTTCCTTCCGGCAGCGTATCGTGACATATGAAAGAGTATTTGTTACCATGTATAGAATACCATGTTAGCAGTATTTGTCAGTATCTGTAAAAAACTGTACAGCAACTGTAGTGAAGTTATCTTATTTCTTCTGAAGCTTAAAGGTATTTTAAGCAATTTTTTCTATAATAGCCATACAGAAAATGTTCCTGATATCACTCAACTATGCGTCCTTAGACATAACACCAGTCTCTTTGACAGTCCTAAACGCTATTATTCAGCCATTCAGAAGACTGGTTGGTGTTTTCTGTTGACCTTACAGTACATATAAGGGAACAGTTCACTCCAAAATTACTTTGTCATAATTCTCACCATATTATGTCTGATTAAATAAAAATATTTAATTTTTTTGTGCAAACTAATCCATTAACTCTGTGTGTGTATATCTGTTTGTATGTTATGAGGGGCCATGCAGAGGCAGTGATCAATAAACCGGGGGGCACGAGTATGACAAAGGCACCATATTGGAGAGCTGTCAGATGCTAGGAAAGGAAAGGAAACAAGGCCACAGGGGAGGAGCAGCACTCTTTCTCTCTCTCCTTTTTCTTCTCTCTGTGGAGGATGAGAACTGTGATCACTCCTGAGTATTCCCTTATGTCAATGTATATGTCTGCTGCAATCACACTTTTCAGCCCTGAGAGAAAGAGAAGGAGAGAGGCTGGGCTCTGACTCACAAAATGACAATGCAAGTTTTGCCAAACTGGCAGGCAGACAGTCATCTCCTGTTATTAATAGAGCCATTGTATATGTTTTTTGTTTTTGAAAGCTCTTGCTATTTTGCCAGCAGAAAAAGTAACCGAACCGGGAAGCACTGCTGTGCACAGCGAAAAACCTTTGACATTAACAGTGGATAGAAGAGAAGATGGAGAACAGGCCTCTGCCTTACAGACTAAACAATTAGCGATCAAAAATGATGCACATCATGCATAATCATATTAACAAATCACTTTAAAATCTTAAATTATTTTATATTTTGCTTCAAATAACAATAATACAGCATATAGCATAAGCATATAAGGCTACATGTTTCTTTTAGTTTTTTTTCTATTCAAAAATTCAAATGTTTTCTGCTATTTTAATTAATAGCCACCTTTTCAGACCATTAGTCAACAAATATTCAGAAAAAAAGAGCTGATGCACTCTAAAAGTCAGATCACTCACAGATCATCAGTTTAAGTCATTTCAAGTTCAGTTAGACTCAGCTATGACAGAACATGCTAGCTGTGCTCTGTGATTAACCCATCAATTTACAGCAGTCTGACCCATTCAGACTGATTTACCAACCTGTTGTGCATTATCTCGTTAACAGGCATATCAGCCAATCATACTGATCAAGAGAACATGACAGGCAGGCATTATTGCATTGACTAGTGAATCAGCCAATCATAGTTAGACGGAGGCACTGCCTCCTCTTATGCAATTTTTTACGCCAGTATTTGGACCATCTGGGCTGGCATCCTGACCAGCCTAACATTTGCTTGACCAATGACATGATTTGGCCAGTTTTGTTTACCCGCCCAATTGAAGACAGAATAATTACTCAGAAAAACAGCTTGAAACCAGTTAATATCACAGTAGTGACACGGAAATTACACACTTTACCTTTAACCCTCTTTATTTTACGGTTATTCCCATTAATTTCCTGAGTATCCTGAGTCCATATGGATTACAATACAGTCATATTTCCATAACTGTAGAATAACTGTATATATAATTAATGTCTAGTTGTACGCTAGGAAATATTTAATCTGGGTTTACATTATTGAACTGACAATACAAAGCCTCACATGACCTCTACCTTCTATATAAAATAACATACACAGACAAAGAAATTATCTGTTTTTTAAAGCAAATTCCATGCTGATCTCTTATTGGTCAAAAATAACAGGCAGTCCCACACCACTGGTTCACACCATGTTGCTTTGTAGGATGGGTTGTGATTCTTAAGCAATTTTTGGGGGGTGGGGGTTGGGGGGAAATCAACCCACAAAGAGTTTACTTATAGTTATAGAGTTCAAATATCAAACAGGGATTAAAGTATTTAAATATTAAAAAATGACACGCTTCACATTTAAAAACACCCTGCAGTGAGTTTGAGTCTAAATGATGGGGTTTTAATATATGTGCAGCAGTTCCAGGGTTGGACCTGTTCTAATCACCATATAAGGACAATGGACCAGTGGGATCTGTCTAGTCTCACAGGAGACTGAATTGAGTCGCTCTCTTATGTATCACCCACATCCTCCTCTCAACTGAGAGAGAGAGAGAGAGAAGAGAGAGAAAGAGAAGAAACAGATGCAGTGGCTCATACTATCTCAGTAGGTTATACGGCTGGTCATTTATCAGCTCTCACTCATTAACACTCAGTGAGGATGAGAAGAACTCAGCACACATTCACCAAACCACAATCCATCACAGAGAAACTACTGCCACCAGGGACCGGTTGCACCAGCTGGACATACACCTGGTTGTAAGACTAGGCTGGACGTAAATGGTGCTTTAAGTCGTGCATAGAATCTATACCCGTTGCACCATCTCGGCGTAGTGCTACGTCTGACACTAAATCTTACGCCTAGTCAGAGGTAGGTGTAAAGTGAAAAGTCATGATTTGCTCAGACATTATTAGTTTTTAGGATTCATGTCTGTTAGTTAATTATTACTGCAGACGTGACCTGTAATGTTTATGGTCTTTTCGGGCAGGATAAGCGATATCAATCGCGAAGCTCTGTGCTATCCTACCACACTGTCGACATTGAATACAAAATATATTTCTGTCAAGCATGTAATAATTATGCAGTAAAATATTACATATGAACTGGGATTATTAAAAGAAACTGAACCATTTGACATCTTGGAAGTGTCACGGAAACACCTGCCTCACCAGCCGAATCAGCCTCCTACACCCGCTCACAATCACCCGATTACTAATTACGGACATCTGCACCCACTTACCACACCAGTCAAAAACACACTCACCTCATTCACTCATCGGCTGGTCTCAAGGTTGCAAGCTTATCTGTCCTGGTTCCTCGTCTTCCAGTCAGCCTGTTCCCCTCGGAATCCTCAGTTCTCGGCCAAAGGATCGAAGTGCCGACCAGTACGGAATGTGTTTCTTCCTACTGCCATGTGAACTCTTTTTGGTCTGAAGCCTATCTTAAGTTCTGTGATTAACTCTCTGCTTAACGTATATGCCTGTTTGCCTCTTTGTCCCGGTTGTGACAGAAGACCAGCCCCTCAAACGAAAAGGATTACAACACGGACTATGGATCCTCAGAGCACCTCCTCACCGGAACCCTCACCCAGTCAGACTTTCACCACCTCTCTACCCGCCTGTCCCATGGCCCGGCCAGCCAGCTTCTCGGGTGAGGCAGCCCTCTGCAGCGGGTTCCTGCTGCAATGCTCCCTCTATCTGGAGATGCAACTGCACCTGTTTGTGACCGAGCGGGCCAAGGTGTCATTATCTCCTTGCTGTCGGGACGAGCCTTGCAGTTGGCCGAAGCCTTGTGGACGGCCCAGAGCCCGCAGATTCACTCTCTGGATGGCTTTGTTAAACACTTCCGGGAGGTATTCGGTCAATCGACCACGGAAGTCACGGTGCATGAGGAGCTCTTTCAACTGCGGCAAGCCGAGTTATCCATCCACGGATATGTGCTGCGCTTCCGCACACTCGCCGCCAGCAGTGGCTGGAACGAGGCCGCGCTGCTCTCGGTGTTCCGCCGAGGCCTCAACCCAGGCTTACGCCAACAGATGGCCATCTATGATGACACCGTGGGCCTCGACAGTTTCCTCCAGAAGGCGGTTCGCATCTCCCAGCACCTAACCGCGTGCCATATGGAAGCGATACCCGCTGCCGCTGCCTCGCCCAGCCTCTCCACTCCAGCACCAGAGCCCATGATCACGGATAGCTACCACCTGTCGTCCTCAGAGCGATCTCGGGAGACTCACCCATGGCCTATGTCTCTACTGTGGATCCCAGGGGCACCAGCTCCTCGCCTGCCCCCTTAGTCTACCACGCCCAGCGGTGAGTACTATCCAGATCACTCCTGATGTATCAGGCATTCCTCATATAAATGCTCTTCTAACTTATCACCACCAATCCTTTCCAGTCAAAATCCTCGTGGACTCCGGAGCGTCGGGGAACTTCATCTCCTCCCGTAGTCTCGCCGGATTGCAAATTCCCCGCTGCAAAAACTCCACGACCTACCAGATTACCACTGTCCAGGGAAAGCCGCTGGGCAAGGGGCTGGTGCGGCACCGTACGCCCGAGGTCGTTCTTCGGATCAGATGTTTCCACGCCGAACAGATCTCTCTACTGGTGCTGGAGGAGGCCGTCGTGGACATCGTCCTGGGACGCCCCTGGCTCGCCAAACATCAACCCACCATCGCCTGGAAGTCCGGAGAAATACTCACGTGGAGTGGGGAGTGCAAACAAATGTGTCTCCGGGATTTGCCTAGACCGCCCGCTGACCGGAAGGATCTCCCAGTCTGTTCCACCTCAGTGGAAAGCCCGCATTCCGCGCCCATCACTCCTCCTCCCGAATATCAGGCATCCCAGGACGTGTTCAGCAAGCTTGCTGACACTCACCGGCCATGGGACTGTGCCATTTACCTGCTGCCTGGGGCCCACTTACCCAAAGAACGTGTCTATCCCCTGTCGATCCCGGAGAAAGCTGCCATGGAGGAGTACGTGCAGGAAGCCATACACCAGGGGTTCATCCGTCCATCCACCTCAACCGCAGCGTCGAGCTTCTTCTTCGTGGCAAAGAAGGACGGGGGCCTAAGACCCTGCATCGATTACCAGGGCCTAAATGACCAAACTGTTAAGTTCGCCTATCCCCTTCCTCTGGTCCCTGCAGCCTTGGAGGAACTCCGCGGAGCCTGTGTGTTCAGCAAGCTAGATCTCAGGAGCACCTATAACCTCATCCGCATACAACCCCCTTTTTTTTTTTGTAACGCCACCGGGCCACTACGAATACGGGTCAAGCCATATGGCTTTCCAAACTCACCTTCCATATTCCAAAACTTCATGAACGAGATCTTCCGAGACATGCTCAACTGGTTTGTCCTCATCTACATCGACGACATTCTCATTTACTCACCCACGCTCGAAGAACACCGTCACCATGTCACCCAAGTCCTCAAGCGCCTCCGCCAACACCACCTGTTCCTCAAGGCCGAGAAGTGTGAGTTCCATCAGTCCACGGTTCACTTCCTAGGATACATCGTCACCACGGCCGGAGTACAAATGGACCAGAGGAAGGTGGAAGCCGTTCAGAACTGGCCCCAACCCAGTACCATCAAGGAGATGCAGAGGTTCTTAGGGTTCGCAAACTTCTACCGCCGCTTCATCGCCCACTTCAGCCAGATGGAGGCGCCCCTTACCTCTCTCCTCCGACATAAGGCCAAACTCCTCACTTGGACCCCAGAGGCCCACCAGGCTTTCAGCCAGCTCAAGGCCGCCTTCTGTACGGCCCCGGCTCTGTCACACCCAGACCCCAATCTCCACTTCCTGGTCGAGGTAGACACCACAACCCTGGGAGTGGGCACCGTCTTATTACAGTGGCGAGGTGAACCCCCCGTGTTCCATCCATGTGCGTACTTCTCACGGAAGTTATCCCCGGCGGAGCAGAACTACGACGTGGGAAACCGGGAGTTACTAGCCATCAAGCTCGCCCTGGAGGAGTGGTGGCACTGGTTGGAGGGTGCCAAGCACCCATTTGAGGTCATCACCGACCATAAAAACTTGCAATACCTCCGAGAGGCCAAACATCTGAACCCTAGGCAGGCCCGCTGGGCGCTGTTCTTTACCCACTTCCTCTTCGTGGTTACTTACCGTCCCAGGACGAAGAATGTCCGCGCGGACGCACTTTCCCGTCTACACCAACCGGATCCTACCCCCGAAGAACCCGAGCCCATCCTGCCGCCTGCCGTCTTCATGTCTCCCATTCAGTGGACTCTCACTGACCAGATCCGTGCCGCCACTCTCAACGAACACGCTCTGCTGGGAGGCCCAGAAGGGAGGAGCTATGTCCCATCCACCCTGCGTGTCACCCTTCTGGACTCAGTTCACACCTCTCCAGGATCGGGGCACCCAGGCAGCCGCCGAACCCTCTCGCTCCTCTCGCTCCTCTCGCTACTGGTGCCCCCACATGGCCCGAGATGTCGCCTGGTATGTCAGGAGATGCTCGGTCTGTGCCATCACCACCACGCCATGTCGTCTGCCCGAGGGGAAACTGGTCCCGCTACCCATCCCTCACTGTCCCTGGTCCCACCTGGGGGTGGACTTTGCTACGGATTTACCTCCCTCAAATGGATTCACGACCATCCTAGTAGTCGTCGACCAGTTCTCCAAATCCTGCAAATTAATTCCCCTGCGTGGACTACCTACCGCCCTGGAAACTGCCGAAGCTCTCTTCCAGCATGTGTTTAGGAACTTCGGTCTCCCCGAGGACATTGTGTCGGACCGAGGACCGCAATTCATCTCCAAGGTCTGGCGAGGGTTCTTCCGCCTCCTGGGAGCATCCGTCAGTTTGTCCTCGGGATACCACCCACAGACCAATGGCCAGACCGAGCGGAAGACCCAAGAGATCGGATGGTATCTCCGGGCCTACTGTCATGACCATCAAGACAGCTGGAGCCAGTACCTACCCTGGGCCGAGTACGCCAGGAAACCACCGGACTCACCCCATTCCAATGTGTGCTCAGTTACCAGCCGCCCCTGTTTCCTTGGACCAAGGAACACTCAGAAGTCCCAGCGGTAGATCACTGGTTCCGTGAGAGCGAGAAGGTATGGGACTCAGCACATATCCATCTCCAACGGGCCGTCCGGAGGCACAAGACCAATGCTGACACTCGTCGGTCTGACAATCCCATCTATCAACCGGGGGACCAAGTCTGGTTATCCACCCGAGACATCCGCCTCCGGCGACCCAGCAAGAAGCTGAGTCCCCGGTACATAGGTCATTTCCCCATAGCAAGGCGCATCAACAATGTCACGTACCGGTTACACCTGCCTGCCCATTATCGGATCTCCCCCACCTTTCATGTGTCCTTTGTAGGGATTTCTTAAATATGAGCAGACACTGATATCAGCATTCAGTTAAGTTTGCTGATCACCCAGCACATGAATCCCATATTCTCGGTTGATTTCCTGTCAGTATGGTAAACTCATCTACTCATGAGATCGAAACTAATTCGATCAGGAGACGACAAAGCTTTCTTGGTATCAAGGACTGAAAGAGTTCATTCACAACCTATAGAATCCCCATGTCTTGGGACCCACCAATGGATGGAACCATTATGTCCAGAACAGGAAAAGAATTAAATAATGCCCTCAGGCAAGCACAGGATATACAGCGTGACGCCACATGACCCATTGAACATCTGCTTCCTGCCCTTTCTGAAACCCTTACGTTTATTTTGTCACAGACAAAGAAACAGAGTGTACACAGACAATCATTAAAAAATCATTGAAAGTATTGGAGCAACTATATTCACAAATAATATGTTTTATGGCTTAAATGTGTGTGATGTGTTATTGAAACCACGATATCTTAATCGTTGCTTTCTAACTTTTCTTTTTAGTTAATTACGATTCCTGTGTATGCAAAATACCTGTTGTTTGAGTTTGGATGAGAGCTGGTTGTATTCACAGAACATTGGTGTAAATGAATAATTGATATTCAGCATTATTTTCCAGTGATGATAGTTTTATAAGAAGTTCTTAAAACTTTCAGAAATACTCTCCACAAACAACATGCCAACCATGCCACCATCTGATTGGACAAGCGACCTGTGGGCTGGACAAAAGTCAGCCTGTTTAAAATGCTTAACAAAGCCCTCTGGCTTCGTCTTCCGCTGGGCTCGCACTCTCACTCAAAAGAACGCTGGCTTTTCACCTTGGTGAGCGCGACAAAGCGCCCACGCCATACCACCGCATAGCAAGACCATCTAAGAACTCAGAAACTTCAGTGAGACTTCGCGATCTTCAGAGAACTTGAAAGTCTTTCAAACTCAGACTTTAACAGAACTGCTCAAGCCTCTGTGTCATCAAGGAATCGACCAACCCAAACGAGGGGTTCCCCAAAAGGACGTCACACATACGTCATTCCAACGTCAGATCAACAGCCAATAAGCGAAGGAATTCCCCTCAACAGACATCAAGGAAGCCCGCGACCGCGACGGAATCACCTCTGCTTTCAGCTGTCAAACCAAAGAACGCAAGTAACGAACAAAATCTTCAACTCAGCTGAACTGGTGTAGAGCTAATTTAAGCAGTAAAATTAAGACAAATTATCTGCTTTGGGAAGTCTCTCAGGTGAATTTAAATCACTCTTGAAACGAGTTAGAAGTTGAACGTCATGCAACTCCGTTGACTCTTTCCTGATCTTGTGTGTTGTGTGTGTAGTTTGTAGTTTAATGTCATCCGATTAGCAAATAAATTCACGTTTCATTTATAAATAATCATTGTTGGTGTCATATAATTTCAAGGTTAAAACATTTGCCAAAAGATCCTTGCTACCTAGCTCGTTGATTACTGATAATAATTACCTCTTTAAGAGCTCATAAATTATCATAACTGTATTTCACCCGTGGCCAGGGAGAATACAAAATTTACATATTCAATTGGTAATATACACTGACATCAACTTCTCGCTGGCCGAGTAGCTGATAAAAGTATAAACTATTGAAAGTCAAAGTCAGTTTTGATCAGGTGGACCTCGAATGCTCAGATCGAGTTCTTTTAAAAACCTGAGCTAGAAAGAAACTTGAATGTAGTAATAATCATTAATTCCCTTACAACTAAGCAAAATTATTACACCTTGCTAAAGCCCTTCACTAATCCTCTTCTCCCTCCCTCCACAGAACAAGAGGTACCCCTTCTCACGAGTCGTCCCGACGAGGCCAAATACCGAGTCAGGGAGATCCTTGAATCCCGGCAGCGAGGCGGCCGGCTTCAATACCTTATAGACTGGGAGGGGTACGGTCCTGAGGAGAGGTCATGGGCAGACAGGGAGGACATACTGGACCCATCTTTCCTCAACGACTTCCACCAGGCTCATCCAGACCGCCCCGCTCCCAGGGGCCGCGGTCGTCCTCACCGTCGTGGAGGGGGGGGGCAGTAATGTCACGGAAACACTTGCCTCACCAGCCAAATCAGCCTCCTACACCCGCTCACAATCACCAGATTACTAATCACGGACACCTGCACCCACTTACCACACCACTCAAATACTCACTCACCTCATTCACTCATCGGCTGGTCTCAAGGTTGCAAGCTAATCTGTCCTGGTTCCTCGTCTTCCAGTCTGCCTGTTCCCCTCGGAATCCTCAGTTCTCGGCCAAAGGATCGGAGTGCCGACCCAGTTAAGACTGTGTTTTGCTTCCCTTACTGCCTATGTTGAACTCTTTTTGGTTGGAAGCCTCTCTTAAGTTCCTGTGATTAAACTCTCTGCTTAACGTTATCCTGCCTGTCTGCCTCTTTGTCCCGGTTGTGACAGGAAGGACAGTGTGCTTGAAAATATTTCACGTCTTTTTAATAATTCAATTCATTATTTGTAGCGTGCCTGCCATCCAATAATCGCAATAAGTTTTGTGCTTTGTTACTTTTAATCAGAAATAAATGATCAGCTTTCAAATTCTGTGACTTTTATCACAAAATACAAACCATAAACGTGTTTTTTTTCAGCCACAGAAAGACAGCAAAACACAAAATGTCATGTAAAGTCACAATTACCTCAGAAAGACATTCATTGTACATAAACTTGATAGTCAGCTATAAAAAAAATAACTGTAGAGAGAAGCATTGTATTACATTTATTATATTTTACTTAACCTTGATGAAATCTGTCATGGGAGTGTGCAGGGAGACTTCAGATATAAAAACGCGGACTTGTTAGGAAATGTTTACTCAATGAAATTATAGAGCGGTGATTTCACTTATATTATGTCTTGAGCAATTCAGTTCTATATTAGTAGTTGTAGCCATTGCGGTGTGAACGTCGTCTCAGCTATATCTATAACTTAGGGAGAATGTGTCGACGTGGACGTGCATTGTCTACGGGCGTAGTTGCGCCTGATCGTAGTTTCAGTTGGTGCAACAGGTGTAAATATTTATCGTAAAGCAGGACGTTGCAAAGCCAAGCATAGGGCTTACACCCAGCGTTTTTACATCTAGCTGGTGCAACCGGCCCCAGAAGCCTTAAGATTTAAGATCATATAAAATCAACACTTATCCTATTTACCTTCTTAAAGAAACAAGTGAAAATTAAAGTTCTGACATCATTTGTTCACCATCATGTCCAAACCTACATGTTGCTTTTTTCTTCCATGGAACACAAAATAGCTCTATAGCTCTATATTCAGTCACATCAGGATCTTAAGGGACATTTTTTGTTTGTGCTTAATTACTGAAATCAGTTGTGGTCCTGCTTTTTTTATTGCTTTCCCTCAGTTGGGTATCATTTTGTCTAAGATAAATTACATAAGACAAAAAATAATGCAGCAATTTTTCACTTTTATGAAATGTCATGGTCTTACTGCACAAATTCATCAGTGCATGTTATAATAAAACATTTTTTTTTAAAATAAATCAACAAAATCCACCACTGAAGCATCTTTTCGTTTCCGTTGGCCTACCCAAGGCCGTGTAGACAGGGGAAAATAACTAACAACATTTTACAGTTTATGAAGAAAATATAACTGCTTGCTTGTGTAAAACTTCACTGCCATTTTAACATTTCATGCATTGTGTCACATTTCAGAATCCAAATGCACTGTGATTGCCATGTCATGTTGTCTGTAAGAAATCTGGTCTGTGGATGTTTGGGAATAAGTGTATATGTATGTCTTTATGGGCGAGTATAGTTGGTGTGTGCCATACATTGATCTGAAGGTCAAAGTTTAAGAAGTATATGTACAAGAGAATCAATCAACAGGAAAACACTTTTCAAGACCGGTTGGATTTTCTACATATACAGTAATTCATGACTTAACTATCACCCCCTGACCCTGCATAGCAACCATTGCCTAGCAACAGGCAACAGCTGCCTAGCAACAATGAAGGTTGCCATGAAGGAGTGGCTCCCTCTACCTGTCAGTGGAATACAAGACATGTTAATTACATTATCAATCATATAAATGTGGATCTTCACCCCTTATTCTTCTTCTAGATTCTAGCCCAGAATATGTCTCCAGTCATTTGAAAGACAACTGTTTCCACTTACAACCAAAATAGACATCATAAATCACTAATCGCACATGACCATATCAACAGTAAACACATAAAGAAAGCAGGGCTCAGCCTGAGTGGACAGCTTCCCATTTCACTGCAGTTTAACACAGGACAGCAAGCCCAGAGCAATTAAAAGTGCACTCATTTATCAGAGCAACTCACTGGAGTCTTTGACCTAAAGCAATGTGTTTTAATTACAATTATTTACTCAAGCGTGAACACGCTCAGTGATCTGCATTCAAGTGTCAAACAGCTATGCATTTAACAATCAAGATCAACAGATTGCTTTGCACAATAAAAAGAAAATCACCTTTCATCAGTCAATCAGTCATCAGTCACCTTTCATAGTTCACTCTCACTCTCATGTTGTTCCAAACCTCTAAGAAAACAACATGGTTCCATGACTCTATTGTTGTGGGGCGGGGGCGCGGGGCGGGGGCGGAGGGGGGGATTCCCAAAAACATCCCATGTTATGTACACGGACAAAACTAGTCATAAGGTTTGGAACAACATTACGTTTTTTATTTTTGGATGAACTATTCTTTCTGTGAAAACTTTTACTTTCACTCAAGTAAAGTTTGTGTACACAGTACCCATACTTTAACGTATGTGTAATTTGTTATTTAGTTAGGATGCTAACAATTTACTGAATATTGGTGTATTTTATCACATTTCTATTGCCATTTTATAAAAACTATTAAACATCTCCCTAATCTTACCTGATTCAATTTATCAGTCCCCTAGCATCCCATATATTCAATACCTTGTTTTGAGGATGTTTTAAGAAGGGTGACTTTTATCATTCAATTGAACTCTGCACATGCATGTCCTTTAATAAGTGGATTCTTCTAGCATTTTTACTTTGACTTCTCAGTTAAAATGTACACTCTTGAAGGATAGCAACTAACTTTCTGTTTAAAGTTTAAAATAAAGCATAATAAAAAAAAATGGTTTGAGGACAACAGTGGTGGTGAGTGAGAGTCTTTCTGGCAATAAAATACTCCGTCCAGACTCACACTGATGACATTTGTTTTCCTAGGCGTGTGGTTCTGGAAAGAACAGTGGCTTGTTTTATAAAAGACAGTCATAGGATGGTTTTGTAAAGGACAGCAGTGTGAAGGAGATTCATATTTTCTGACCTCACCAACCATCTTCCATGGTGTTTTGTGAGTGTCTATGACATACAGAGCTACTGATGTAATCTCATTTTGCCGAAATGTCACCATAGGCATATTGGGTTGGATTGGGTTTGATTGCTCTAGAGGTTGTCCAGAAGAGTGCAGTGATTTCTGCACCACTAGGGGTTCGAAATGAAATTGCAAAAACAGAGACCAAACATGTTTCCCAAACACTCCTATCACCCCTTCTGTACTCACCAACCATCTTCCATTTTTCAGACCAATATACAGTCCCATCCAAACTCACATTTTTATTTGACACTGCTGAGAAGTTGACATGTAAAACTGAGCCCCATGCACTTAATCTGTTGAAAAATCAATAGAATAGTTTACCCCAAAATGTAATCTGCTCTAGCAAAGTGGAAAATTGTCAGTAAGCATCTTCAATTTCAGACTGTTTCTCACATAAAACCACTGTATGACTTCAAAACACTTGGAATACATAGTGTGATTTTAATGAACTATTTTTATGGTGCTTTTTTAGAGTTTGACAATAAAAATCACAATCCATTTTTAATGTATAAGAGCACCTCATTCATTCTGCATAACATCTCATTTTGTGTTTCACTGAAGAAAAAAAGCAATCTTGGGTCAGAACAACATGACAAATAATGACACTTTTTAAAATTTTTGGAATCCTATTCCTTTAAAATTCATGTTCTGGATGCATGTGTCAGAGGGTAAAGGACAGAGGGAACATGTGGATATGATTAATGGACCGCAGGTAAACTTCAAAGTCATCTGAAAGACCCTGAGATAAAGACATCAAACCAGGGGACACTAAAGAGGTAACATACCAGAGAGAGAGAGACACACACACACACACACACACACACACAAAACACACACACACACCAACCCAACACACAGGAGGGAGGCATATGACTGAGTGTGTGTTTTAGTGAGCTGTCAGAGACACGCCGGTTTAGATAAGCACCGGTGGAATAAGTGTGCATACTCAGCAAACCCTCATACACCAAACCTGCTTTTGGAAAGGATCTGTGTACAGTCCAACAGCAAAACAAAAACTAACAAATAAATATACTCAAACATGCATCCAGAAATGAAACATATCAGGTTGGAGACCAATGCTTCACACACAGATATCGTCCACATTCAGTTATATACACTACATATACACACACATCAAAATTATCAAAAGTGAGTCATTTATAATGTTACAAAAGAATTGAATTTCAAATAGATGCATCTATTCCATAAGAGAGCGACTCAATTCAGTCTCCTGTGAGACTAGACATATCCTCTTTCCTTTGCATCACATGAATACATTACATTATTACATACATACATTAAAATAGATACAGCCTTGGGGAGCATAAAATACCTTTTAAAAACATTTTTTAAAAATCTAACTGACCCCAAACCTTTGAACAATAGTGTATCTACATATATGTATGCATTATTTGTAATAAACAAGCTGATTAAACTATCAAAACTGGTCTACCACCATAATCAACTAGTTGGTCGATTAGTCACCCATAGTGATCCATCCTTTGTTGAAAGCTACAGATGTTAAAGGGGTCATATGACGTTCCTAAAAAAGAACATTATTTTGTGTATTTGGTGTAATGAAATGTGTTTATGCGGTTTAAGGTTAAAAAAACACATTATTTTCCACATACTGCACATTATTGTTTCTCCTCTATGCCCCGTCTTTCCGAAACGCGTCGATTTTTACAAAGCTCATCGGTCTGAAAAACATCAGTCTGTGCTCTGATTGGCCAGCTATCCAGTGCATTGTGATTGGCCAAATACCTCAAGCGTGTGACGGAAATGTTACACCCCTTACCATACTGTGATGCCTTGTCCGGCCAGAGCGACGAGACAAAAACATTAAAACCCATTATAAATGAGGCATTTGTTGCATCCAGGGCGGAAACCAACAAAAATATTACGGATTATAATGACTTGTACTGTCTTTTTATGCGTTGTGTTGCATCATGCCACGTAAACATAAAACAATGTCTGCATTTGTGATCGGAGAAAAGAACAAACAACAAGCGCTACTCTACACTGCTCAAACTCACGTTTGAATCGTCAGTGGCAAATTCTTTAAAAAAACTATTACGTCTGTGAGTCAGACAGCCGGCATTGTAGTCTACTCTACCAGGATCAGGGAACAGTCTTCCATAAAATGTGCTGCACATCTGAATATTTGGTTTGAACTTTTCTGGAACAGTGTTGTAAATAAAACGTAACCATTGATTTCTAGTTGTGTCATCTTTTGGAAGGCCAAACAAATAGTTTCCGCTTTCACAATGAAACACACAGCATATTCACAACATGGCGGCGGCGGCAACAACAATAAAGCTAGCTTATTTCCGTGGTGTGGGCAGAGTATGCATATCTTACCACATCGTGACGTAGACATGTGGGGGGCATGTTTAAACGAGGCATTTTAGGAATGCGTGGACCAGTCTTAACTTTTTTTTTTATCTTAGGCACAAACAGCTGCTACACTCCAAGCTCCAAGGAGAACTTTAAGTCCCTCAATGTAAACCCCTAAACAGAGAGCAGCTGAAGTACTAGGAAAGAAACAACGTAAGAGAGGCTTTATTTCTCTCTAAGTACATTATTATTCTTTTTGTTATCTTTCAATTCCCCATTGTGAACGATTTCAGTCGCCTG
This sequence comes from Sinocyclocheilus anophthalmus, assembly GCA_018155175.1. Taxonomy (NCBI): domain Eukaryota; kingdom Metazoa; phylum Chordata; class Actinopteri; order Cypriniformes; family Cyprinidae; genus Sinocyclocheilus; species Sinocyclocheilus anophthalmus. The sequence continues at coordinate 54,589 of JADLZN010006731.1, read as the reverse complement.
TCACTTCTTTCAAAGGAGACATCTGATTTTTGTGTACAAAAGATCTCTTTTCAAAATAAAGACCACTGAACGCTAATTCCCCTCTCTGACTGTTCAGCGGTGGAGCAGATTTCACATAAAGAGATTAGATAGCACACACACACACACAGCGTACAGCGGAAGACATAATGACTCGCATTTCAATACCTAAATGTGAGCTGGCACAAATTAAAAAGGTCGTGTCTGTTTTTCGAAATTCAGTACAGAAAACCACACAGAGGAACAGAGGCAGAAAAGGTCCATGAGGATCCAAAATGTAAGTTCTGTCAGGACTACTATCGTCAAAATGATAGATACTTATCATAAAGTTTGGTTTGGTGGTATGGTTCTTTTCTGGGCAAAAAAACTCCCTGCCCATCCTTGCAGCCTGTCATGAATGAGCAGGGAGTGCAGCAATAATAACCCCCCCAGGGTTAAAGAACAGAACAAGGCAGATATCATTAACGTACTTAATGATATTTAAGTGTAACAACATTATTATTCAAGATAAAAGGAGTCTGATTAGCAAGGAATATAAGAAAGCCAAGTCCTGACTGTGGCGAAAGGAGAAGCTGGGGATGGAGGAGGGTAATTTGCCTCCGAAGCAAGCTGAAAAGCTGCTGAATAACACTGAATACAGCTTATATAGAAATGCCACGATAGGTGTCGTATTCCTATAGGTAGATGTGATCAGCTGAGAATCCGCTGATGCAAAGCTGATCACGTGACCTGACAGAATACGCTAACGCTTCATTTCCTGTCACATTGCTAAGGGCAAGTGAACATAGAAAGTTTTAACAAGCCATAAAAGATTATTGCTGCCATGAAAAACAGTATAGCATTATCTGAATACTTTTTTGTTTGTTTTAACAAACAAAAAAAAAAGTAGATATAGATAATAGTTGTGGCTGTAAACACGGAGGTCATTGAATTGATCATATTGCCTGAAAAATCTGCATCAAAGTTTTCATAAGTACAATGGATCATTAATGATTCTGCTAAACAAAAATCTAAATTCACATATACATTTTGAACCTGAAACTACATGTACACAAAAATCACAATCTCTACTGTAGGCGGCCATTAAAGAAGCATTTTGTTGTGCAATTTAAAAAAAAATATTTATTATTAGAAATGTACTCTAATACCTCTACAAAAGTTTATGTGCAAATTTATGTGCGTACACACTTGTTTTGAATCCAATGGAAATTTACGCACATAAATGTGCAACCTACAATTAGAAAATGAGACCAGCTGTGTCAAGGCCTGTTCACACCAACATGAATGTTAGGTCCTTTTTTTGTATGCAATTTGTCTGTTCAGACATTTGTCTGTTTGCCTGTTTTTTGTACTTTATCACAGAAGTATATTAGATGCAATATCTGTGAAATACACAGACATTTCAGACATTTTCATGTAGCAATAGAAACACTTTTCATTGTACTGCAGCATAGCGTAGTCGACACCCAAAATCTCGGCACCCATTCACTGTCATTATAAAGCTTGGAAGAGCCAGCACATTTTTTTTTTAAATATAACTCTGATTGTATTCGTCTGAAAGAAGAAAGTCATATACACCTAGGATGGCTTGAGGCTTGTAAATCATGTGGTAATTTTAATTTTTGGCTGAACTATCCCTTTAATACAGCACCTCACAAGTATAAAGTAAGCCAATACTATTTAAATAGCAGTGAAGAGGGGTCTGTTTTTTTCAGTTTTATTTTGATAAACATGACACAATAAAACATTGAGATTACAAGAGGTTATACGTTTTTACTCTTATAAAATCATATTTCAAGCATTATCAGAAACATAAAAAGCATGTCATCTTTGTCATCAGTGAACGGTGACAGTTGCATTTACAGCATGTGAATGTTTGTGAGGGTCTGAACAAACACATTAACAGTGGTGTCTCTCAGTTAAACTGCATCTGCCACAAAATCGTGAGGAAAACAAATTGTGATTTTGTTTGTAATGCCTGTTTCAGTTTTAGTGATTTAATATGAGGGATATTACACATACCACATGAAGAAAAACCTTTAAGCATCCTACATAAACATCTGACCATTATTTTCTGATTAGTAAAAAATTCTTAGAGGACTTCAAGATCACGACAAATGTTTGTATCATTTTGAAATGATGTGATATTTTCGTTTCTAATAAAGTTACCAGCCAGCTGGTGAGTAACATCAGCAGACAGTTTTTACTAGCACTTGACGGGTGTTAATTTTGAACTGTGTGCACTGAATGCAAATGACTGTCTGCAGTATTCATTATTACGCAGTTGCACACAGCACTGCCAGGCGGTAATGAGCACAGGTGGATTCAGAGCTGTGATGGCTTTATTTTTCATCGTGATATGACCTGATTGAAAGATCATCATGATGGACTATGAACTGCTGTCTTTGTCTGACTCCTGTGTGACTCACTAACTCTTGTGTCTCCAGCACATCTCCGGTCGGGTGTTTCAGTACCTGGCATGTGTGTGTGTTTGTGGATCACTGATGTTAAGCAGGACTGATGCAAGGCAGCCAGCCAGCCTTTCTCACACACACACACACACACACACGCAAACACACACAAACACACACACCCACCCCCCCACCCCCCACACACACACACAAACAGAGCTACTTCTGTGGAACTCTGTAACTCCTGCCTTCACATTGACATTTGGATATTTTTGCTTTAGTTTCTGTTTCCCGAAACAATTATTCTCTAATTTTTCCATTTGATGTTTCACATTTTCTCCCCAGAGGAATCCCATTGCTTGAAGGTTGTTCTTTCATACAGTGGAGAGTTTGGAGACAACTACTAATTTTGTATTAATATTATAATTTTTTGGTAACACTATACAATACAATTTTCCATTTGTTAGCATTAGTTAACCACATTTTCTCTTAACATGAACTAACCATGAAAATTACACATACAGATTTATAAATCTTAGTTAATATTACTAAATATTACTAAATAGTTTCAACATTTGCAAATACATAAATACAATCAAAATTTGTATCTGTTAATATTATTTAATGGATTTGAGATAACATGAACTAACAATGAATAGCTGTACTTTAATTAATGTTAGCGGCATTAATTACTCTATCTACAATCTCAATTAGGAGAGTCAATGGTCCATTTGAGAGATAGGTAACGGTAATGCACTTATAAGTCTGCGATCGACAGTTTAAAGCAAGAAGAAGAAGAAGAGCGTTAGGAACCGGCTGTTGAGAAGAAAAGGCGCTCAGGACAGTAGGAATGCGGTGAAAATCAGAGGTAAAAACGATATAAATACTATTCAGTTTCTTGCACAGACTGGTCGTTTCATGTCTTTACTCATCAATGTATCGTCACGAGCCGCAGGGTTTAATTTGTTTTTGTTTTTGTATGTGTTTACTCTCAAAGCCGTGATTCCCATCCATTTGCATTATAAGACTGATAGACTGCAACAGTTTGTGTTAAAAATTTTTGTTTGTGTTCTACTGAAGAAACAAAGGCACCTACATCTTGGATGCCCTGGGGGAACAGATAACAATGACAGAATTTTCATTTTTGGCGTGAACTATCCCTTTAAATAAAAATTAAATCTAGTATTAACATGTTCATACATTTTAACTTACTAAATGTAATTTTTTAACAGATTATTGCTAAGCAATTTGAATAAATGCAGCCTTCATAGATGGATGCTGCTGTGCGTTAAAAACGCATAAATACTCAGTACATATCAAACGATCTGTAATAACAGACAAAGCAAAAGTGACCACATAATAAAAATAGTGAATGCGGCCTTCGGTCTAATACAATATAGTCGGCACAGCATTGTCTTTTAGTTTCAATCTTTCTGAAAATCCTGCCTCGAATTGTGCCTTGTTTGTAAACGAATCTGCAAAATTAAGTGAACAAAGGACTAAATTCTTACTGATGGGGTCTGGAACATTAAAAATAAAGTTAATCCACTCTATCCTAATGTTGGGATCAGATGGAAGGCAATGTAAAGACAATTTTTTGCCACAAGTTGGCACTGCACAGTGTCTTGTTGTCTTCGGAGCATCTTTATTGTTTGATTTCTGAGTAGACCTGTGTTTGCCTCTCTCATTATTTACACTACATGCGTGAATCTGTGGGCGGGGCTAAACAGGCAGTGATGTAGCAGCAGACGTTGATCTTACTCTGCGGAGGCGGGGTTTAACCACATTTTTATGTCATAAAGTGGCACATTCCACATCCTGTCGTTTTGGCAGATGCCTCCATAAAGATGTTTTTTAGACTAATGCGAATGTTTTGAGTCTGAAATTGACAGGATGTTGCATAGTACAATTACCTCTTATATGATTTTTCAGTTCAGGCCCCTTTAATGAGATAGTCCTCACTGCAGAACACAAGATCCAGGGGGCGAGGTTGGATCCAGATCCAATACTCCATTACATCTACCTACAACTACCGTATCCAGCCCTGATCCCAAACCCATTCCATCCCACCCACTAACCGACCATTCCACCCCTAGGTGTGGATCCACCCGCCCCCATGATCTTTCCTGGTTATGTATTACTGACAAATATGCCTCTGATTAAGTTTATTAGTTTATGTTAAGACTGTGTAATCCAAATGGATGGGAATTTTAAATGCAATTCAAATATATAAATATTATATTTACGCCTAAATATTTTAAATGTAAAGCTTGGACTCTATTTGCTCCATATGTGGCACAGATTTGAGCCAGTCTGGATCTCCCCATTAACGCCCTTCATGATACTCTTCAAATCTGGTCCAATTCCATCTGTGTCCCTCAGCCAAACAGAACAGCACCACTCCGCATGTGTGTGTGTCCTGTCCAGAGCTCTGCGAACTTCGCAAGCTTCTACAACGTTAGGGATTAGTCGGAACACTAGGTTCCCTTTCGAAAGGGAACTCCACGATACGTCCTCTAAAGGGCGATAGGGGAATGCCTTGAGCGTGACCGGTGTCTGATGCATGAACGAAAAAAACGACAATGAACTTGACATTGGCAGGCGGCAGCCTATGATGTAAACAATAAAGCGAATGCGGGTATAAAAGAGAACCTGCGGAATACGGTATCCTCGTCTTGTTCTTCAAGCCTTGGAACGTTGGACGCACAATGGTCCTTGCAGAGCGAGGAGAGAGCCGACCTCGTGCGCTACCACTGCTTTCGCATTCGTGGGACTACTAGAGGCAGAGGTCTGTACTCAAGCTTTCTAAGCGTTGCATGAGTGCGTTCGCCTCTAAGGGAGACTGAAACAAGATAATGCGATGCATTCGCGACTGGAGATGTTTGCTCGGTTGAGAATGCCCTTAATGCTTGATTCTCTTGAGAATTGAGGGCATCTATCAGCGTTTTGGGGTCTCGCGGCTGCCGGTGCGGGTTAGTCAGACCCATCACAGGGATTGTAGGTGGGCAGGAAGGAATCTGACGAGAGTGATTTCTCTTCAGCAATTCCTTTTGATTTTATTTTATTTTACAAATAGGATACTGGGTATAATGTGAGGGGATGCTCCTGACTTGGTGTAATGGCAAGTTTGTTAGGCTCTTGTTTGAGCCTCCTTTGAGCCTTCTCATCCTCTCAGCCCAGGACGTGAATGTTTAGGTTGAGCATGGTTTCTGCTCCTCTCGCCGAGAGAGTTATACTGAGCACTCTGCTCCTCAGTATTTTTGTTTGCAGTTATTTCAGGGTTTTGAGGCTCTCTGTGAGCCTCCCTGATCAGCTGTTCCTGAGCCTGGTAGCTCCCCCTCCCTTTGAGGGTCGCTAGGCTGAGATCACAGTTCCTAGTTTTCTTTCAACAGAGCTCTGTGGCTGTTTTAAGTTGTTAGGCTCTTGTGGGCCTCCTTGATAAGTCGCTCTTCAGGTCGAGCTTTCGAGTACTCCCCTCACTTGAGGTCTTCGTACTGAGTACGCTGATCCATAAGGGTGGATGTTACACTCCCCTTGCTTGAGAGGGTTGGTACAGTATGTTGAGTGCTTGCTCCCTAGAGCTCTGTTCGGCACTTAGCAGCATGGTCAGTACTCCTAGCTTAGTACTCCAGCTTTGAGTCGTTAGGCAGTGTACTCCGCTCCCTAGAGCTACGCTTAGACAGTACTATTAGCATGTAGGCTCTATCGTGAGCCTCACTAACTGTGTCTAGCGTTGAGTGTGGTCAGGTCTCCTCTCATTTTAGAGAGTCGTTATGCTGAGACCTCCACTTTTCTGAGCAGTAGGCGTCCTCTCATTTAGGGGAGTCATTCTGCTGAAGCCTCTGCTCTCCAGAGCTCTGCTTAGGCAGTATTATGTGTTCGTAGGCTCTTTCTTTTTAAGCCTCACTAACTGCCTCTGGCATTGAGTGTAGTCAGATCTCCTCTCGTTTAGAGGGTCGTCATGCTTAGATCTCCACTCTTAGGAGCTTCTCTACTAGGGCTGAGTGTTGTTAGGCTTCCTCTGATTTAGGGGAGTCATTCTGCTGAAGCCTCCGCTCTCCAGAGCTCCGCTTAGGCAGTAATATTGAGTTGTAGGCTCTTTCTTTTTGAGCCTCACTAACTGTCTCTAGCGCTGAGTGTAGTCAGGTCTCCTCTCGTTTGAGAGAGTCATCTTGCTGAAGCCTCCGCTCTTAAGAGCCCCCCTACCAGGATTGAGTGTTGTTAGGTTTCCTCTCGTTTAAGAGAGTCATCTTGCTGAAGCCTCCGCTCTCCAGAGCTGCGCTTAGGCAGTGGTATGGGTTTGTAGGCTCTTTTCTTTTGAGCCTCACTAACTGCCTCTGGCGCTGAGTGTAGCTAGGTCTCCTCTCGTTTTAGAGAGTCATTATGCTGAGACATAATCTCAGACACCGGTCACCTCCACTCTTAAGAGACCCCCTACCAGGGTTGAGCGTTGTTAGGTTTCCTCTTGTTTGAGAGAGTCATCTTGCTGAAGCCTCCGCTCCCCAGAGCTCCGCTTAGGCAGTACCATTACTTTGTAGGTTCTTTTGTGAGCCTCGCTAACTGTCTCTAGCGTGGAGTGTAGTCCGGTCTCCTCTCGTTCTAGAGAGTCGTCATGCTGAGGCCTCCACTCTTAAGAGTTTCTCTACTAGGGCCAAGTGTTGTTAGGCTTCCTCTCGTTTAAGAGAGTCATCCTACTGAAGCCTCTGCTCCCCAGAGCTCCACTTAGGCAGTACTATGAGTTGTAGGCTCTTTCTTTTGAGCCTCACTAACTGCCTCTGGCGCTGAGTGTAGCTAGGTCTCCTCTCAGTTTAGAAAATTGTTATGCTGAGACCTCCACTCTTAAGAGCTCCTAAACTAGGATTGAGTGTTGTTAGGTCATTCTGCTGAAGCCTCTGCTCTCCAGAGCTCCGCTTAGACAGTACTATTTGTATGTAGGCTTCTTTTTGTGAGCCTCGCCAACTGTCTTTAGTGTTGAGTGAAGTCAGTTCTCCTCTCGTTCTAGAGAGTCGTCATGTTGAGACATCCACTCTAGAGTTCCAGACTCTGGTGGGTGAGCTAGTCTATGATGTTTGGCGAGCTTGAGCCTGCCCGTAAAGCCTAGCATTTTGCTGGCAGGGATGTTGTTCCTTGAGTCTTGACCTGGGGAACCCAGTACCTGGGCTCTCATCCCTCAGCATGGCGGCGTTGGTATTTTGTTCCCCTAGCGCCCTCTAGAGGACGCTGCGTTGAGTTCCCTTTCGAAAGGGAATGTCTCAGGTTACGCACGTAACCATGGTTACCTGAGAATAGGGAACGAGACGCTGCGTCTCTGTGCCATGCTTCGGGCATTCCTGGCGGCGTCTCCTTCAGACAAAGAAGTGGATGACATATTCCGCAGGTGTTCTTTTATACCCGCAGTCGCTTTATTGTTCACGTCATAGGCTGCCGCCTGCCAATGTCAAGTTCATTGTCTTTTTTCATTCATGCTTCAGACACCGGTCACGTTGAACACGTTCCCTATTCTCGCAGGGTCCCGTTCCCTATTCTCAGGGAACCATGGTAACATACGTAACCCGAGATGTTCCATTGCTCACGGTTTTGCCTCCTGTCGTTATTGATTCATCAGCTTCCGAGTCTCAGTGGTCGTGCTCGGGTGACTCCAGGCCAGCGGCTCAAAGAACAACTGTTAGTCGAGTGCTAACACTGTGGATCTTAACTAGTGTTGCTTCAGGTCCCAGATTTTACACTGCACATCAAGTGGCCACAAAATACAGTACCAACAGCTTTTATTATACAAACAAAAGCAAAAGTGCCCTTAAAAATGCTAATATACCTGCATACTGTTAATTAACTGCACACACAGCATACAAAATGATTAATTTGACAAAGGCTACACATGGAGAGTTGAATTTGATGGCTTCATTACTTCTACAGCTAATCTACATCCAAAAAAAATATAATTATTATTATTATTATTTTTCCCCTTGCACAGTTGATCATTTGTAAATGATTTGTTAATCATTTTTAAAGATGAGTGCACACTACCCATCTGGTACATGTTGAAATTTGACTCATTTTGCTAGCTTTATACCAAGTGACAAATACAGTTGCAGCAAAACACTACAGTGTTTGATTGGACTGTATATATGACGTCATCAACAAAACATGTAAAGTATTTTCGTCTCCTTTTTCAACGCTTATACACTACCATTCAAAAGTTTGGGGTTTGTAAGATGTTTTAAAGTTTTTGAAAGTTGTATCTCTATCTCACCAGACAGCATTTATTTGATCAAATATACAGAAAAACTGTAATTTTGTGAAATATTATTACAATTTAAAATACCTGTTTTCTATTTGAATATATTTTAAAATGTAATTTATTCCTGTGATGTAAAGCTGAATTTTCAGCATCATTACTCCTGACTTCAGTGTCACATGATCCTTCAGAAATCATTATAATATGCTGATTTGCTGCACAAAAAAACAAAAAAACATTTCTTATTATTTTCAATGATGAAAACAGTTGAGCTGCTTCATATTTTTGTGGAAACCATGATACAGTTTTGTTCAGGATTCTTTGATGTGTATAAAGTTCAAAATAACAGCATTTATATGAAATAGAAATATTTTTTACATTAGAAATAATTACTTTCACTTTTGATCAATTTAATCCACCCTTGCTGAATACAAGCGATGTAACGGTAGCATGTGTCTACTTATATTTCTTTCCAAACTTTGTATGGTTAAAGGGTTAGCTGCATTTTATTAGAACAGACGTGTAACCCATTATGGGGCCACGACCTAAAAACGGAAAACCACAGCACTAACATGTCGATATGCATATATACTTGCATTTAGACAATGACAAGTCACTTCGGAAAAACTAAAATGTGCCAAGAGAGAGGTTTTACATGTTCACACTTGCTTTGCTTGACAAAAACACCCACAAACACTGCACACAGTTGTTCAAGACACATTCCAGTTGTCCTAGAGCATGTGAAGTTTTCTAAAATGGCAAAGTAATTTCTTCAGCTGGCATCTGGCTTCAAAAAGTCTCCATCGAATCATTTAATAAGACGTATAAAGACCCTTAGAGAGTCACACAAAGATCTCCAATCACAACCGTAGGCGCATTACTCACAATTGAAGTTCCAATGAAAATAGAGCCTGTGTTTCAAGAAAACAAAAAGCACAGTGCTGGGAAACCAGGACTGTTTTAAAACACTCTTAATAAGCAGTTCAGTCATGTGTCAATAAATAAATATAATATAAATAAAGTTTAATTAACTAGATTTTTACATTTTAATAAAATGTGAGTGGTGCAACTTTCTGTGCTCGTCACCACTATTATGTTGCACTCTTAAAAATAAAGGTTCTTTATTGGCATTGATGGTTCCATAAAGAATCTTTGTCTTTATTCTACATTCATGGAACCGGTGAACACAAATGGTTCTTTATGGTGGAAAAAAGGTTCTTCCGATTATTAAAATGCTCTTTGCACTAAGAAAAAAAATGGTTCGTTTAAGAACTGCTCACTGAAAAGTTCTTTGTGGAACCCAAATTGTTTGTTCAACTGCTGCGCAAACCCCCTTTTGAAACCTTTATTTTTTTATTGTAGAGGGTTTCGGGTGGTTGCCAGAGCATTGTTATAAGCTATTCTGAACAGTGCGGTTTCTATGGTACTACAGGTGGTTGCTATGCTGTTATGAGTTTTCTAGGTGGTTGCCTACTGGCCAAATTAAAAAAGTATTCTCCTCCAAGTCTCTATGATATTCAAGTCTTCAGGGTTCCTTACTTAAGGTCCACCAGGCAAAGATCATATGTCTGATTGCTTCTCAACAAGCTGCATAGTGTAATTCAAGGCATCATCTGGTGTTGGCCTACTTGAAGGACATTACTGGACCCTTGCTGGACCCCCTGCAGTTTGCTTACCAAGCAAACAGGTCTGTGGATGATGCAGTCAATATGGGACTGCACTACATCCTCCAACATCTGGACAAACCAGGGACTTATGCAAGGATCTTGTTTGTGGACTTTAGCTCCGCTTTCAACAACATCATCCCAGATACCCTTCAGAATAAACTGACACAGCTCTCCGTGCCCACCTCCATCTGTCAGTGGATCACTAGCTTCCTGACAGACAGGCAGCAGCTAGTGAGGATGGGAAAACTCACATCCAACACTCGTACCATCAGCACTGGAGCTCCTCAGAGAGGTGTTCTCTCCCCACTGCTCTTCTCCCTATACACAAATGATTCCCCTCTCAACGACCCCACTTCAAATCCGAAGTTGCAGATGACACTACAGTCATCGGTCTCATCAAGAACGGAGACGAGTCTGCTTACAGACAAGAGGTCGAGCAGCTCGCTGTCTGGTGCAGTCACAACAACCTGGAGCTGAATATGCTCAAAACTGTGGAGATGATAGTGGACTTTAGGAGAAACCCCCTGCACTCCCCCCACTCACCATCATGAACAGCACTGTGGCTGCAGTAGAGTCATTCAGATTCCTGGGCACCACCATCTCACAGGACCTGAAGTGGGACATTCACATTGACTCCACTGTTAAAAAGGACCAGCAGAGGTTGTACTTCCTTCGCCAACTGAGGAAATTCAACCTGCCACAGAAGCTGCTCACACAGTTTTAACACTGTTACTGAGTGGTTCTGGGTACCCTTCCTATAACGGTCTGGTTTTGGGCAGCTAGCAATCAGATATAAGAATGACTGCAGCGGCTGTTAGGACAGCAAGACAGAAAAAGCTCATTGGTGGCCCTGACCAGCCTCAGGACTTGTACAAACTCCAGAGTGAATGAAAAAGGAGGTAACAAATCAAAGAACCCCTCTCACCCCGACACAACCTGATTTGCAGGCAGATGCTTCAGATCTTTGTGCACTAGAACATCTAGGCATAAAAACAGTTTTTCCCCATGCCATCTCCAGCTTAAACAGCTAACACATGAATCATTACATGTTCTGAAATTCATTTCTGTAATTAAAAAAATATTGCCTCTTTCTCAAGTATTATGTAAACACATATGCATATCTCTTTATACAGCTGTAGTAAATAATGCACAAATCTGTACATAAATCTACTGTTCCAGATTCATACACATTATTATTATTTATTGTTAAGTCTTACTATTTAAATGTTTTTTTCTGTTCTCATGTCAGATGTGATGTATGTATGTACAGGATTGTATGTACATTAACTAATACCCGGAGCACCTTAAAAAAACACAACAAATTCCTCGTGTGTTTGCAAACACCTGGCGAATAAAGCTAATTCTGAATTCTGAATTAATGTCCATAGCATGAAGAATGCATGACAACTTTCATCTGAGAGTTTACAACTTTGTGTTTGAGGATTAGAACAAACGTGACGCTAAACACAGATAACAGTGTGCAGGATGTTCACTCAAAGCACTATCGGTGGTTTTGAGCAGTGGTCATGGAGGCATACGGCCATATCACATTTGCAGCTACTCAAGTAAGATACAGTCATTGCAACAAAACATAAGTTTTAAACTTGGCTGATTAGAACACAAAAGAAGATATTCAGAATGTTGATAACAAGCATGTTGGTAACAAAACAGTTTTGGTTACCATCAGGCTTGCCAATCTAGCAGTTTTCACACAGAATTTGGCTACGCTTAAACCTTTGCCATGGTTTGATGTATTGCATAAATGGCATTTGACTCAAATGCTTGGACTGAAATAATCAATATTCTACCAATGATAAAACTGTGCTAGACGTTAAGTTTTGTGAAGGAGGGGTGCTAGTAGGTAGTCTTAGAGCTCCTGCAAAAGCTCCTTTATGAGAGCTCCATTATGAAAGTCTTTATGATTACTTTATAGTGATTTTCAAGTTACAATTGCGTACATCGCATAACAGTGACTGTAAAATATGTACATTAGGTATGGAAGTGGAGATAGTTTAAGTTTTGAGGCTAGTTTGGGCCAGTTTTATACACAGCAACCCGGGTACCATTAAATTCATGTCGGGGCAAAAAAAAAAGTCACCAGACATTTCGTCAAAAAATATCTACATTTACCAAGAGCTGTGGGAATGGAGCGAGGCCGGTGGAGTAATTGATGAGCGACACCTGCACCACTCACTGGTCCCACGGAGGAGCTCCGGAAGGATAAACCGGAAGGAGCGGACAGTGAAGGACGAAGAGAGGAACAGGCCTGGACTATTTAGGCTGTTGTTTTATTAGTTTTTATGCGGCAGGTCGTCCGTTGCCAACTAATCGTAGTAATCACAAATTTTGGAAATCTACAGCATGTAGATTTATGACGTTGTGCCAGAGGCAGGTTCCTCTGCTGTCCACTGAAAGACCCGGCACTGGACCCACAGTGACCTTTTGTCACTTAGTACTGCAAGCATGACGGAGCCCTGGATCAATTTCAACAATCCAAACATCAGACTCAAAGGCTCAAAATCTAGGGTGACAATACGTGCGTTTCTCAGCATGTCTGGCCAGGAGTTTCTATATCATGGTACTTTGAGTATACAACAACGGTCTGTGAACCTATATTTCAAGGTCGAACACACCTAATACGTGTGGTATTTGACCGTTCTCTGTAGATCCCACCTTCTCATGCACCACGATTGGACGATTACGTACAATGCCTGCTATTGTTATTGGTCAAACTACTTTTCAATCATTACTTTTAGCAAGTATGAAAACAGGAAAACAATGCCAAAACCTGGATATTTTTTACGGAATATAGAAATCCTGGCCAGTACGTGTGCGGGAAAAAAGGCATGTATGGTCACCCTACCAAAATCAGCCAAAGCCACCTGTCCATCTGATCAGCAGAACCAGCATGCACAGATCAGATTTACACTTGCAAACTGCACTGGAAAATAAACCACAAAATGGCATCTGCAAAACAAATTTCAAAGGCCCATTAACCATGACATTCAGATGAAACGGGAAAATTTACTGAATGTTTTGTGTCTCTTCTTCAATATTTGTTGTGGCTCATCATCAATATCTATAATATCAGATCAGACACTAAGAAAAATGATCTACATTTCTGCAACTGCTGATAAACACATCTTCTCTGCCACTCTTTGATGAGTCATCCAACGTTCATGCAAAGGAAATGTTACGTATTCACTTCCTGATGCAAACGTTGATTAAATGCAATGAAACATGAGTCACATAGACTGTTTCCTAGTACTGAAAGTGAAATGAATATGTGGCCAATTAAATTAGTCTGAAACAGAGTTAGAATGTGACACAAACACAATGCTAACTTTTTGACTTGCATGTTCCTGAAAGGTTGCAGCTAATGCAGAGTTGCATTTGCATTTAGCTCTAATAAATCTAATGCATTTAACTGTACTCAAACACATAAAATGCAAAGCATACTTTTGGCTTAACAACGAGTTCCACCAAAATGTAAAAAAGTTTGTTCATCCTTCTTAAATGACCAGCTATGAGTAAGTTTATTTTGTTGTTGCAGGCTGGTTTAGCTGGTTAGCATGGGCCTGTTAGCCCTTTTTGGAATAACTTCACAAATATGCATTAGTCAAATGAAGAAAAAAAAAATATGTTAAAAAAAAAAAAAAAAAATCTAAATAGATACAGTAATTATATTATTAGTGTGAGTTAATCAGTCACAGTTTTGTTGTACAAGCTCCTGTTTGCCCTCGTCCTAGAATGCCTGATCAAAAATATAACTCATTGTTGTAATATCTTGTTCTAACTAATCAAAACAGCTTGAGTTGATCAGTTAGTGCTATGCTAAGCTAGTTGGCAAAAGGCCAAAGTATACTTCAGCTTAGCATATGCGTACAGCTGAACACTTAGCCTTTCAATGTAGACTCCATTTGATAGTGTGCATGGACACAGGCACTCAAAATATGCACACTAGTAAGTTTCATCTTTCTGGGCTCTTTCACTCCAGAAGTTATGAGCGATTAAGATGTCTTTGTACTCATTTAAACTACAGTTGTGTGCACACTGTAAAAAATGACTGTGAATTTAACTGTAAAAATGCTACAGTAAAAACTGTTAAATGGTTAATGGTAAATTCCTCTACTATATACGGTGAAAAAACTGTATTGGACATTACATGTAACTTTACGGTAGTATACCGTTTTTGGAAGTAAAATAGGACCATATTTACAGTGAATAACTGTAAATTGACATTCCCGGAATTCTCTGCTTTACATTTCAAATTTGATGTTTTTTTGGTTGAAATAACTATGTTTCTTCTTATCAGTTTTCTGTATTAGGGTTGTGTGTTACACCTAAAGTTGTTAAATGAATGTTTATTGCATTAATTCAGTTTCATGAGTGTTACCATGATGGTGTTTAGTGTTGTGTGAATGACACTGTGCATCTTCCATATATGTTATTATTTAAAAGCTGCTAGTGATGGACTTTGGTTCATCATGTGACTCTCATCACCACCTACTTTTGGTGGTTATCAGTGTATTACAAAAATACAAAACAGATTTCAGTACTTAAATAAGGTTGGTATATTAACATTATATAAGTTAATTAAATTACGGTATTTAACTGTAAATTTAAGTTAAGCCTGTAAAACCTAAAATGTTGATGACAGTTTTTTTTATGGTAAAGTTCTGGCAACTAGCTGCTGTTTTTTTTTTTTACCGTAAATTTTACAGAATTTTTTTAACAGTGTAGGCCTATACCTCAACCCCCTCACAAATGCACTCGCCATCGCACACGTCTATTTGTCATCTTCAGTAGTTTGTTGTTAATTCGTGTATCATTAAATCAATAAACAGCTTGAATATTCGAACTCTACATGTGGGGGGGAATGAAACACCCCTTTCTGTCAACCAAAGATCAAACTAGTGTTGTCATGGTACCAAAATGTCAGTATTCTCTTTCATTTACCAAGTCAGTCCTAAAAAATTGAAAACGTTATGGTACCAGGTTTTTTTAAGTACCGGTGGTACCAAGTACCCGGTCAACCCGGTTCTTGATGCGCTATCAGAAAGGTGCGCAGATGCGCTCTCTTCATAAAAGCACTGAGACATGGCGACTTCAAAAGTAAGAAACAAATCAAACTAACAAAACACTTTAAAGACAAACACCCAGATCAAATGAAAGAGTTCAAAAGCAGGTAAGTTTAATTTCATCCCATACATTGATTTATTTGTGGCTGCTCGCCACAATAGCAAAACTCACCACCACAAATAGATTTTCTAAAAGGCTTTGACCATGTTGAATAAATATGAGCACTGCACGTGTCAAAGTCGAAACCCGGTGCGGGTGTTTTTATGTATTTCTGAAGGAAACCGACTGTCTTCAGAAAATTATGGATGTCATTTTCATTTAATCTTGCCTGTAATGCCTGACCAAGGATAACGTATAGGTTATAAAAATGTTGTGGGAACATTGTTTTGGAATGTTTCTAAAACGTTGAAATGTCCAGGTTTCTTACAACATTCTACTAACTTTATTTTTAACCAAAATATAATGTTATTTAAACAGTTATTTTTAATAAGAACTTTAAAATGTCCAGTTTTCTTGTCGTGATTTAAACGTTATTTAAAGGTGTTAAAAACGTTTATTTGAACTTTCAAGTAAGGGATAATGTACATCCAGCCGGTTGTTATCGCAGAATAACCCCCGACAGGGTGATCAGGACCCCGACGCGATGCTGCTACTTGCCTCATAAGTAAATAATTAGACATGAAATATTGATTTGAGTTGAAATATCTGAACGCAAAGCTTCCGTGAAAACAGCAGTTGCGAGCAAGCGGCAAGTTCAAACTAGACGGACATTTAAGGGATACAGTGCAGTCAAACCACTTATTACATTTCACCACATAAATAATTATGGCGATAAAAGATTAAAAATCTTACCAGTTTGTTAGTTATCTTATAATCCATTAAAGCGTACAAAACAATCATTGCAAAATGGCAGCAGCTGCTTTTGTATCAAACGAGAGAGTGAGTCCGCGATACCAGGATGACATAATTAAATAATTGTAAACAATTTTGAATCGAGTTTTAATATGCTATTAGCTAAACAAACGCAAAGCTTCCACCAAGAAAAAATTGTTCCAAGAGTATAGCGCCGACTTCAGTTACCCGGATGAGCCTGTGTTATTAGATTTGCCTGGTGTTTTATCGGACAGTGTTGGGGAAAGTTACTTTTTTAAAAGTAATGCATTACAATATTGGGTTACTCCCTAAAAAAGTAACTAATTACGTTACTTAGTTACTTTTATGGAAAGTAATGCATTAATTTACTTTTGCGTACTTTCGCGTTATTTTTAAATATAGGCAGGCGTGATTGTTTTAATATAAGAAAGTTCTATTTATAGACAATATAAAAGACCCTTTCACCAAAAAATAATGAATAAAACTCAGGACCGTGAAGCAAAAGTAATGCACGTTGTACAGTAGAACACAGGAGAAGAAAACACTCTTCAGCAATAAAAAAAAGAGCAGAATTGTTACGTTCTCTAAAGTCATTTTGCTTATTATGTATGGCTTGAACTGGATCATTCAAAGGCCAGCAGCAAAAGATACTGGTTAATCAAATGTGGAGTAGATGCATTGTGTTTTTTAATTCATTTGGATGAATACTAAATCTGTTTTTTTTGAGTGGGATGAATTAATGCACATTCACATTTAGTCTACAGTAACATCATGTTCACACAGCGCACACAACGCCTCTGTACTCCCGATTTCTCCCAATATGGGGACAAGAGAGATGTCAGTCAATAAATGGGAAAACAAAAAGTAACTTGCGTTACTTATTTGAAAAAGTAACTCAGATATTTTCTTGTAAACTAAAAAAGTAATACGTTACTTTACTAGTTACTTGAAAAAAGTAATCTGATTACGTAACTCGCATTACTTGTAATGAGTTACCCCCAACACTGGGTTATCGAGGGATAACATACCTAGGAATGTCGCAACTGACCAATCAGAATCAAGTATTCCACAGAGCCGTGTAATAAGTACAAATAAGATTCTGAGAATGTTGAGTTCAGAACGTTTTCTCTCAGCATTATGAGAAAGTATGTCAAATATGAATGTTATAAGAACGTCAAAGTTATAACTATAAAGTTATAAGAATGTTACTTTAAGAACGTTTTGTACTAACATTTATATAACTTTTTAAAAAATGTTGGTGAAAGTTGTGAGAACATTCGCTGTTAGCTGGGGACGTGGGTCTGAGCAGGCATAATTTAGTCTGGCTTTAATGCGGCCTTGCGGCTTGACACTGAATTTTGAGCAGGCACAGTGCAGCCTTAACTCTACTGCCATTGAATGGGAATGCTCACAAATAGTTCTCTCCAGATTTATTATTACAGCTCCTCAGGCTAAGGTAAGATGCTTGGTGGCATCTCATCTCGGGGATTACAGACAAAAACCCAACCTATGCCATCCCAGTATATGACCATTGCTTGCCACTTTGAGGAAATACTCCTTGAGAAATTCCTGGCTAACAATTTTGCAAATGGCGCCATTCCACCACTGATGGTGTAGACACAAGGTCTGTGTAGAAACAAGTTGTTTGACATGCAGCATCTAGATCAGCATGAGAGACAAGCGATCAAATGTTCGGCCTCCAGGAGCAGGAATGGAGCCGAGAGGATGAAGGAGCTCCTAAACTGGGCCATCTCTGATGTGCATCCAGGAAAGGCAGGGGTCTGATGGGAGTTGGGCCGTAGGGAGTGTCAATGAAAGAGCCACATCTGGGGGTTATCTGGGTGGAATTAGGCCAAGAGTTTTTTTTTTTCTATTTACAGCCACACTGGAGGCAACATCAAGATCAGTAAGTTGCAGCTCTTCATATGACCTCCAGAAAGAGCAGCTGCACAGACTTGATAAGTCTGTCTGCATTTCAAGCAGTGGCCTATGGTAGCAGAACTATGGTATTTTCAGCTTTAAGTGTTCGTTGAGTTCATTTTATTTCAAATAAATGTATCTCGAAGGCCTAATGCCACATTCAGTGCCGTCACTGAACACTTATATGTGGGCAGTCATGGCCTAATGGTTAGAAAGTCAGACTCATAACCCAAAGGTTACGGGTTCGAGTCTCATACCGGCAGGGATTGTAGGTGGGGGGAGTGTATAACCAGCGCTCTCTTCCACCCTCAATACCACGACTGAGGTGAGACCCTTGAGCAAGCACTGAAACCCCAATGCTCCCCGGGTGACAACAGAAATATGGGCTGCCACGCTCCGGGTGGTGTGTGTGTGCTGGTGGGTTAAGCAGTAGCACAAAATTCTGAAGAATGAGCCACCACTCTTCACGTATACTTTTTTATATGAAACATTAAACCGTGTATTTACTGTATCAGCAGTATCTGTATCTGAGAAATCTATATTGAGGTATGATGGTTACACAGGGACATGATTCATGCAGTCTTTAAATGACATGTAATGCAATCACAGAAAGTTTACAAGGATGTCTTACCTTCACTGGATGATCCAGACAAGTTGATAATGACATAAACCTTTCCCTCTGGCTCCAAGTCTATCTGCAAGGACCATCATACAAAAATGAGTTTTAGCAACAGAGCAAAAGAACATCTTTAATAATCTTGACTGGCCTCTGTACTTAATACACTTAATGCTATCTTTTAAAAGTCAAGTTAATGCATACATTCTACAGTAAACACATTCTATGCAAAAGTGACTCTTTTAAACAGTAATATGCATTAAATTCTCTAACAATCATTTGCCAGAAGCTTATTCAAAGCTTACAAATAAGGAAAAACAGGCAATTTATCACAAAGAATACAACAATATTAGCAGTACTAGAATGACACATTTCAAAATAAAGAGCAAAAGTGCAAAAAAAATTAAAATAAGAATAAAAAACGTTTCTAATTTTAAAAAGAAAATGACTTTTGTTTACACATCATATAAATGACTAAACTCCTCGTAATTGTAAAGTAATTGATACATTTGTATATATGTCAAATTGTACATAAATATGTTTTAGTAGTTTATTACTAAATAGATAATTAAGAGAAACATTAGTTTTGGCTAACATGTCGGTGTTTAATATATGCTGATAGATAATCTGATTAATGTTACAATATTTCACATGCCCCTTGAGCAATGTGGATTTGCCAAAATGCCAGAAAAAATAACATAAAAATATAATAGCATTATAAATAGACTGATAATTGCCGGACCCATGGTTTGTAAAGTTTTTGTCTAAAAAAATTTTTTCTCTAAAGATTTAGTCATCGTTTTACCACCCTCAATTGAACCTCAAAACCATTTGACTTTTTCCAGTGGAACATAAGAATATATTATCAAAGAACATATTATCAAAATGTCAAAGTTGCTTTTTTTCACACAACAAATAAAAATAAGAGCAAAGCTGTCAATGGTTGTCTAGGTATATGTGTGTGTGTGTGGGTGTGTGTATATATATATATATAATATATAATATATATATATCTTGTGTGTGTGGTGTGTCGTGTTCGTGTGTGGTGTGTGTGTATCAACGTATTGGTCCCCTAAACAAAGACATCATGTGCATATATATTGAGACATTGTGTGATGATTTCACCCTTCGTTGTTTGCACACCACCAGTGAAAGCCTTACTTATCTTAATGGAAATAAACAAGCACACATGGTCAAGATTAGCCGAATAAATGCTGAGTATGTGGCACCAGCAGAGGAAACATCACAGTCTCGATGTAAACATGAGCCCTGTGAGGCTTGTGCCGAGGCTGAAATGACTGATATTAGGCCTAGTTCTCCTCTCAGCAGCTAATGACAGCATAACGGCTGTTCCATCAAAACCAGATTAAAGCAGGAAATGGAGGGAGGATGTGGGGATGAGTGGAGAGATTTGTACATGCTATGAGAGTAAAGACAGAGAGAGAGAGTGAGGATGTGTGTGGGAGTTGGGTTAGAGGCGAGCCGTATCATACTAGTGTAGTCAACACAGGTTTTACACAGGATGCACCAGTGCAAAAAAAAACCAAAACACCTGCTTGCAAGCGCACTCACACGCAAAATTCACGCTCCCAAACCAAAAGTGCCAGTGCCAAGGTTCAGTTGATTGCAATAGCTGATATTCTCACATATTCACTAGAAACCCCATACATTTTCAGGGAAAGCAGATTGTATGAGACAAAACTGTTCGTTTGTGAGCAGAATACATGAACATTATTATTCAAAAGTTTGGGGTGTTAACTTTTTTAAATGTATTTGAAAGAAGTCCCTTGTTCTCATCAAGGCTGCCTTTATTTGAGCAAAATACAGTAAAAACAGTAATATTGTGAAATTCTATAAAAATTTAAATTGTTTTAACAATTTAAAATAAGTACAATTTATTCTGTATGTCAAATGAATTTGCCGACGCATTCCTCCAGTCTTCAGTGTCACATGATCCTTCAGAAATCATTCTAATATGCTGATTTGCAATGTTGAAACCAGTTGTGCTGCTTCATATTTTAGTGAAAACCATTTTTTCCAAGGATTCTTTGATGAATAAAAAGTTCAAAAGAGCAGCATTTATTTGAAATAGAAATCTTTTGTAACATTATACAACATTATACTGTAATTTTTGACAAATCTAATGCATCCTTGCCGATTAAAAAGTATAAATTTCTTATTTTGCCCACGGACTTTCTTTACAAGACAATTAAAGTTGCTAAAAGCAAGTTTAGCACCTATCCGTGAGAACTGAAAGTCAATCAAAAACATTTTGAAAAACTCTTTTAATTTAATATAAAGAATAAGAATAAAATATTTTAGTGAAGACTGTGTGACTAAATATTGCTTTTAATGACTTCCCTACTGTTTTGATGCATATAATGAACATATGCCATGATTACTTTTAACTAGATTGTACTGTAATTTACTTATAGTACTTAATCATATTTTGGTTCCCCGATTGGCAAAGGTTAAAAAAAATCACCCTTTAAAGCCATTGCAGAGCAAATATCAAGATATATACAACTATATATCTATATATAGATATATATATGCAATATCAAACAGACTAACAAACTAACTAACGACTTACTAGCTAGCTAACTAATTAAATAAATAAATCACAAATAAATCACATTTTAATTTTATTCTTTTTTTTTTGTTGCAAAATTGCCAAGCCCTATTTGTAAGTCACTTGTGTCTGTTAGCTAAATGAATGAATCAATGAATTAAAAGAATGAACATTCGATTCCAAAGTTTCTCATTTAATATGAGATCATAAAAACTGCATGCATAAAACACAAATCATCAAAATGCTTAAAGTAATTTTAAATGGATTATATAAAGGTCATGTCGCAGGTCATTTCAGTTTCCCAAAAGTATTTCATATCAACCACCCAAAGCTGTTTGCAGAACTGATGAATATTCAAATCAAACTTAAAATTTTCAAGCATAATGTGTCTTTGTAAGCCCTGGGGCTGCTGTGGGGTTTCTTCACTCCCAGTATGATGGACAATGAATGAATTAGGATTTTATAAAATCCACACTGGAGACTTTCCAGAATATTCATGCACTGATTTAATGGTCTGGGCTCTCCGACTGCTCTATTTTAATACATTTAATACAAAACATTTGAACAGACACCGGCACTGAGAACACAGATGTGTCTTTTCTAGACTATAGAAGAAGATGAAATGAAGTGTTTCCCGCTGCGGGCCTGTGGGAGAGACGAGTCGTTATGCTGCGTTACGGATCTGCTGTCGAATACGTGCTATAGTGACATGTTTGTTATCCCAAATGACCTTGTGACCTTCTCCCTTCCTCCCACTTCCTGTGATGTCATGCTGAAGCTGATCTCTGAATGCTCTCGCTCTTGCAGGTGCGACGACACACCAAATATAGCAGCTAGCTATAGCAAAAAAAGGGAGTGAGTGAATGTTTAAGTCTGGAAATAATGTGTGGATGTTTTTGCACATTTGTGTCTATGTGCATACATGTATGCAAGGGTGGGGAAGTAAATATTTGCATTTAGATCAGTCTGAAAAAATGGGATGTCTGCAGATCATGGAATTACAAGCTTGCTCGTAAATAAGAAGCAAGCATGGGCAATTTGAGATCCAGATCTATAAGTGATCAGATAAACAGATATTATGAGCAAAGCTTTAATAGTTATTTTCTTTTAATCAAACTTAAGGTAATATACACTCTAAAAAATAAAGGTCCCAAAAGGGTGTTTTTAGAATAACCATTTTTGTGGGCCCTTTTGTGAACAGTTCTTAAAAGATTTTTTTTTTCATAGTGTGAAGAACATGTTAATAATCTAAAGAACCTTTTTCTTCAACCTTTTGTGCAATGAAAAGTTTCCATCATTTATGTTAAAGGTTCTGCAATTAAAAAAACAAACAAAAAAAACATCTAAAAACGTTAAGAGGTGACCCGATAAATAATGCTTTGTTTTGACTGTATACCTGTTTTGTTTTATCCCACTTCTAATATTTTAACACCTGTTTCTCTTCCTCTGAAATGACCCCAGTAATGTCTAGAGTTTCAGAAGCGATCTCAACAAATTGTGTTCAGATTTGCCAAGATACCAAAGTCTGCAATCAAAAGTTAAAGAGATCTCAATATGAACTCAAACATTTCATATCAGAGCCTTCCAAAACCAAATGACTCAACTATGATTTATGCTATCAATTTTTAATTTAATAGTTTATGTATGCATTATGTAGTGCTATACTGACATATGCCTCATTTCATTTTGTTTAAGGAATTTTAGCAGAGACAGACAGTTTAACATTTGAGCAATAACATTTTCCTCTGGGGTAAAAATATGAAGCATCAAATGGAACAATTAGAGATTAAAGGTTTCAGGAAACACAGAAAGAGCAATTGGACACTTAATTGCATGTTTTCTGAATTTAAATGAAAATTTATCATAGTTTACATTCATTTTAAATGCAGATATATATATGTATATGTAGGCATATATATGTATATGTAATTTGATATTTACTTCCATTGTCTTTGAAATATGATTTAAATGTCCTGCTGAATGTACTGACAATCATTTATGTAGACTAAATTTAAATGTAATTTCTTAACATGTATTTACATGTATATTAAATTCATAACTTGTCATGTAATGTATTTAAATGTATTTGTAATTACTCATTTGGAATGATAAAGTTGCAATTTGGTACATAAGCTATGTAATATTGATTATCACACTACAACTAAAAGTATAATCAAGTACTTTATATGCGCTTTATAATGTTAGTCAACACTTCAAAGTAAGTGTACTTCTTTAAAACATGAGAAGGTTATTAAATCATAAGGAAATGTACTTAAATCTGTTGACATTATTACAAAGTACATTTAGTGTACTAAAGAAACAGTCATGAAAGTCAACTCTCTTAAAGTAAACTTTAGTGGCCTTTTATTTAATTAAAATATATTGCCTGCAGGTACAGTTTTTTTTTAGAAATATACTTTTTCAAGATTACAGTACTCTGTTTGTGTGTTTGTACATGTGAGCTGATAATGGACAAACTAAAAAAAAAAGAGGATGTTTATTTCATCTCTATCAATCATTGATAAAGAGACAGCTGGAGGAATGCTCACTTTGGCCTCAACCCCTAGACACGCAACCTCTGACCGTGTACCTAACCTGATCTATTCTCTCCAGCTCTACAAGCCTACATATTCAAAAATATCACACTTAAAGACTAAGTATATTTTTTCCTACATTAAAAAAACTTAATATGTATAATACAGCACTATTGACTCAACGGTTTCGGGGCAGGACTATCTATTTTGCTGACCAATGACTGACATGGAGCACTATTAGGATATTTATTTTTGCAAATGAACAAACTCTGAATCTATCACTGTTGTGTAGACGTGACGTGAGGAAAGAACTGGTATAAGAAAAGTAAAGATGAAAAGAGAGAAAGAAAGAGCAGGTGAGCAAGGACAGCTGTTCAGGCAGAACGCAGAGCTATGTTGTGTTTTATGTCTCAGATGACAGTGTGTTTAGCCGCTCACGGAGTGTGTGTTCATGTGAGGGGTGACGTACACCAGATCCCTCAAGCTAATTGAGACTAGACCTGGACAAAGAGAAATAATGTCTCTGAGATAACTAAATATTTTCATTTCCAAGTCTCTAAATACGAAATGTATTTACGCAGCAACTAAATGTCCACAGTGTTTGTTTCAGGGCCTTTAGCATCGATTATAATGACGGCTGAAATATTTGTGTTTCTATTGGGTAATAAACAGGTTTAATGCTGTCAAGTCATGAATAATCGTAATTACGAGATGAACGCCACCACACTATCTTTTGAGCCCTGAGACTCCTGACTTTCCAAGTTGGTCTGCTCAGGGAATAAATGTAAATATGTACTGTAGATTACGAAGATCTAAAAAGCTTGCATACATATGTTCATATTTAGCAGGTTAATGAAAAGACAGGAGACAAAACTACTAACATTTCCCATATACTTGTGTGTAGCAGCACGGAAATGACAACACCCAAAACATAACGCATTGATTAAACACCTAATGCACATAATTTTGTTGCATTAGGGTTACAAAAGCTTCCTGTCTTTGCCAATAAGTGAATACGTCATTGACCAACATATTCATTTTATTCCAACCAAAATCGTTTGAAAGCACATCACAAAAGTGAGATCTTCCCAAGAGGATGTGAAGGCAGCATAAGTGCTGTGTTGTTGGGTTGCTTCCTGTACCACTTTCAAAAATCCTCATATTTGCTAATGAGGTTTGAGAATTGTCTATTTCCACTGGGTCATCCACAAAGCTGTGCACTACAGCTAACAGATGGACACTGAAATTTGTACAGGTGCCCACAAAGATTGTTCAGTTGCAGTTGTGCCATTCCTGCCCACTGAGATAAACCGCATGGTGTGCCGTTGACTGGATGCATGCTGCCTGCAGACTGTAGAAAATAAAATAATTAAATAATGCACAAAAGAAAATAATAAATAGCACAAAATGTCAATCCACTGACAACCCTTCAAAGTTAACCAAGAATTCTAACATAATTTTTTTTTGCAAGTGACAAATAACTAATATTAAATTTTTTTAATATTATATTAATACTATGACGTAGATTTGTAGGCCAAAATCTGGAAATGAGTTAGCATTTTAAAACTTCTGTTTCCATCATCCTGAAGTCAATGTATTTTTTAAATGAGTTTTTGGTTGAAATGTCTGAAATAATGTTAATACATACTCATATACTTTCACAGTTTTATACGCACTCTCGAAAACTATTCTAACTCAGCCTTTGTTGACAGAATGAATGGTCAAGGATGGATCATATTTTTCCTCGTAAATCAAAAAATGATTTTTTTTAATGAGAATAATAAGAATTTCTAAAGACTAGATTAGTGTCACGATCGCTACTATGTAGGAGCATGGAGCGAGGAACGAGGAGACGTGGAGTAGACTTCTAACAAACTGACTTACCTATCAACCCGTTTGAGCGTAGGTCACCCATATCGGGATTTAGAACGTTCAGTGACTTTGGTCACATAACTGCCAGTCACAACTGTGCTTTCATCAGCTGTAAGCTGTCGCTAGAGCCAGACAGAGAGAAGGTAGCCTGCGCTTTGCCATAATAATCACCAACCATATGCAGGTGATTTTAACCCCTATTTTTATATTTAGGTTTCAGACATTTAAATGCACAAAAGTACTAGTAAAACAATAACGTTAGAGTTGTAAAAAAATACAACACATATCGTCTTGGAATCACAATAAACACAATACCATTCAAATTTAAATTTGCCGCTGCTCTTATTTATTTCATATCAGATACACATAGTGGTAGTAACTATAAAGTTCACTCATATTCTTACACCCCATTTACACCGGCCACTATTACTGTATCTTCGGGAGACACTGATTGATTTGCAAGTGCGCAAAGTCCGACGACCCGGACTCTCTGAACTGTAGCGTGAACAAACATGGCGGCGCCCAGCTCACTACAAATCACGCATCAATATTCATTTAGAAAGGTTCATTTAACATGACCCAAACACAACTCATTTCACACCACATTTTGTTGAATCGACACACAATGCTGCTTCATGACATGTATGCAAGGTTGTGAATATGTAAATAAAAAAAAAAGCAAAATCAAAGCGAAACATCCATCTGTCATACAGATATATATTGTTACTTGCGGTGTGTCACGTGACAAGCATGACGAGTCGCCATGGAAACAGTAAGGGGAAATGTTCTAAAATAATCTTAATAAATCGCCTTAATAAAACTCACTTTGGGGGGACCGCTAGAATATTTTAAATTCACCACTGAAAAGGTTAAACATCCAAGGGAACCAGGAACCACACCAACGTAGCGGAAGGTAAGACCAACAATTCAAATACCAGACGCTAGACACAGGGCTAAAGTAATGGGACTAATCAAGGAAATTAACTGGGAACACCTGGAACAAATTATCATAATTGAAAATGAGGGAAAACTGGGTCATGGAGCACATGGAGAGGGAAAAACACACAGAAAGAGTCCAGAGGCATGACATATCGCCCCCCCTCCCGGAAGGCGCGTCCTCGCACCAAAGAACAACAGAGGGGGGAGCACGGGTGGGAACTTGGGAGGATGCTCTGGAGGTGGACGGACACCCGGGAGGAGGCTGGCAGACACTATATTCCAGAGAGTGACGATGATGGAGGATCCAGGGAGACGAACGATAGGACCAGCCACATACACATGATGGCAGCCCACAGTGGAGCTGACGGAGGGAGGAGCCATAGAGGAGGAAACAGGTTAACAGATGACTCGCGGGAGCCGACCATGGCCGGAGGAAGCCCGAGAACGGATAGCGATGATCCAGGTCGCGACAGGAAGTATCCGGAGGGGCCAAGGACGAGGGATGGCTCTGGCGACTGCACACAATGGGACGTTGAGAATCCGAAATTACCAAGCAGTGAGCAGAGCGACAGAGAACCTGATGATGAGCGAAGGCAGGAAGGAGCTGACGGAGCCGGAGGGCCGAAGGAAAACGTTGCAGCCCATGAGTGAGAGCCCGAGTCCATGCATAGTTTATACCAGACCAAGGCGGAGTGCCCTAGGTGCGGTCACTGCTGCACAAGGGAGCCCAGCGAGGCGAGTGGAACTGCCTGGCCACGAGGCGGAGATTAAGGGACAGCAGGAGCCATGCGTGTAGCAACCGCGGGTCCACGGCCGAGGCAGAGCTCCTGCCGGAACTGGCAGTCCCGGGCGAAGCTCTGCACACTGCTGATGGTAGGTGCTGAAGCTATCGCTAGGGAGCTGCCAACTACAGCGATAGGAGAAAGGGCAGGAGCGGTTGGGTGGCGGCTATTTTGTGAGTACCATCGTACCCTTCGGGGACCAGGACCCTCTCATGAGTGGACGTATAGGACAGTAGCACTTCATCTTGGGCTAGAATGCTTGAAACAGAACTTTCTCTGGGCTAGCCATCGAACAGGAACATTCTCTGGGCTGACATGGGAACAGACAACTGCTCGAGGTAAACTACACGAACTGGAGCCCATCTCATGGCCACTCGGGGGCTGGAGCCCTCTCTGGCTAAAACTCATTGTCTGGGGCCCTCTCTTTTGGACTGGGAAACGGGAGCCCACTCAGGAGTGGACGGGACCAGCGGGGACGAAGGAGAGAAAAGGGGGCAAGTCTCAAGAAGCCTCCACTCCCTGTATTTACCCAGTCCTTTAAGGTCCCCTCAAAATTCAGCAAGTCCCAGAATTTATAATCACTCACCCTCACCCTCATAGCGCCACTCGGCGCTCATCTCAATGTCCGCGGCATTCTAACTCGTGGGCGGGCTCTTTTGCAATGGCTACAGCCAGCACCTTGACTGCGTCACTTGCTTCTCCGGCTCTGCCGGCGATCCGGTTGCTTCTGTCGTCTCCATGCGGCAACGGCTTGTAGGACGCGGCAGGTGAGCTCGGAACCTCTTCGTCATCGGTGGGCATCGGGGCTAAGCGCTACCGCGCAGCGGGGGAGATTGTGGGCTGGCACATGGGATCCAGGGCGTGGCAACTGGCTAATCCCCCTCGGCGACAGACGTAAAGGTGAAATTGCTACTCCACAAATGCGGCGAAATTCCATCGAGGGCTTTCGCTCGAAACCGAACAGGCGCTCCTGAAACCATAGTTTAAACATGGCAATCATAGAACGCACAGAAAGTGCGTCTACCGGGTAGCTGGAGAGGTGCACGACAGGTACCAACGAACAGTCTGGTGTGGCCCTCTAGTGTCCTTTCCCCCTGCTACCAGCAGGAGAGGAGGCATATTAACAGAGCGGGTGAGGGGAATCATGGACACAAACAGAAACAAAAACACTGGGTTAAGAACCCGCGGAACACAAACCTGAGTAAGACATTTGTTCTGGTATTCTGTCATGATTGTAGGAGCACGAAGCGAGGGAACGAGGAGATATGGAGTAGACTTCTAAACCACTGACCAATTAATTAACACCCAAAAGGGAACCAGTAAACACACCTGTAACGGGTAAAAACGAACATATTCAATACCAAACCAGACTTATGTAAAAACAACAGTTCTAAACGTAATAAGGGACTAATCAAGGAAATTACTACTGGGAACCCTGGACAACAAATAATCATAATTGCACATGAGGGAACAATGGTTCATGGAGCACATGGAGAGGGAAAACACACTTAGAGTCCAAGAAAGGGCATGACCAATTAGATAATTATGCATCATGGCAATTTTTTTTAAAGGAATAGTTCGCCAGACAAATGAAACTTTTGTTGAAATGTCAAAAAAAATGCCATCACAAGAGGTAGATGAGTTTTTTCCGGAACGACGAGAGCGAAAATTTAGCATACAATTACCAATGGATCCTCTGAGTGAATGGCTGCTGTCAGTCATGAAGAGTCCAAATAAACAATAAAAAACAATAAAAATATTCCACAATAAATGCCACCACTCCTTCCATCACAATTAATGTCTTGAAGTTAAAAGCTGGCGTTGTTTCAAAGAAAACAATACACACTTAATATGTTTAATCTATCATAATCTGGGCTAAAATACGGCCCTTTCTCTACAATAATGCCTACCTTGAAAATTTCATCTTGTCTGATCAGAGAGGCGAATAATAGACACAGGATAGCCCGTTTACAAGCGAAAAACACTGTCCAAACAGTTCTAAACCAATATGCCATATAACCAATTTTTGATGGAAGAGTACAGCAATCCTTTTTTATTAGGAGGAAGCATTATTATAGGATACATGGGACTCGTATATTATAGGACACAGAAAAGTACGTTTTAATGTTAAAATGCCTTATGACTGGGATTTGTTTCTAAACAACACATCACTTTTTCACTTCACACAGATTTTAACTGATGACTAGAGTCCGAGGCGTAAAAAAATAACATTGTGCATATACATTTATGAGTTTTGATCAGCTGTTGTACTCTCATTCTGACGGCCACCCCATTCACTGGAAAAGATTCTCCAAATTTGTTCCCATGAACAAACAATCTCATCTACATCTTGGATGACATCAGGGTGAATATATTTTCAGCTAAATTTTATTTTTGGGTGAACATACTAAACGCCTTTTCAGAAGTGTAATACCTCATTACCATATTCATACACAACAACATCTTATGAACATAATTTTTTTAAATAATTTATTATAAAATAAAAATAAAATTACAATTGCAATTGCAATGCTATATGCTATGCTAGTATATGTAGTTGTGTTTAATTTACTCATTAAAATGTTTGTTTTTTGTACAAAACATTTTAAAGATGTAAAAAAAAAAAAATTTATATTTTGGTGTTAAATATGGCCTAGATTTTTTCGTGAGATTCACCCATAAACATCATTTACCTATCCACAACAGACTATTTTCTACACAAGAATGTTTATTGTTGTACAAGGTTTGTGTGCCAGTGTGTGCTTGTCTTTACAAGCTTTGGTATGTGCATTAGCTGATATTTCAAGTGGTGACAGCACTATTTCAAATCAGAGACCTACACTTAAAAGCATTCCTGGCATGCATTCTGTCATTCATTACTGTTCAAACAGTACACTTTGACTGCTGAAAGAGCGTCAAGCATCAATGGCCATTCTTGCACTGCATCCCTTCAAGACACTATTACATTAGTGTGAACTTACTTAAAGAGCAAACAAAGTCAGACATCAAATGAGTGTAAACTCGAGTCATGCTTTTGAGACCACTATATGACCTACCACCTCTCATTCATCTGTTTCAATTGGATGCTGCCCTTAGAAATTGACTTAGTATACACACATTAACAAAAGCACTTCTCTTAAGCATTCCGTTTTTCCTTCTTTTCAGTCTGTGGGGACTTTTTTAAGTTTTGTTATTTACGGAATGTGAACTTGTTCCTCCCTCTTATCACCTCCCAGGGTTGCAGCTGTGCTGTCTGTCTCAGAATCGACAATTGAGTACCTATTTAGAGGTGTAAGAGGTTTGTGTCACTTGGCAGGTAGTAATCACAGCATAACTTAACTGTATTTCTATCATGACAACTCTCTGAAGATTTTAGCATGGTAATGGTATGACAATGTTAATGTATTTGGTCTTGAAGGAATAGAACTGCTACTGTACGTGGTTGAATTGCTGCTGCAAAGCAAGTACAGGAACGTGCTACTGTCAATACATATGCCGATATGGTGCTGTGAGTATTTAAGACATACTGCTGATGCACAAGTAGCATATATAAAATAACCTGTTGCAGATCTATACAGGTGACGTAGCTGGGGGAAGGGTTTCAGAGGAACTCTGAAAGCGCACTACGAAATGCTCTAGTGAATGCCAACCAGCCATTTAGATGTAAAGCAGCAAGCTCATTGGCTGCAGTAATGCAAACATTAACCAATCAGCTTGTGCCAAGTAGTTTAATTCTGTGAATATCATCATTTTTTGACAATCCCTATGCCCTAGTGCAATCTAGCGTTTCTGACGAATTGGCATTTATTTTGTTATTGAGAGGAAGTGTCGTCATCAGTAAACCACTGCTCAGTTATTTCAAATTTCACCTTTTTTTTACCCCAAGCGAAGAACAGAAAAGAAATTCAACCATGGAAGGGATCAATTTTTTTTGCTGACATACTTTTTAGAATACTTACTTCATACACCTTAACTTCCCTATCAACTTACCCTAAATGTACCACACCCGATAATACAAAAAGCAAAGAGAAAGAAATCGTTTAATTTATTGATGTCAACATACTAAAATGCAATAAACATTACATTATTCCAGGGTTTCTCAAACTGGTTTTAATGTAAGAACTGCAGTGGGTTTGAGTTGATAAAAAAAAATCAATAAATTAATTCAATCATAAAAATATAAAATAAAATCAATTATTTTAAAATAAAACCAAAAAATACCATTTGAACACTAATATAGAATATTTGCTGTCTATGTGACCTTAACCAACATGTTTTTTTTCATTCAAGTTATTAGTATAGTGCTATTTATTCGATAGAAAATCTGTTGCACACTCACGCTTATGAAAATTAGTTTCTACAATATTTCGTATACTTATCAGTGGTGACAAAACAAAAATAAAACAAGATCCGTAAACAACTAACTAAAATATAGCTACATAAAAAGAGCAGAAAAGTAACTTGTGAAAAAACTCATAATAATCCAAAGAACATATTACCAAAATCACAAGAACAAATCAAAGACACAAACAACATGTTAAAAACAAAAAAAAAACAAAAGCAAAAAAACCAGCTCTTGTAATAAACAATTTATAAGCCAATATCAACAACCAATATCTGCCATAACGACTCTTAACAAACACCCAAAAAAAAGACTTGTCAAAAAAGCTACAATGGAATATGAAAATCACACCGATATGATTATTAACCTTATAAAACGACAAAACACGAAAACAATTAATTACAATGGAGTGGCTAAAGAAAAACACAGAAAAGACAATATAAGAGAGAAAAGAGCAAAAACTCCAAAACAACATAAAGTAAATAATGACGCTAAAATAAACAATCAAAAAAAACTGACTAAAACAAAACCCAAAACCAAACAAACAAAAAAAAACCACAAACACAACTCCAATACATGTAGTGAAAAAAATCCACTAAATGTAACAAAATGAACACAATCACTTACTACACAAAAAAATCCAAACAATATCCCAAGTAAACCCTGTAACAACCATTAATAAACAAACTCCAAGCCAAAAAATAAATAAAAAAAAAATATTAAATCGATACCCATACGGCTGACCAACCCTATGCATCAATAACCTCTAATACCAAAAAAGGAAGACGATCCCCAACATACTACAAAACCACCCACACTATTAATCCACACGGAGCCGAACAAAACAACTCTAATGTCACTTTTACCATCATAACAAACAGCCCAAAATACACCCGAGTTCATATCACCAACGACACGAAAAAACCCACCCCAATGTCCACACCACTTACATGCCCAGATTTAAACCCATAGACAGCCAATCCCCCAGTAACACACAAAAAGACCCACCAAAAACTCCAACAACTGCAAACACAGCAACCTACACACGTGTACCGACAAAAACACAAGGCCATGCCCGACAAAACCCAATCACAAAAAAACAAGCTCGCACCAAACAACCAAACACACAAAAAAAAAAAAAACGACAAAGCAAAAAATAAGCACCAACCATAAACGATTCACCTATTCCGCACGCTAGAGCAAAAAAAAAAACCCAAAACAAACACCTACAATTTCCCAATACCCGGAAATACCCAAACACACAAAACCCCCACTAATAATCCAAACTAACAAACAACAAACGAAATATACTCCCACCCACCCTAAAACTACCCACACCCACAAACACCACATAAACATAAACTCAACCTACCATCACCAATCTAGGACAAAAAAGAAAAAACACTACACCAATAGCAACCTCAAGTCGAAACAAACTAAAAATCATAAAATCGAAACAGACAACAGCCAAAAAAAAAACAAACACCACAACACACAAACCAAAACCAACACACACAAAATAACACAAAAAAAACGTGAGAACAGGATAAAAAAAGTTTTAGTGTGCGTAAGGGTCAATCACAACAAAAGACATGTGATTTTTTAATAACGCATAAGCTATCAAATGGAGGATACTTTGAAAGTTCGCATTCGTCTATACAGACACGCTAAGCGTTCACATTCAAACTTAAGTATAATTTGGGCTTAAGGTTTATGGTTAGCAAGTTATCAAAATAGATGGTATCCTTAACAGTGGCTATGTTTTTACTGCAATGTTTGTTACTTACAATGCCATCATGCCTTCAGCCACACATTCCCTATTCTGTGGGAATCAAAATCAGTAAGTGAGCATGTGTTTCTGGATATCAGTGAAGGCATCAGGTCCCCCAGTCTCACCCCACCGCCTCCTCTCTGTCCCCCTCTATCTCTCTGGGAAGTAAACATGGGAGAGTGAAAACAGGAAGCCCAGGCTACCGTGTGACTCAAACGCACCGCTGGTATTTTTAGCTCCAGCCCGACAGTAAACCGGGCCCTGTTTCCTCCGGGGCCACCGGGAGTATACTACTGTCCGCCGCTTCTCTGTCGGGCCCTGTGGGGAAACAAGGTCAAGCTAAGAAAGGGTCCTGTCAATCCAGACAGCTTATATATTGGTCCTGTCTGTCAAATGTGGCCTTAGTGCAGTGGCATTTTAAAGATATAAATATCAGAGCACTGCGTGTGATCTACACACGACACCAACAAAGGCCAGATACAATACGGCCCTACTAGACCACAACCAGAATCAAAACTGAGCTTTGTATCAGCTATTTAACAACGGCTCTAAATGTGGCTAATCCAATTCGATTTTAGAATGGGAAATATAAATTTTATAATAGTAGTTTTACATTTGTACATTTTGATTTGTTATGAATAATCGCTGTGGCGTTTCTAGTCTTTCATCAATCAATCTGTTCACCAAGCTTACGATTAAATTTCATATTTGAAATCGCCAGTGAAATCTGACATCAACTGTCATAAATTTTGTTTCTTGGGTTCAAATAGTGTTAAAAAGCTTATTTTTCAGACTAGACCTGAAAAATGTATTTCTCCAATTCATAGAGTGCACCATCCTTGTACAGTATATCTAAAGTATCTCTAAAGAGCTGACAGAAAAACACCTGATTGCTAAAATGTCAGAGAAAATGGTTCTCATATCGGCATATGGTAATCTTCATTGACACATAAGGATTTATCTGCAATATTTTGCTGGGGCACAGTGGTATTAAAGGGTCTAGTGACACTAGAAATATTGGATATGTTGGTGTCCATTAAGTTCAATATAAAAATACAAAATAATCAATAATGCCTTTCATTTGTGAGGTCTGTGATATAAACAAACTGACCAATGTTTAGTAAAAAGCAACTAAATAGTATATTAAATACATTTTAAAATTCTAATATCCAAAGCATATAATATACTGTCCACCATACCTTTAGTATAATATCAATGGCACTGAAATTGTAGCAATGAATTTCAGCAGTTAGCTACAAAAGAAGGTTGGAAATGAAATACATCACACATCCAGCTATGTGTTCAGGTTCATTCCTTCTCATATTTAGTCAAATCATCATGAGTCACATTTGCTTGTTAAAAAAAAAAGCAGTCTGAAATTATTAGCTGCTATTTCCTGCAGCAAGAGCATCCTAAAACAGACACTAAGGGCAAAGACAGAGGGCATGGACATCGTTGCAGAGGGAGTGTGTTGTGTCTGGCAGTGAGAAGAGCTTTGAGAAGCAGCCACAATACTATTGTTTTCTGCAGATCTGCGTCAGAAGTATAAAGGTACAGTAAGCGGAATATAAATGTCTCCCAGTGCTGCTTCACACAACACTCGACAGCCACTGCCCATATGTCACCAGTGTCCCTTTCCCACACAGCAACGAACCAGTGAGTCTGTGGAGAATACAGATTCTCAGCTGCTTCATGACAAAGCTAACTCTTAAGTGCAATTTCATAACACATGATTCAATAAAACCGCTCAGCAAACCATTTAATAAAATATGAGGCTATCTATTTATGTTGAGAGTTTCATATCCAGGAGCTGAGAGCCCATCCTGTGTGGGTAACCTTTCAGGAAAACCAATCCTTCAGTGAGTGACACTGTCTTCAATGTTTGTGGTGATATTTACACCTGCTCCTGTGTTGCTCCAAGGGTTTACATACAGTTCACACACTATTCTGTTCACAACAGCTGTATCAACGAACAAACAAATAAATAAACAAACAAAAATGTATGGATGAGCAGACAGATGAATGAATTAATAAATTAATCAATAAACAGGCAAATGAATAAACAAAACGGGAAACCGACTGAACTAAATGAATGAAAAAATGAACTAATGAATGAATGAACTAATGAATGACCAAGTTAATGAATGAACAAACTGGTGAATGAACAAAAACGAGTAAATGAATAAATAAACAATAACAAAAAAATGAACAAACAAATAAATTAATGAATGCGCAAACAAACATACACACAACACACAAACAAACATACACACAAATGAACGGACAAATGAATGGATGAAAAAAAAATTAAAGAAAAAAAAATGAATGAGTAAATAATCTAATGGATGAACAAACTAATGAATGAATGAATGAATGAGGGGAAAAAATGAATGCATGAACAAACAAAATGAATGGAAAAGCTGACAAATAAACGAATGAATAAATACAAATAAATGAATGAATGAACAAACAAATAAATAAAACAAAATATATATTTCCGTAATAAAAAAACACAAAAAAAATTACAAAAAAAAAAAAAAAAACTAATGTATAATGAGGCTGCACACACTAATGGTCAAACCATTTTTTTTTTAAACTAATAAATCAATTAATTAATCAATTAATAAGTTAACGAACAAGCGAATAAATGAACAAATGAATCATTTAATAAATAACAACACGGCAAACACAAGTTATTAACACTAAACTAATGAGATGACCAAACTATGAAATCAACCAACCACAATCTTGAAACGATGCACAATGACAATGTGGTTGCTTTTCAAGTGCAGTCAACGTACAAAACAGTAATCTGTATGCAGTAATCAGTGGCGTTCCTAACTGGTGTACTGATTTAGCAATGCAACCAATCTAATGTAAAAGGAAACATAAGGGAATAACTGTATTGACACAAAGGAGAAAGAGAAATCAGAAAGAAAGATAAACAATGAGATCTAAGAGGGGTGTTAATGGTTAACAAAAACTGCAAATCATAATGAAACCTTGATTATGACAGGCCTTGATTAAACAATGGAAGAGAAGGTCAGAGAGAGAGAGAGAGAGCGAGAGAGAGCTCCATCTTGTTGATAGCTGGATTGCACTCCAATTTATTGTGAGCCACTGCCTCTCAATTACTGACATTACAACAGGTATGTGTAATTGAGCAGAAACAGAAGAAAGTGTCTCTGTTTGAAGCTACTAATTTGGTTAATCAACAATTAACTGTCATCTGTTAACCATTGGATATGTTAACCATTAAAGGTGAAGTGTGTCAAAAAACTGTTAACATTGTGGTTCAATGGCACTATCAAAACATACTGAATACAAGCAAGTACAGAAATCACACACTTCTCCTTTAACACTTCACTGTGCAAAGATCTTACCTCCATACTTCACACTGGAGAATGATCCACAGAAATAGCTTTGCATCATTTAGGCGTTGAGAATGAAGGGTTGTTAACCTTTTAGCTGAATGAACCTCTGTTCAGGCGTAGGGTTAAGTGTTGGTACTTTCTGACCACAAACATGCAGCAGCTAAATACGTTTGTCACTTTTCTTAAATCTGTTCTTTACACGCAGGTTCTTTGAGGGAGTGACAATGGCATTCTACAACCAAATTCACTTTGGAAAATTTATGAAATTCAAAATGCTCAATTTACATTTAGTGTGCCGTGCATCATTTACTAACTTTCATGTCATTCCAAAGCCAAAGTATTCCTGATTTTCTTATTCAGAACGTAAAAGAAGATAATTAATACAATCCAATATGCACCATTATTCTTCTTCAGTTTAGTGGCATTATTTTAGAGGCAGATAGAACATCAACATGAAAGGTTGCATTTCTGGCACCTATTGGATTGAAGTATGAGAGACCAATGGTATCCACCACAATTTTACTGTTAAAATGGCTTAAATATTGCATTGTTTTTCACCTAAACCAACTGACTCTTCATTCTTTCACATGCCTTTGCAACAGCAAAGAGTAAAAGAGAGATGGATGAGAGAGAATGATACATAGAAAAGTCAAACTCGTAGTTCTTCAAAGGTTTATTATCTACTCTAATGTTTTACGGAACTCAGTCACCACCAAAACACACAGCCTTTCCTTTATGCACTTTATGCAGCAAGACTTTTCATAATTACACATATCACATGCAGTGAATTGTTAATGAGGACACGCTCATAGGCAGTGGTGAGCAGTGACTCCTTTAACCCAGTATGCTATCTAATTCATTAGGGATGACAAATCAGAAACACCATTATCATTAGTGCCTTCATACATGCTTACACACATAGGCCCTGTCCCAAATGGCGCACAGGAGCTGCGTCCGAAAGCTTAGGCTGCTGACTTGTTGCCTCGCTGTCTTATCAGGCAATGACTTTGCAGGCAGCGTTTGTGCACAAAGGCATTTCACGAAACTGATTGCGGACATGCTACTGAGGCAGCGTAACGGTTTAATGATCTACAACAAAATAGAATGAGCTTTGGTGATAACTAAGTGTTTAC
The DNA here is from genome assembly GCA_018155175.1 of Sinocyclocheilus anophthalmus. Taxonomy (NCBI): domain Eukaryota; kingdom Metazoa; phylum Chordata; class Actinopteri; order Cypriniformes; family Cyprinidae; genus Sinocyclocheilus; species Sinocyclocheilus anophthalmus. The sequence continues at coordinate 16,448 of JADLZN010006731.1, read as the reverse complement.
TAAAATACTGATTTCTTGCCAAAAAAATTTGGTCAGAAACATACTGACCACCAAACGCAACTTTTAGATGCCATCTTTATTTTTTGTTTTTGCCATTATATATATTTTTTTATGTTATATTTTTAACCATCACAGAATGGAACGCACAGGATTGTGGGATATCAAAGGCAGGGAAGGATACATCTATGCTGCCTTCAAAAATCGATCAGATGAAGGCATCTCGGGAGACAGGAAGTGAAGCTGATATTGGATTCGGACGGGCGTTGATGCCTGCCTACTGTACCTTGGAATGCATCCTCAAAAGGCAGCATTTTTTAGCTTTCAGACGTAGCCTTTATGTGCACTTGCGGTCTTGCGGACTTAACCATGGCCACTGTGTGCACATGCTCATTAAGTCCACAAGACTGTAGAGTGTCCTATTCGTCATTTTAACTTTCAGAAGGGTGCTCGCGAGTGCAAATGAAAACGGCATTGCATCACTAAAGTGTGGACTCAGAGAAAGACTGCGAGGGTTTAGTGTGAGATTTGGGACAGGGCCCTACAATGTCGCACAAGCAAGATTTGTCAAGCATATAATAATAATTTACAGACAGTTACATACATATTTCCTATTTTTTATGTATGTCTCCGAACTCATTCTCTCAAATGGCTTGGGTACGCAGAGCATTTACAGCTAATTTAGACCTGAGGTAAAAGCTAGTTAAGGCAAACCTTATCCATTTAATCTCTCTCAAGGAAAAATGAATTTCATTCTAAGTTTGACAGTGTACTTCCCCATTCTCTATTTAACTTGGAGCTTCGAGAAAAAATTGTGTCTACCAGACTCAGCCCATCCACTTTCTAAAGTGTCAGTAAAAAAAACATGGTTTAAAATCAAGTCGCTCTTACAAAACCAAGTGCACACTTAAAGACTCCTCGTCTCTTGTTTTCTGTTGTGTTGGTGTGTGCATTACACAACTAAAGGCAGACTAGCCATGCTAGAAAAACACTGTTAGAGAGTCAGAGTACAGCGTTCTGTTTGCATTAGCAGACAAATGCACACCACAAATTCAAGAACTGTTAACGAAACTGAACATCATAAAAATCATTTGGTTCTGGAACCAGTTCTGAACAACAACCGGTTCTCAGTTCACAACCCTACCGAGGGCAAATAAAGGACAGTGCAGACAGACATGGGGGGCTTGTGGAATCAGCCCAACCTCTAACTTATTCTGAAGTTTACACAGCCAGCAGACCTCGGCCTTCACACCTCCGACTGGCCCCACATGCAGCTCTCAGTTAAAGCAAATGGAGATGAAAAGCTCCTGCAATGAGCTGCCTAGGATGAACAACATAACACTGGCATGCCCTTTAGAACAAAATAAGCCTTCAGCGTGCAAGTGCAGGCACGACCGTAGAGGAGTTGGCTTTGAAATAGGTGTGAGTGTGATTGTGTGCATGTGAAGGTTTCGTGGGAAAATGGGTGACTGAATAATTCTCGTAGTCTGACCAAACCTCTACAACCTTTCTCACACTTTCACACCAATTGCTTTCAAATTACGCAAACGCTGCCTGTGAGTCAGAGCCTACCTCTGCACACATCTGTCCCACAGATAGATGCTCTTTTTCTCTTCAGACTATCAGGCACTTGCTTGTCTTGACAGATACTCGCTATGACACACAGAGACACGTTCTGCCAGGAATCCTGCTTGCCTGAGGACGCAAGGCTTGTGTAGGGTTGCACCAAATGTTTGTATGTTCTTACTTAACATGGGATGCTCATAGAAGGGGCTTAGCAGCTGCTAGGTTTTGTAAATAACTCTCTAGTTAATTTGGTTTCATCATTTGCTTTTAAAGCAAAACTCCTAGACTGCAAACCCTTACTAAAGTCATCTGTAATCATATAATACAACATTAGAATTTATTGATCTAATAAGCAGTTGTAAAAAAGCTGAACATTTCAGTTTTACCTTAATACAGGTTTGTGCTTAAAACTTATTTTTCCTCATGTAACTGTTATGGTAATAAATAACCTACCATAATTTATATATTTACATTTATTCATTTAGTAGATGCTTTTATCCAAAGTAACTTTAGGAACATCACAAGAAATGTGTTATAAAAGCTAACAATATTTGTAGTACTGTACACAATCTCAAATTTAAAGTATAATAGGAGTTAAAGTAAGTGCCTAAATAATCTTGAAATATAATAAATAATATATTTGAATATATTATCATTTTTGCAAATTATAACAAAAATTAATTAAGGATGATAAATAAATACTAAGGCAAGAAATTTGCATGTGATTAATCATTTATTTATTTTTAAATAAATAAAGGTTAAGTAAATCTATTTTTGGAAGTCAAAGATGACATATTGCACGCACACAGTGAAGTGCTATTTGATAATTTTTTGCGAAGAGATGTAAGAAATGAATTAATCATGTGATGTTTCTGTATTCAAGCCAAATGAGCACAAATGTCACACTCTCACATACGTATGTCTGGGACTTAATAATCATGCTAAACATAAGCTCAGTTAGGAATTCAATAGATCAGCCAGTTAATTAGCCCTATAGATTATATATATTATATTATATCATAAAATTTATACATTGTTAGGGTATATGTAACCAATGTTTTTTTTTTTTTTTTTAAAGTGGTCTTTTTGAGTACCTTCAAGGTACAAATTCTGATGTTTTTGTACTGTGAAGCTGTAAATTAGTGCTCATGTAAGCCTCAAGCATTGTAAGTTTCATCTTAGGACTGGTGTTACCAGCTCATGGTTACTTGTTTGCACTGTCATTAACAACTGCAAGCAGTATTTACTTTGTGAGGTCTACCTAAGAAGTCCTCAACATTTCATCTGTCAACAAACTATATAAATTGAGGATAACTGAGAATATTTATGGAGGTAAATTAATGGGTTCCTCAAAAAATACTTTTGTTAGAAGATTTGACTTGAGCATAGGATGCTGCATGTGTAGACAGCAGAAAGCAACAGCGCTCAATGCAGCTTTAATAAGAATTAGAGTGCTGTTACCATCGAAATGGACCATATGAAGATATTAATCTCCTTGTTTTCGATTTCTGTTCATACCGTATCTATGCATGCATCTGCTTATATTCATGTTCACATTTCAACTCGTATTTCAGGCAACATCTCTGTATTTATGCAAACCCTTGTGCTTGTGTAAACTGATCAGATCAGGATGCCCAGATTACCAACACAGGAGAATTTATAAACTTATAAAGCTCTCTGTCTGGGGGGGGGGGGGGAGCCATCCTGTCCGACCAACATAAAGCAGACGACTGTACTTCTCAACACCAAAACTGGGCATATGATGGCACATCAATAATTCAACATGTCTGTCTGTGTTAGACTGATAAGAGCAGAGCAGTTTCCAGGGTCGCTCGGAGTCTACGGCCAGGCCATGTCACACACTGCACACCTGCCATATCAGGGGCCAAGGCTGATGCTGGATACTGATATCCAACAGAACTATGCACTCTCATTCAAATGATAAACAATGCTATTCTATTACTAGATTACTTAGTGCACTGTTCATTGATATTCAATTACTCTATTATACTATTACTCATTGTTTTGACTGAACACGAGACATTCAGACAGGGCAGCCAGGATATGGCCTATGTGCCTGTCATTGTGTTTGTCAGTGATGATCAAATACAGATTTAGGACTGATTTGAAAGCGTGTGAATTGGTGTTAAATGAAAATGATGTAAATGTTATAATGGCTGCTGTATATTATGACATTAGTCACAATGGTGGTGTGCTTTTAGATGACTGACTCTTTTATGATGGTTAACGGGTAGTGATGGATATTGTTTCCATGAAAGTATCACTAAAATTTTGCTGCAATTAAAATATTTCTGACTTCCATAGCCTACAAGTATATAATTCTATATTAATCCTTTTCTAGTCATCCATAATACATATATTTTTATCAGGTAATTTAGAAACGTTAGGTTACCTTGCAAAAATATCAGATGCACAAATACTGTCCTAACCTCAACAGATTAAAAAATGCAAGTTGTCTGACCATTTGGCATCAGATTATCATATGTCTGCATTAATGGTGGCTGCATGGCTCTTTGCAGCTGCAGAAATATTTATGACAGGTCGCGAACCTCTTTCGCCGTCTCTATGCAACCGGGATTATCTGAGCATTCATCTGAGGCTTTTGCTGCAAAAATGATGCAGGTGGCATCAGAGAAAGAGGAAAGTACAACACACACCTGCTGCCAGTGCATGACACGAATGATGTGAAGAGAACATACACGTGTTCTCCTTTTGGTGTAACCATATTTTGAACATTGATGTTGATTACCAGTGTTGGGGAAAGTTACTTTTAAAAGTAATGCATTACAATATTGCGTTACTCCATAAAAAAAGTAACTAATTACGTTACTTAGTTACTTTTATGGAAAGCAATGCGTTACGTTACTTTTGCGTTACTTTTTAATCTGGACAGGGCTTGCTTGTTTGTTTTTCAAATAAAAAAGTACTATTTTTGGCAAATATAAAAGCCTTTTCACACCAAAAGTGAAATGAATAAGCCTCAGGCTGAAGGGAAAGCAAATTTACGTCCGTACAGTAGAATGCAGAAGAAGAAATTTCAACACACTTCAGCAATAAAAAAAGTTGTCTAGAGTAATTTTTGCTTATTAGTACGCTTGAACTGGTTCATCGAAGGTCAGAAGCAAAGACATGGGTTAATAGAATGGGATTAAATACATAAAGCATATTTGTGTTTAACATGTAATTATTTTTTGCGTCATATTCTGAGTTGCATTATTTTTATTAATTTTGAGGAATACTGAATCGGTATGTTTTTTTTTTGTGTGAGTGAGATGAATTAATGCATATTCATATTTATTTTAGAACTACAGTAACATCTTCTGATTTCTCTCAACATGGGGACAGAAGAGCTGTCAATCAATAAATTGGAAAAAAAAGCAACTTGCGTTACGTATTTGAAAAAGTAACTCAGATATTCTCTTGTAAAATAAAAAGTAATGCGTTACTTTACTAGTTACTTGAAAAGTAATCTGATTACGTAACTCGCGGGGCGTTTTTTTGTAAAGTGTAATGCGTTACCCCCAACACTGTTGATTACCACGGGCAATAAAATGTCTCACTATGACAATTATAGGGTTCTAAAAAGGAATTTTACAGGTATTTTCAGGCGTAATCTGTTCAGTATGTCTTGCGTAATGCAAACTGTCATTTGGCGCCTTCATAAATACTTATACTGTTTCAATATATATATATATATATATTATATATTATTATATATATATTACTACTATATATATATCTATATAACACTAAGAGTTTTGTGGCGTGTTTGCTATTTAATTATGATAAATACTAAACTTCTCGCGTATCGACACACTGTTGCATACTGATCGCAATGGAAAGCTGCGTACGGTTGCCTCCTCAGGTTAACGTGCTCGATAGCATCTATTTGGCCACCGGTGACTAACTTTTGTAGTTGCTGAAACATTTACAAACACTGAAATGTATGTAAGCTTTTAAAATACTCTTAAGACCCACATCCACCCTAAGACCTTTTGTTTCGACTATACCCCGGCTGGAAAATCCAGCTGTTGACTGGGTTTTGGAACCTGGAAGCTAGTTTCTAGCTGGTCCTAGCTGGCCATTTGCTGGTGCAAACTAGTAGACTGTTTTAGACCAGCAACAAACCAACCACCAGTTGGTCCTACTGCTGGTTTTGGAATAGGGTGGCAATTAATGATCAATTATTTAACCGTGTTCCAAATCAAAGCTGCCATTAAATGGATTTCCCAACATGGTTTGGAGGCACCATCCATAAGTCGCACCCTGAAATATCTACAAAAAAACATTACCCAGTCTTCGAAGTGTTTGCTGCCGTTTTGCAGCAACTCCTCGAACTGAATGGTGCAGTTGGCTACAAAGTCGTCGTAGCCAATCGGCGCGTCGTGAAACACCGACAGCTCGATCTTCCGGCCGTCGTGCACCTCCGCCACAAACTCATCGTGCCAGACGGGACTATTGGTCTTCTGCTTGGTCGAGGTCTGACCCACGCGAAACTCATCTACGTTGAGGGCGATGTAAGTGTCCAGCAGGAAGGTTTGCGTTTTGGGGCCAACGGCGTGTCTCAGAGACCAGGCTGTGGGCTTCAGGTCCAAAGCCTCGCAGATCTTAATCTTCAGCAGACCGTTAAAAATCACCATGGCCACTTTTGAGAGCTTTAGTAACAATATTCCACTTCAGCGCCTTGTTAATTATTCAACCAGTTTAGGCTATATGTCACGGTCCACCGGTTTGTATTCGGGATTGTTTCTCCTTAGGAAATAACAGTAACTGCCCTTCGTCGTCCTCGTGGATCTGCATGCAAAGTGTAGAAGGTCCAGGCAGAAAGGGAATCTATTGCTATGACCTACGGACAACCTGCATGCGATCTTGAAGCTGTCCAAACACCGCTGTAGGCAGTCAGCAATGCAATTTGGAGCGAAAACGGACAGCTACAGTGTATCAGCAGCGATAGGACCAGCATTCCACACCTCAAAATATGCCAGAAATATATGCTGGATCTCCTCAGGGTGAGCAGCCTGTTCCCTCGTCTGGCTGGAGCGCTGGATGTGTCTCCTCCGCGCATTGGGAGGAAAGTTATCCCCGCAAAAGCGTCTTTCGATTCGCCCCAGACAGGAGAACCAGTGTTTACAAGGGTTTCGTACTCACTTGATTCTTCCAGGATCCTTGTTTGTCCGTCGGTACTCAGTTTCCTGCAGACCTGCCTATTTTTCTCCCGACTGTGTGTGTCTGAAGGCTGGTCCAGGAAATGCGCAAAACACGTCAGTTAGCGCGCGGAGAGGGCTGAGTGAGTGCGGCACTGGAGCGGCGCTGCTGGACCCGCTGCTGCTGCTGCTTCTGCTCTCTGGCCAAGCATCATTCAAGGGCTGTAAAGATAAAGCGTGCGTGTGAAAACCAAATGTGATTGATGCGCCATGCAATGCATATGACCATGCATACTGTATGAAGACCGCCGGTGTCTCAATTCGTAGTCATTTTTAGTTATTTATATCATTAATGATTATTTGAAATGACATGGTCTGCCCCTATAATGCAATTGCCATTTCAGTAGCTATAACTATAGTATTGGTCTTTAAGGATGTGATCCTTATCTTGCGTAAGGTTGTTTACAATGATTTACCGTGAGAAGTGCAGTGGAAAAGAAATGTACCCGTTTTTCTCCACCACATCGATTTACTGATGAAGACAATTGAGTGGAAACTCTGAAAATTCACAAAGTCGAATACAAATGACAAGAGTTATTGTAGCTATAGTGGATGCAAACGAAGATGTTTTGACATAACGATAAACATTTTTACAGTGTGTCATTTGAAAGAAAAAGCAATGGTAACGCTTTACTTGAAGGGGTGTGCATAAGAAGACCATGACACTTCATACTCATGACATGAACATGTCATGAAGATGAAGGAGTTTATGCATGTTTATACCAAACTGTCTATGTGTATTCGCTCAGTTATGTCATTTTATGTGAATATGGCATTAGTTTGCCTAACCATCACCTCACCCTACCATACCCTACCTAACCATGCCCCCTAACAAAACATCTCAAACAATGTATCTTTGCATTAACATGACATAATGACCGAATTGTGAATGACACCTAATGACAGTGTCAAAAACATGCATCAAAAAAACCCTTGCAGATTATGACATGTGTTCATGTCATGATTATGTATGTGGTCATGTCAGGTTTATGAAGGTGTCGTCAGCGTCTGCACACCCCTTCAAGTAAAGTAACCAAAACTACTTCAACTAGATGAAGACATGCTTTTGTATATCATGTACATTAAAATGTGTACTAAATGCGACCATTTGTAACACTAGGTCTGAGGAAAGACTTTGGACATAACTGAGGACAAGGTTGTACTTGAAAATGTGAAATATTGAGGTCCACCTTCTCAACATCATTAGTTAACCAAAAGCGCCATCTCGTGGATGGAATTACTAATAAAGCGTCAGATGGTGTTTTATGATCAAATATGCATAAAATATTTAGAAATCGTACTGAATGGCGTGACATTCATTTAATTTATGTCAGTGTAGCGCACTATGGAAAGCACATACACATTTCTTAAGCTTGTTTTACAAATGCTTCCCTGTTCTTTCTCTTTACTTGAGGTGCTTCATAGTGTAGAACATTTTATTTAGGAAACGGGTTTTGCTCAGAGTGAATAATGTGACTGGTGAGCTCTGTCTGTATCATTTGATCAACTTTAGTGATAAAGATTAAAATGACATTAAGTGAGTTCTAAGATCCAGTAGATGGCAGTGTCCTTATAGAAGTATTATGCTGACAGTTAATATATCTGCATTATATTGCTTTGCCTTCTAAACTGTTAGCACCTTTTGAGTAATGCAAGTAAATTATATATGAGCATACATACATATCTCAGTCTCAAATCTACTAAATGAATCAAGTGTATAATTTAAAAAGATAAAAGAAAGAAAGATGAAAGTATTACGAAGAGCCAAAATACAATGAGCATTAAAAACTCCATTATTGCAGCATGGTTTATTACAAATGCTTTTACTCACCCATTTGATCTAATAACCCACATTCTGAGAACATGTGGCTAAAGTAATGCTTGTATCCTTTTATTTTTTATGTATTCACACTGAGCAAGTATGTTTGCTCAGTTCACAACACTAGATTTGCAGTGAGCAAAAAGGCTGAGCCACTGGAGAAAAGCTCTTTCAAATATTAATTATTGAATAGCATATCACTCTATGAATAAAAGCACCTGAGACAACACTCATTTAGTTGAACAAGAACTGTTTTTATGAATATTATATATCACAAATATAAGTCTTAGAATCAGTGAAGTGCAAAATTATGTTGAATAATACTGGGATAATACTATTAAAATCACATCACATATACATTAGCATAAAACAGATTTGACAAATCAAAGGATGACAAAGTCTTTGTAAATAGTTAAATGGGAATGGCATACACTTTAGAAAACTCTCCATTTAATGCAATTCATTTTGAGCTGAGTGTCCTTTTGTTTCAGATACAATAATTAGATGAGTGATGTCTGCTGGAGGATGAATGGTGATGTTGTTTCAACATCAGGACTTTCCCCTGAGGCTGATTCTCAGTCTGCAATGACATTAGTCAAAGATGTTCTTGCTCACACTATATGGCCTCACATGAGTCTAGCATGTGGTGTGACTCCAAATGATGACATCACCAGCAGGAGGAAAATGAATGCCTCTTTGAGACACTGATAGTGCAGGGTTTATGAGTGTGTAGGCTCTGTGTTGTAAGAACAGAAGCGGTCATTTAGGGCTTTTTGAGGGTCTTAAAGCTTACTTCATTCCACCCTCAAAATGCCAGCGTCAATGTTCATATATTTTGAATTAGTGCGTTAGAAATCACTGTTGGCAACTGCCAATAGTGGAAATCAGACCTGACAGACAGACAATGCTTCTTTGTTTGGACATAAATAGACACATGAAAGGTCGTTCTGAACAAACTTAAACCCCATGACCAGAATCATATGTAACATGGCACATTCAATTTTGTTCATCGGTTTGTTTTACGTAAAAAAAAAATAATAATAAAAAAAACAACAACTCAACATTCCCATATGTGAATCAGAATACTGTATATTGTCTAATAAATCCTAAAATTGTCCTACATTTGTGAACATTTTTGGCCCGATGGATATTTAGTGTCTCTTAAACACATTTTTTTGCACTCTGACTACACAGTAAGGAAAAGACGCATTTATTAATTTTTTTTTTTTTTTGTAGGAGTATTACATGTATTTGAATTTTGCACCACTTGATTGTTTTTTATTTTTATTTTTTTTAGGGTTAACAGAAACGTAAAACTGTAAAATTACTGGATATGTCCTGGTAGAAAATTACCAGTGTTTTTTTTTTTTTGTAGTGTAGTTACAACAGTGGAGAACATTTGATCATTTGTCATGTCCCCACGTATTTGTTAACACATTAGGCAACACATCTCAAATTTAATTGTAGTAGGTTATACAGCTCATTGGGAAATGACATTTAATAATTTTTTAAAGGAAAATAATTTTTATTTCGTGTGTTTCATTTGGCCCAATTTCAAATTAGGATTTTATGTATCTTACATATCAAGAAAAACAAATCCACACTTTTGACAAACCAACACCACACAGTTATGGTTGCATTTGTGGGGACATCCATAGCGTATGGTTTTCTACGTACAGACCCTATATTGATTGTCCACCACCAACCTACACTACCTACCCCTTACAGGAAACTTTCTTCATTTTTAGATTGTCAAAAAAACTCAATTCTGTATGATTTATAAGCTTTTGTACCCGTGGGGACCACGATTTAGGTCCCCACCGTGACACGAGTCCACATGAGTCTGTGTGTAGTCAGGTTTAAGTCTCACCGGATATATAAAAACCATTACAACACAAACAACACACACACACACACCACACACACAAAACACATGTTTGTTTTTATGGTCAGGGGACACTCCATAGGCGTAATGGTTTTATATTGTACAAACTGTATTTTCTATTGCCCTACACCTAAACCTACCCTCACAGGAAACTTTCTGCATTTTAGATTTAAAAAAAAAACTCATTCTGAATTACTTATAAGCCTTCTGAATTACGGGGACACTGAAAATGTCCGCATAAATCACCTTCTCGTTGTAATACCTATTTCATACCTGATTACTACAAATTTGGTCCTCATAACCCATAAACCTGCACACACACACACACCACACACAAGATTGACTGTTGATGTGTAAAAAACAATTTCCCGGCTAGCATCATACAATATCAATCAGGTGTTATTTAATTTATTTATTTGATTTAACTGGTTAAAATTCTAATAAATATTTTGCATTTCAATGCTTCAGCCGTATATTTTTTGTTTATATATGTGTATACTTTTTTACCATTACATATATATTCATTACAGTAATTATTATGTGATACTGTCAACATTTCTTTTTTAAGATGTAATGACATTATGGATCAACTATCCTATTGATAAGCAATACACACACAGAGAGAGGAGAGAGAGAGAGAGAGAGAGAGAGAGAGAGAGAGAGTGGTAAAGCCAACAGAGGCTACTCTGTTGATGACTATAATCATTAATCATTCATCCCTCGGCACTCATGCATTATCTCGAGTCTCCAGGTTTTCAGGGTGGCAACCGAGGCAGCGCTCTCCCAATCTGCAATCTCATTGGTTGGCCCCCACGCTAGTCACTCCCCCATCCGTCGGAAGTGCGTTCTCGTCCTGCGTCTCCCTTCAGTCTGAACCAGCCTGCGAGCTCGCGCTGTCGGCCTCTTCCTCACGCCTTTGCTCGGCTTGTCAAGCAGAAGTACGGGCTTGGTGGTTCGGAGATCTGGTCTTCGATTATGCTGCCATTCCAACCGACCAGAACGATGTGGGATTCAGATGCTCTCCTGTTTTATGAAAGCCAACCTCAGGAATGAGCACTTCTGCTCCCTCGCTCGTGTTTTATTCGCCAGGACTGAGCGTATGTGGGACAGTAGCGAGTCTAACAGCTTTAACAGCCTTCAGACAAAAGACGGCTGCGAAGTAATATTCACAAATAAGGGGTAAGGGGTAAGTCCACCAGTTTGCGTTATCCGCTCTCTGGATTTCAATGCGCCATGCTTATTTCTAGCCGCTTTTATGTCCGATTTAATGTAACGGAACGCGAGTGATGTCACCGCTGGTTTTGCATGTTTCCTCTGTATGAATGTTACAATGTAACATTCCAACATCCTCTCTCTCTCTCTCGCTCACTCACTCGCTCACTCATATACTCGATAAATAAAATAATCTTAAAAGAGATTTAATTCACCAAAAACATAACACACTTCTGATACTGAGTGTTACGCATCCTTCTGCGTTCCATAATATGAGCGTTGTTACGGGATGCGTTACGGTATTTTGTGGCTACTACGCACAGACGGAAGAATAGACAGTACTGTGTGTAACGTTACAGCTTTTGCGATTGCATTCTCGACCGATGTCTTCATACAGAAATCCAAACATTTGTTAGTTACTCTACTTCAGAGCAGTCAGATGGTTCCGTTCCTTATCATTGTCAGCTGCATGTAGTTTGTAACTAACTGATATCGCTTGGGTCCTAGTTAGGGTAGTTAAAAACGAGTCCACCATCAAGATGTTGTTGAAAATTATGCGTGAGGGAAAGTGTTTTCCCCACATCTTTTTGCATTTATTTTAAATGGTCTTGTGACTGATTAATACTTTTTTAAAGGAGACATATTATGTCTCTTTTTACAATATGTAATATAAGTCTCTGTGTCCCCAGAATGCGTCTGTGAAGTTTCAGCCCAAAATACCCAACAGATCCTTTATTTATATAATTTTGAAAATGCCTATTTTGAGTGGAAGCGGAAACAGGCTGTTTTTCGGGCCTGTCTCTTTAAATGCAAAGGAGCTCTTGCTCCCCGGCCCCTTTTCCAGAATAGAGCTGCGCCATTACAGCTCCTACCTGCTAAAAACATCTGCTTTGGTTCTGATTATCATGTTTATCAAAATCACGCTGAAATCATGCGTTTTAAACAATATTAATTTAAACTTCTGATAAATGGTTTTCTGAGTGCCCATCCGACGCACCGGAAAGAAAGGGGCTGTCCGCAGTGAGCTACTAAATAAGTTTTCATTCAACTCAAGTTTACGTCAAAAACAACACGAGTTTACAAAACAGTCGGTGATGTCTGGGAAGGTAAAAAGCTGGGAAAAAATTGCATGTTTATTTTGACTGGTGCGGCAAGGCAATATTAGGTGAATAAATCAATAAATCACTGCTCTGGTCTCCTCTGGGTGGGACTCTGTTTTGCTCAGACTTTCGCCATTGCATTAGAACTGGTTCACCTTTGTCGCTTGCAAAATCAAAATGATGGTGCCGTGTGTGGAAACGTGCAGATTAAGGGGCGGGAATATTATAATGAGATCCCTTTGCAAAGTCACCAAGGGAGCGAAATCTGACGCAATCGTTTTCTCAGACGCTTGCAGAAAAAAACTTCCCAAAACAAAGTTACTGGGTTAAACTTTTTTCACGTTTCCTTGGTTGGTAGACGCACTGGGGACCTGATTATAGCACTTAAAACCTGGAAACGTCAGCTTTTCATGATATGCCACCTTTAAAGTACAAATAATCCATGTAGTCACCTCAGCAATGGGGTTGACATATGGGAATTTTTAAATGACCGATTTTTTAAATTTGACAATTGCCCTGTTGTTTGGCACTCAGAATCATTTAAGTTATTTCAGTTAGGTAAAGTTACGTTGCAGGATTTGCTGTTGCCGTAAGTCGATCCATGTCTTTGTCTGTGAAAGTAATGCTCCACAAATAACTATTCTTTACTTTTTTCCTTTGGTTTTTTTTTTCCTCCTTTCGAAAGAAAACACTTCCGCCACTTAAAGTTGTCCAAAAGCCAGGCCACTCATCTGGACCCCATGAGAATAGGCGTGTCGAACGGAGAGAAATCGCAGAGGATATTTTCTGGGTTTAATATGAGGTTGCTTACCAGCAGTATTCTAACTTTGTCCAGTTTTTCTCTTTAGGGTGAAGCACTTTGGTGTAGTTTAGCTTCTTCTTCAGGAGGTCCTTATAGTTGATATACAGAATATTACGATATTACAATCTATGCTGTGATAATAATTTTATTTTATTGTTTAAACTGTAGTAGTTTACATTTGGATATTGTTCCTTCAAATAGCTTAAATTTGCAAGGTTACCTATTACGTTTTCAGTAAGTGAATTTGAAACTTTTAGCACCCTGCACATTTTTTTTCGCAGTTTGGGGCAAATATCTCATTTATTAAAATACAGTTGGACTGCATTTTGTTATGCAAGATATGTATGGTCTCTGGTCAGTTTTATGATTATATTATATACTGTTGGGATTATACTGTTTCTTTGTGTTGTGTCATGTTTGTAGTTTAACACTCTTTTTTTTCTCAATCTTGCTCGCACACACCGTTTCCTAGCTCTTCCCACACATCGCAATACATTCAAGTAATCCATGTATGGTGTATTATTTTCAAGTTAACATTAGCATAAATAATCAATACATGCTTATTTTCGGTCTCTTCTTTAGAATGCTCTAAGATCTCCTTTGATGTCTGATCAGACTAATGAGTAAGGAGTACGCAGGGCAGAGGTAGATGAGCTGCTGAGCTCATAACACTCATTCACACTGGCACTTCATCCACGCACTCATGACCCACACCGCCAAATTGAAGTGCCTTTATGCCGGAGAGCTACACACGAGGAGTTTCATATCCCAAACTGCTGGTCTGATGATGACGTGTGCTTGAGCTCTGGCCTTGTTAATTTTGGGGAACTCTCATGCTTTTCTGTATTTTCTCATCCGAGAGAGAGCTGGATCAGAGCAGTTTTTAAGAGAAGACAGACTGTCCCTATTTGACTGTCTAATTAGGAGTCTGAAGAAAAGGCTTCTGAAGAGAACTTCCACACAGAAGTGAGAGTTATCGAACTGCTCTCATTATGCCTCATCTCTGCACTCGTTTATTAGCATAAAGCAGGGCAAGACATTTGTTTGCTGAGGTTGAATTTGCATGTAGTGTGTCTGTCGGGTGTTCTTAAAGGAATAGTTCACCCAAAAAAAATGCACCATTGCTGAAAATGTGTCATCTCAGGCCATCCAAGATGTAGGTGAGTTTGTTTCTTCATCCCAACAGATTTGCTTTTCAAACGATGTAGTGAATGGGTGCCATCAGAATGAGAGTCCAAATAGCTGATAAAAAAAATCACCAGAAATCCACAAATAATCCAAACACTACAGTCCTGAATTCATGTTAATGAAAGAGCATGTTTATAAGAAAAATTAATCACATTATGGCATTTTTACTTTAAATGTGTTTTGGCCAAAAAGTCGATAAACTATAACGCTTTGTCCAGTGGAAAAAGTCCATTCTCTGTTGTCATCTCGCATCAAAATCCACATACATATTTGTTTTGAACTGTGCTTGATTGGTGCATATTTCTCTGCTAATTCAGGCAAGATGACTTTTTCACTGGATTATTGGAAAGCAATATTATGGATAGAGGACTCTTTGGCCAGAATTGATGGTTTAAAGTAAAAAATGTCTTGATAGATTTGTTTCTTACAAACACACAACTTTTTGTTTCACAAGATTAATTGATGGACTGGAGTGGTGTGTATTTTTGTGATGTTTTTATCAGCTGTCTGAACCCATTCACAGCAGAGGATCTATTGGTCAGCAAGTTAATGCTAAATAAATAATTTGACATTGTGGATGGTCTGAGGGCGAGTACATTTAGCCAACCCAAAGGCATTTTTAGTGATCCACTGAGTATAATATTATCATAAATTTTGTCTTTTTTTTAAACAAAGTTTTTACTTGGCCAAGAAAATGAAAATAAAGTTTAGGTTATTAAATTTGAGTGATTGGGTAATCAAACTCAGCATGCTATTCAATGTGTTGTGTTCTCAGATGATAAATTAAAACAGTTATAGTAAAGTTCTTCAACAGTGAACAGTGAGCTGCTCTTGATTATTTCAGCTGAACAAATTTTACATATAGCCACTAAAAACAAAGCATGTTATAGCTTAAAATCTTTTTGAAACCGGTGCAGACACAGTCAAAATGGAGAAGTGCTAATTAAACATCAATGTTTTGGTCAGTGGTTTCGGCCCTCCAAAACTATTTATTTAATTCCAAAAATTCATGTGTTTGCCGTTTCTGCTGAAAATATTTGGTTGCTGAAATCTCTGCATCACTGTCATTTGTTTGCGTTCACTTTTATTGCATGGAAAGAAAGCAGAAGCATGGACATTTGGCTATTATCTCCTTTGTTTCATGGAAGAAAGAAAATAATTCAGAGAAAGAAAGAAAATTAAACAACACAAGTGTGAGTAAATGATGAAAAATTTAACATGTTTGAGTGCACTATCCTTTCAACTAGTGTCGGTAAAGAAAGTCATTCTCAGAAATGTTCTTCAGAAAGTTATTTCACCTTTGTTGTCCCAGGAATGTTTTGTAGAGAATACCCTCTCTGTGCATTTATTCTTGGAAGCCAAAGCTGTTTGTTTTTTGTGAAAGTGATTTGCATAGTCAAGGAAAAAAATATGCCAACTCCCATGGAAAAACAACAAGGCTGATGCATCTGATATTGCGTACATTGAACTGTATTGAAGGTGGAAGGGCAGAGTAGAAAAAAAAAAAAAAAGCATGTGAAATAAAATAATCCATGTCTCATCAAATCATATATTTAAAGTGTTATGTGAACATTACTCTGCAGGTACAATGTTATTATTTGGCTGGTGATCAGCTACATTAAAAGTGAAATTGTTGATTTAATGTGCATGTGTT